>CAUYUJ010000682.1:27500-65109 GCA_963575745.1 Prorocentrum cordatum
ATCATCATCATCATCATCATCATCAGCATCATAATGTTCTTCTTCACCATCATCATCACCATCATGACCATCACCATCAGCAGCACCATCATCATCACCATCACCAGCATCATTACCATCATCAGCAGCATCATCATCGTCATCGTCATCGTCATCGTCATCATCCGCACCACCACCACCATCATAATAGTAATGTTGACCACCACCCGTCATCATCATCAACATCGTCATCGTCATCGTCATCGTCATCGTCGTCGTCATCATCAACCTAACCATCCGCATTATCAGAATCGTCGTCATCATCGTCATCAGCATCATCATCCTCATCATCATCATCATCATCAGATTAATCATCGTCATCATCATCACCAACACCACCATGACCATGACCATCACCATCACCACCACCACCATCACCACCACCACAAACTTCTTATTACTACCCATCCCTCGTCCGCCTCGTTGTCCTCGTCATGCACTGGAGAGTAGCTACGGGCTGCGTCATACACCGCGCGGGTGCCGTTTGGCCGGGCCGGGCCTCCCTGAAGAGCGCAATCGAGATCAGACACTTCGTCGCTGCAGGGAAAACTCAGCGAACCAGTCTTCTACCTTGGCCACGGATTCTGCCACGGTGGCGACAAGAAGAAGATGTGGTGCGCGACCCAGGTTGACGCAGCCTGCAAAGATGCTGCCTCTCACTCCCACCATTCTCCCAAAACGGTGCTTGCAGTGAAGGAGCGGGTGCAAAAGAGCGAATGGCTGGGTTTGCTACGTGTTCCGCCAGTCGCCGCCCGTCGCCGCCTTGCGGACGCCCTGTGCGTTGGCTGGGGCTGCCAGGTCCTCTGCGGGCTGCCACCCGTGGGCGCCTCGCTGCGGTTGCTGCGTCTTCCGCCCGCCGCCGCCCGTGGGCACCCGGTGCGCTGGCTGGGGCTTCCAGGTGCTGTGCGGGTCGCCGCCCGCAAGCGCCTCGTGCGCTGGCTGGGGCTGCTGGGGGGCTGCTCTCTGAACATCTGGCCGGGTCTGTGCGACTCTCCGCCGATGGGCGGCCGCGGGCGCCCAGCGGGCGCCCGCGTGCGCTGGCCGGCTCCCCGAGGCTTCCGGCCGGTGGTCGCCCGTGGGCGCTGCGTGGGCGCCCGCGGGCGCCGGCTGGCATGTCCGTGCGTTCGGCTGGTCGCCTGCCGTGGTCGCCTCGTGGGCGCCCTGGCGCCTGGGATGGACTGCACCACGCACAGACTGCACCGCGAAGGCTGCTCCACAGATTGCACATCACGTGAGTTGCACCACGAATGTTGCATCGCTTAGACTTTACTGCATGAGCTGCTCCACGCAGGTTGCACAATGTAGCTTGCAGCTCCCGTACTGCATCGCACCTGTTGCACCACACGCGTTGCACCACATAGTTCATCAGCAGATCGATTGGCAGCGTTGCGATACGAAGTACATCGTCAAACCATGACATGATCGCTCTGCCCTGGCATCCCCACACGTTCGGTACTTGGGGCCATGCGGCACGAACTGCACATGATGACTGTCGTTGTCCTCCACCTTCTTCACATTTTATCTGCCTCCTCCGCCTCCTCCCCCTCTCCTCCTCCTGATCATCATCATCACCATCATCACCATAATCGTCCTCGTCGTCATCATCATCATCAGCAGCAGCAGCAACATCAGCATAATCATCATCATCATCATCATCATCATCATCATCATCATCATCATCAGCAGCATCGTCATCATTATCATCGTCATTATCAGCAGCATAATCAGCATCAGCATCACGATCATCATCATCATCATCATCATCATCAGCATGATCAGCAGCACCACCAACACCGTCATCATCAGCAGCAGCAACATCATCAATAACAGCATCATCATCAGTAGCAGCATCATCATCATCATCATCATCGCCATCAGCATCATCACCATTATCATCGTCATAATCGTCATCGTCATCGTCATCGTCGCCGGCATCCTCATCATCATCCTCCTCATCAGCAGCAGCCTCCTCCTCCTCCTCCTCCACCTCCTCTTCTCATTATCCGCTCTCCTCCCCCACCCCACCCCACTGGCCTTGGCGACTGTTGGAGGGCCCACTTGAGCAGCAGCCCCGAAATTGCACGGCTCCGGCAAAACGCTATTCGCGGTCACGAGCAGACTGGAGGGATCGGATCGGCTGCCCGGGAAGGAAGAGACAAGCCCTTGCTTCGCGACTGGAGAGAGGTGGCAGGAGGAGAGGGGGGCGGTAACGCAGGTGCGCCCGCGCCATATCTGACACCCCGACCCTCCTACCCAGCCCTTCCCATTGCGCTCAGTCTTCTCTATGCGCCAAGCGGTTCCCTGGCGGGCCTGGATCGCCAGAGTGACCCCGTCGTGCGAGTCGCAACCAAAGAGAAGGGCTCTGCACAGGGGAGGCGGAGGAGGAGGTTGACGCCATCAGGTGCTCCGAACCACCAGCAGGAGGGGGAGGAGGAGGAGGAGGAGAAGGAGGAGGAGAAGGAGGAGGAGGAGAAGAAGGAGGGTGGGGAGGAAGAGGAGGAGGAGGAGACAGGAGGAGGAGACTGATGCCATGAGCGCCTCGCCCGCTCGGCGGCCTGCACCGGAAAGACAGCAGGTGGCGGACGAGTCTGAGGACGAGCAGGCGGATGAGAAGAGTAAGGCAGGAGGAGCAGGAGGAGGAGGAGGAGGAGCAGCAGCAGCAGCAGCAGGAGGAGCGGGAGGAGCAGGGGGGCAAGGGGAAGGCGGAGAAATGGAGAGGAGGGGTGCGACAGCGGCGAGGAAGGACTCGGACCCAGTGGGGCGGGAGCGCCACTCCGAGCGACGGGAGCAGAGCGCCGATCCTGAAGTACGGCCGATGCTGCAGCGGGGGGCAGGGGAAGAGGCGTCCAGATGCGGACAAGCACGCATTACATCCCGCGTGTCGAGATCCTGCACGCTAGAAGCCACGCGCTGGGAGACAGGCGCTCCGCTCGCAGCATCCGGGGAGGAGGGGATAGTACTCCAATATAGGGAGGAGCCTGGCGAGGAGGAAGAGGAAGGGGGCGGCGGAGGGGAAAAAAGGGCGGAGGAAGCGGAGGGAGGAGGCACGGAACGGCAGGAGGGGGACGCACGGAAGGGGAGGGCAAAGGGGAAGAGCGTGGAAGCGAGGCGGAGGAGAGGAAGGGGGGGGAACGGGGCAAAGCGGAGAGGAAGGATAAGGCTTAAGCCATTCTGAACCCATCTCGGGGCCCCCAAACGGGGGCACAGCCCCCAAACGGGGGCATAGCCAAACGTGGAAACGGCGTTCCCTGTGTTCTCGTTTGCTTTGGCCCCATCTCTGGCGCCCTGACCATCTTGACGCTGAAGTTGAATGAAATGGAGATGGCGTGCCGCGTTCCTCCTGTTCCTCCTCCTCCTCCTCTTTCCTCTCCTGCTTAGTTTGTTTCCTCCTCCTCCTCCTCCTCCTCCTCCTCCTCCTCCTCCTCCTCCTCCTCCTCCTCCTCCCTTTCCTCCTCTTATCCTTAAGATGGCCCCAGGCATCACCAGCAAGAGCAGCAACATCGGTAGCACCAACATAAACATCAGCAGCAGCGGCACCAGACGTACACACTACAACGACAACACCCTTGGTCTCTAAGGTTGCCCCAAGAGGTCTCCCACCCCACCCCCACCCCTAAAGAGCCCCAAGAGGGCTCCAAGACCTCCCAAAAGAGCTCCAAGAGGGCGCCAAGAGTGCCCCAAGAGGACCCCAAGAGAGCCCCAAGATGGCATTTCGAGTCCTCGAACAAAAAACATCACCACAACACATCCCCAAAGCCCACCTTGTCATCATCCTTATCAGAATCCGTTCCTTCCTTCCTCCTTTTCCTGCATCTCCCCTCATCATCGTCATCCTCCTCGTGCCGCATTCCTGCTCTTCCTCCTGTCCTCCCTCCTCCTTCTCCTGTGTTTTTCCTCTTCCTTGTCCACCCCCATACCCCCAAGATGGCCCGAGCAGAAGCACCGCCACCAGCAGGAGCACCACAAACAGCAGCACTGGCAACAGCAACAGCAACAGCATCAACAGCGCAGCACCAGCAGTGGCATCAGCAGCAGCACAAACAGCAGCACCAGCAGCAGTACCACCACCACTGCCACCAGCAGCAGCACCAGCACCAACGCCAGCATCAGCAGCAGCAGCAGCAGCACCAGCACCAGCACCAGCAACAGCAGCAACAGCATCAACAGCAGCAGCACCGGCCCCGGCATCTGCAGCGCGACGCGAGACAGGCGGAACAAGTTCTAGATGCACGCGAATGTTGCATCGACGCTGCCGAATCATTGAATGTACGCCCAGTATGTTTGAAACAACGGTTTGCTGTCTATGAATTGTTGTTGCGCGACTTGCAACATATGATCAATCTATGAAAACATTCCCGTTCCTCACGCACGCACGCACGCACGCACGCACGCACGCACGCACGCACACACACACACACACACACACACACACACACACACAGGCGCGCAGTACGTAGCGGGCTCCAGGCATCGCCACACATTGTCACCACGTCTGTTGAGGCGCAAATGGTGGGTATGCAAATGCGAATCGGTTCCCAGGGCGCTGCCGCCCCATAGCGGCGTACCTTCAAACGTTTCGTGACCCCACAAAGAGCTCCACCCAAAGCTGCACGCAGAATGAGGTACCCACGACTTCATATTGCTGAGCATGTCGCAGGGATACTTTGTTTGGTTGCTTTCTTCTCACTATTGATTCTCTCTTTCTCTCTCTTTCTAGATCTCGGGGTGGGTACCTATGGGGAAGGGGGGGCTTGCAGAGACACGGGGGCGCGGAGTGGGGCGGGACCAGAACCACGCGGATCAGGAGTCTTTTTCTCACACCTCTCAACGATGCGGCGTCAAAATGAGGCCGTGGCAATCCTCACGGCACCATGGTGTCAGACACCCCTAATTAAGCTACTTGTGAAACGCAGCCCGCTTACGCCCGAGAGTGTCAGAGGCCAAACGCCTGCAGACAGCGTTCATGGCGTGCTTGCGCTGAAAGAACCGCAAGAAGGCCCCCAAACCCCCAAAAAGAGCCCCAAGAGGGCCCCAGGACGCCCCAAAAAAGCCCCAAAAGGCTCCAAGAAGACCCTAAGAGGACCTCAAGAGAGCCCCAAGAAAGAGCTCCAGGAGGGCCCCAAGAGGGCCCCAAGAGAACCCCAAGAGAGCCCAAGATGGCTCCAAGTTTCGAAACGCACGCGAGTTTAAGATACAAGTGAGTGCAACAGCCATTACGAGTCATCGAAACACCCCTCACCCCTCATCGAAGCACCATCGCACCTTGCATCGATTTCCATATTAAACTTCAATGCGGGTAGGTATGTGTGATCCTTGTGTTCCCGAAGACGGCTGCGCGACTGCATGCGTCCCGCCGCCCCTGATTCACCAACTCCCTTGCTGATCGTTTCTGGGTGGGCCGGTGGGGGTGCTTTTTGTCGCAACCGCAGGCGAGGGCGCCAGCGGCGAGACGGATCCGAGCGGGCCGCGCAAGAGCCGGATTGCCTGACGCCAACGGGCCGGCGACCTCAGCAGCGCCTCGGCGGGGCTGGCGGGGACACTTTTAGTCAGCGGCCGCAGGCGAGCGCGCCGGCGGCGAGTCGAGTCAGAGCGGGCCGCGCAAAGACGAATTAACCTAAAGCGGTGGGCCGGAGCCTCACGCGGCACCTCGGCGGCCAGGCCGGCGAGTGGAGTGCCGCTGGCTGCGGCTGCCAGGGAAGCTGCACTGCCAGGGGTTGCACGCATGCAACGAGCTGCAGAGAGGCCGACTGCCAGGGGGGCCGACTGCCAGAGGGGGCTGACTGCCAGGGTGGCCGACTGCCAGGGCCTGCAAGCTGCTGGTGAATTGGATGCAAAGGGTGAGCACCCGAGAGACTACAAGAGTACCAGGGTGGCCAGAGCCAGGTGGGCCGAACTCCACGAAACGAATTGAGCGCGAGTGAATTGGCCAGCCGAAGCTGAAGCGCAGCCAAAATGGCGCGCAGGGGCACCACGGCGCGACCAGGGCGAAGCACCTCAGAGTAGGTCCAAGGTGCCTGACAAGGTCTGGCGGGCGCAGGTGGTGGCACCAGCAGAGTCGCACACCCAGGCCCTGTAGAAGAGGGGCGCAGTCCGCGGTCAACGATCCAGGGATGGCGACAGACGCGAACAGACGGCAGGAAGGCGGACGCCAACACCGCAGCCGAAGTCACGGACGCAGCGAGGTGGAGTCACGGAGAGATGCCTAGGCTGAACCACAGGCGCCCGTGACCCCCACCCTCGAGAGGAATGTCACTGCGATTTGCACGGGATGGAGGTGCTGGGGCTGGTGGGAGATGGCTCCACCGACCCCGGCGGGGGAACTGGGGGCCCAGCCGCTGGGGGGCCACCCCGGCACGGGAGGGCGCCCAGGGGCGCGGGGGAGTGACGCGCCACATGACGGCACAGGGCCAACAGCGGGGGACTGCAGCCCGCTGCGGTCAGGCGCGGTGAAGGCCACGGTAACTCAGGGCCGCACCAGGGGAGCGGGAGAGCAGAGAGTGCCGCAGGAGGGGGGGGGAACGGACGCGGGCGGTCGAGGATCGGCGGCACGCTGTCCTGAAGTCGCGCGCGGCTGACCCGACTGGGTCTCGGCTGTGAGCCGCGTCCGAAACAGGGCGGACAGGGGGCGGGCATTCCACGTCCATCGACGCAGGCTGTCCTCCCGCGGCACCGTCGATCGGTCGGCGGGGTGGGCAGCGAGACCCGCTGTCGATGCCTGCGCTGTGGCTGACAGCTGTCTCTTCTGGCCCGTTTCTCGCGCCTCGCTGCAGGGAGGTACCTGGGAGGACTGCAACCCTGTCGCCATGGCGCAGCTCGCTTCTAGCCTAACGGGCCCTGCTTTTCTTGGTGAGGACGCTGAGACCGAGCCTCCGCCCCCCTCTGGCCCGACGGGCCCTGCCTCTCCACGCGAGGTCTGCTGGCCACCAGGGTTGCCCGCATGGACGTCAGGGTTCGGACTTCGGACACCACGGGCGCCTCGATCGCCCGCGGGGGGATGGGGAGGGTCTGTCGCTCCACTTCCTTCCGGCCAAACGGGCCCTGTTCCTCTCGGCGAGACCGGCGACGCGGTTTTCCCGCTCCTTTCTGGCCTAACGGGCCCAGTCTCCTCTTGAGGGATCTGATGACCACCAGGGTCGTCCGCAAGGACGACAGGACTTGGACGCCGGATGCAAGGAGTGCCTCGTTCGCCTGTGAAGGGGCGGGAGGGGGCTGCCGCTCCGCTTCCTTCTGGCATAACGGGCCCTGCTTCCCGATGCAAGTCCGGTGAGAGCGCCATTCCGCCTTTTTCTGGCCTAATGGGCCCTGTTTCTCCTTGCAAGGTCTGCTAGCCACCACGGGTGTACCCTTGGACGTCAGATCACGGAGGCTGGATGCCAGGGGTGCCTCGTTCGCCCGGGGGGGGAGGGAGAGCCTGTCGCTCCGTTTCCATCTGGCCTAACGGGCCCTGTTCCTCTCGTTGAGACGGATGAGGCTGTCGCCCCCCTCCTTCCTGGCCTAACGGGCCCTGCTTCCTCCTGTGAGATCTGATGACCGCCAGGGTTGTCCGTGCGAACGTGAGGACTCGGACATAGGACGCAGAGGGTGCCTCGTTCGCCTGAGTGAGGATGGGGCGGGGCTGTCACTCCGCTTCTTTCTGGACAGACGGGCCCTGCTTCCTGTTGTAAGACCACTAAGAGCGCCAGTCCGAGCATTGCGAGGGGCAGGTGGAGAAGTGGCCCGCAAACCAAGGCACCAGGGGATGGGGGGGAGCAGAGAGCGCCGCAGGAGGGGGGGGAACGGACGCGGGCGGTCGAGGATCGGCGGCACGCTGTCCTGAAGTCGCGCGCGGCTAATCCAACTGGGTCTCGGCTGCTAGCCTCGTCCGAAACAGGGCGGACAGGGGGCGGGCCTTCCACGTCCATCGGCGCAGGCTGTCCTCCCGCCGCGCCGTCGATCGGTCGGCGGGGTGGGCTGCGAGACCCGCTGTCAATGCCTGCGCTGTGGCTGACAGCTGTCTCTTCTGGCCCGTTTCTCACGCCTCGCTGCGGGGAGGTACCAGGGAGGGCTGCAACCCTGTCGCCGTGGCGCAGCTCGCATCTGGCCTAACGGGCCCTGCTTCTCTGAGTGAGGACGCGGAGACCGTGCCGCCGTCTCCCTCTGGCCTGACGGGCCCTGCCTCTCCTTGTGAGCTCTGCTGGCCACCAGGGTTGCCAGCATGGGCATCAGGGTTCGGACTTCGGACACCGGTGCCTCGATCGCCTGCGGGAAGATGGGGAAGGACAGTCGCTCCACTTCCTCCCGACCTAACGGGCCCTGTTCCTCCTGGTCAGACCAGTGACGCAAAGTTCCCGCTCCTTTCTGCCCTAACGGGCCCTGCCTCCTCCTGAGGGATCTGATGACCACCAGGGTTGTCCGCAAGGACGTCGGGACTTGGACGTCGGGTGTAAGGAGTGCCTCGTTCGCCAGGGGACGGGATGGGACTGCCGCTCCGCTTCCTTCTGGCCGAACGGGCCCTGCTTCCCGATGCAAGACCGGCGAGAGCGCCATTCCGCCTTCTTCTGGCCTAACGGGCCCTGTTTTTCCTTCCAAGGCCTGCTGGCCACCACGGGTGTACCCTTGGACGTCAGATCACGGAGGCCGGATGCGGTAATGAGATCGAACATCACGGGGAAAAAATACTAGGGCTCCAACGAATTGTTGAATCTCGAGAAATCGACTTTAAACAAATCAACAAAAAAAAAAAAAAAAAAAAAAAAAAAAAAAAAAAAAAAAAAAAAAAAAAAAAAAAAAAAAAAAAAAAAAAAAAAAAAAAAAAAAAACATCCGTCGAGATTTTTTGCCAACTAGCCCCCCAGCGCGCCGGAATTACTCTTCTAGCTTCGCCGCTAACGCTCTCAGGGAAGCTCTACGAGTCATGCTTTCTGGCGGTAATAGGTACCCGATCGAGCTGAGATTAGATGACGAGCGGGAATAAGATCCAAGATGGGTGGAACTGGAAGCCGGCGGAAAACCGTCTACCACGTTTTTTTGCGGTTTGCGGTCTCGCGGTCGGGCCCTCGCGGGGCAGCGAGCGAGCTCCAAACGAGCCAAGAAAAACAACACCACTGCCGAGCCAGGATTGCTGAGGCATCTGCAACGTGGCCCTGCCGAGCCCGCGGGCGTAGGCATCACCAAAGAAAGCACTCGAGCGAGTGACGAAACGCAGCGGCAAGACCGCCACACATCCATCCTCCTGCACACGCCTGCACGGTCCCACTAACAGGGACCCCGTCACATGAGCACGTGACGTCAGACACTCCAAACGAGGCCGAAAAAGACAACCACGCCAGTCGTGCCGAGCCAGGGTGGCTAAGGCATCCAAATACACAGTGTGCGACCGCAAGTCCGAGCGACACCTCCAAGTGGCACTCCAAACGAGGCCGAAAAGAAAAAGGGCGACACACAGCCCGGTAAAGACAAGTAGAACGTAGACCCGGCACCGCCGGGACCCTCGTAGAGCTCTGCAGAGACCGATATAGTTCCCAGATAACAGGAGAAAAAAAGCTTCTGAATATGATCTTGATAACTGAAGAAGTCTTTGTTTCCAGTCGGGAATAAGATCCAAGATCGGTGGAACTGGGCGCAGGCGGTAAACCGTCAACCTTGGTTACCGCCGGGAGAAACGTAGAGCTTCCTTGCTCATATGCAGCTCGAGTTAAATCATGATAAACCAATACCATCTCCTAAGAATTAGCAGAGTACGAATAGTTGTTCATCCCCAGCGCTGAAAGCAGACTGATTTCAGGCGTCTAGATACTTTCAACTAGCGCCCCTGATGATTCCCTTCCGATCGCTGTGCAGAACAGCTCTGTAGCTCATCTGCAGCGCGAGTTAAGTCAAGAAAACCAATTACATCTCAAAAAAAAAAACAAAAAGCAGAGGATGAATAGTTGTTCGTCTTCTGCGCTGATAGCAGACTGATTTCGGGCGTCTAGATATGAAATAGCCCGCCTGATGATTTCCTTCAGATTACTGTGCCTAAGAGCTCTGGAACTCATCTGCAGATCGAGTTAAGTCAAGAAAACACATTACATTTCCCAAAAAAGCAGCGTATGAATAGGTGTTCGGCTTCTGCGCTGATAGCAGACCCAGTCCAGGTGTTTAGTTGCGCGCCTGATGATATCCTTCCGATTGCTGTGCCGAACAGCTCTGTAGCCCATCTGCAGCTCGAGTTAAGTCAAGAAAATCATCATCATATCGAAAAATACAGCAGAAGCAAAGTACAGATAGCTGTTCAGCCCCAGCGCTGATCGCAGACTGATTTCAGGCGTCTAGATACTTAGAACTACCGCGCCGGATGATTCCCTTCCGATTGCTGCGTCGAACAGCTCTGTAGCTCATCTGAAGCTCGAGTTAAGTCAAGAAAACGATCACGATCTCCAGAAAATTCGGAGAGTACGAATAGTACTTCGGCTCAAGTGCTGATAGCAGACCGAGTTCGGGCGTCTAGATACTTCAAACTAGCGCGCCTGATGATTGCATTCCGATTGCTGTGAAGAAAAGCCCTGTAGCTCATCTTAGGCTCGAGTTAAGTCAAGGAGCTCATCATCATATCCAAAAAATACTAGAGTACGAATAGTTTTGCGGACCTAGCTCGAGTAGCGGACCAATTTCAGACCTCTAGATGCTTCAGACGAACGCGCCTGATGATTATGAACCGATTACGTGTGCGCACCAGCTCTGTAGCTCTCCTACAGCTCGAGTTAAGCACAGAACCCAATCGAGCTGAGATTAAGACGGCGAGCGGGAATAAGATCGAAAATCACGGGAAACATACTAGAGTTCAAACGAATTGTTGAATTTCGAGAACATGATTTTCAACCGAGCAAAAATCAGCAAAAAGTCCCTCGAGATTTTTCTTGCCAACTAGCTCTCCAGTGCTGCAGAATTACTCTCAAGCTTCCAGCAACTAGCTAAGGGAAGCTCTACGAGTCACTTGATAGCGTCCAAAACCCCGATAGCAAAGAGGCGCTCACACTGGGAGTCGGCGGTAAACCGTCAACCTTGGTTGTGCGGTCTTTGCGGTCGACTGCGCGGGCCGTCTGGCCCAGTCGCAAGCAAGAAACGGGCAGTATACAGGTGAGCCAAGCCGACCACTACACCGAGTGCGGCAGTCAGGGAGCGAAGCTCTTATACATAACAAGTGACTATCAAGCGAAGCTCTTATTCGACACACGTGCATGCATGAGAACACACAAGTATGAAGAAAATCCACGCAATCACAAGTCACAATAGTTCAAACTCACAGTATGTGTGTACAACCCGTGGAAGAACATCAATGATATGTTCAATCGCTGACATCTTGGCATCGGTAACTGAAGCATTGTTGTCGATAGCACTGTACACCTCCGTCCACACAGTATCTCTGGAGCTCGGCTCACGACAAGTCCGCGAGACACGCCCGACATCAATCCAGCAACCGACTCCGACACCAGCCGTTGACACCCCGCCATCGAAGCCACAGTCGATGGCACAATACCTGTAAAGACTCGCAATCTCATTGGGCTCCTGCCCTATACGATCCTGATATATGTCGTTGCCCTCACCGGCAGTATCAGTGAGCACGTCCGCCCTTGTAATCCATTTCCTGAGGCAGGGTTCGATCAGATCTTGTCCAGGAGCAAACGGGCGTATATGAAACATAAAGACATACCATCCAGACGGTTAATCATCCTGTCAATTCTTCTCTGAATATCATTATTGATCACTCGCCGGTACCCCTGGCACCATGATACAAGCAAGAGACTATCTTCATGAATACTTACGGGGACTCCAAAGGCTTCAAGATCCCAATCGGCATTTTCCTATTTGGATGTGTGTCTAGCAAGTCGCTTAGCAAGACGATCGTTGGCAATTCGCGATCCCTCCTCAACTCCATACTCCCGAAGTTTCTGGTGTGTTTGAATATGGACCTCATGAGCAACCCGAGATGACTAAGCGCTTCAGCACAAATCTGGGAACAATGAAGCATATCCCGCGACATACGTGTGCGGCGAACTGCTCAAAGGTCCCAGACGTAGCAGGGAATCGTTCCCACCACTTGGGGCCGAAGAACTCCGAAAACGTGTGGGTCCAATGTCGTTGTCCGATTGCCAAGCCTCCTCCTCGCTGGCGTTTCATCTGACTGGATTCCCGAAAGCAGAAATTCATGCGCAGGAACTCCGAAGCGCCCGTACGAATACGATCCCACATCACACCATATGCACACATGCACGCACGTACATGACGCCATGTTCGATCTGCACTCCTCCACTCATCATATATACCCGTTTCGAGCACATGGATAAACTTGCACATGTCTTAGGCCAGGTTCCAGGAGACACGAGGAAACCTCTGCACCATGGAAGCAAATCCCATCTCCTGAAATTTCCGTCTAGCCTCCGCATACCTCCTCCGACTCCACGTGGAAACATCCTCCGCAGGTCCCCCGGGACAAGTGAACATTTTACATAGACCGAACCCCTCGAAGGAGTGCATGCGCTGGAGAGAATGGATGTCGAGCGTCATACCCTCAATACCGTACATAGCAATCCCCTGGACCTTCTCCTGGTACCTCCAGAATTTATCACAAATATTCACTGCCGAACAACGAAAAAAGCTCTTACGTGCCATGGACAGACGGTAATCCACCTCGGGATGGGTAGGAGTATTGAACTCAGAATGGATCTCGACGCCGAGCACATTCATCGCAGAAACTCTTCTGAAATGCAATACCTCTGGTGTGACAACAAAGAGGTCTTCCTCGGGTACGATGACGCCGTCAGCATTACAGCGTGGGAGCGCGCCAGGCAAGCTTTCCAGCGCCACCACGCACGTGTAAAGCGTGCTTGAGGCTGCCGGGCACGCATTCGCACAAACCCGGGCACGCCTGGATTTAGAGAGGAGGACCCGGGGTAGCGCGCCCGGGTTCCGGGCACGCAAGATCGTAGAGGCGCCAAAAGGCTCCGAACTGAGTAACTCGTAGAGCTTCCCTCAGCTAGTTGCTGGAAGCTTAAGAGTAATTCCGGCGCGCTGGAGAGCTAGTACCTCGTAGAGCTCTTCGGCATAACTCGTAGAGCTTCCCTAAGCTAGTTGCTGGAAGCTTGAGAGTAATTCGGACGCGCTGGAGAGCTAGTTGGCTCGAAAAATCTCGACGGAACTTTTGCTGACTTTTGCTCACTTGAAAATTATGTTCTCAAAATTAGAACATTCGTTTGAGCTCTAGTATTCTTTCCCGTGATATTCGATCTTATTCCCGCTCGCCATCTTGATCTCAGCTCGATCGGGTGAATATTACTATCGAAAAGCACTGTGGCGGGATCGGCCGTTTCGAGTCATCTTGATACGCGCTGTCGGTGTATTGGACTCAACTCGAGATACAGGACAGCTACAGAGCTGGTAAGCACACCTTATCGATTCAGAATGATCAGGCGCGTTCGTCTGTCGCATCCAGAGGTCTGAACTCGGTCTGCTAGCTGAGCTAGGTCCGCAAACCTGTTTGTATTATTCGAGTCATCTTGACAGACGTTGTCGGTTTTTTGTATTTAACTCGAGCTGTAGCACAGCTGCAGAGCTAATACTTACAGAAACCGATTCAGAATCATCGGGCGCGTTTGTCTGTTAATTCAGAGCTCTAAACTTGGTCTGCTGCCCGAGCTAGGTCGCGAATTATTCGTACTGTTCGAGTCATCTTAGAGGTGCTGTCGGTTTTCTGCATTTAACTCGGGCTGTAGGGGGGCTACAGGGCTCATAGTCACAGGAATCGATTCGGAGACATCAGGCGCGTTCGCTTGTCGCATTTAGAGGTCTGAACTGGTCTGCTACTCGAGCTAGGTTCGCGAAACTATTCGTATTGGTCGAGTGATCTTGGGAGGTGCTGTCGGTTTTCTGCACTTAACTCGGTCAGTAGGGGGGCTGCAGGGGGCAGAATCACAGGAATCGATTCAGGGGGCATAAACATCAGGCGCGTTCGCTTGTCGCATTCAGAGGTCTGAACTCGGTTTGCTACTCGAGCTAGGTTCGCAAACCCATTCGTATTGTTCGAGTTATCTTGACAGGTGCTGTCGATGTTCGCACGTAACTCGGGCTGTAGGAGAGCTACACAGCTGATACGCACAGAAACTGATTCGAAATCATTCTGCGCGCTCGCCTGTTGCATCCAGAGGTCTGAACTGGGTTTGCCTCTCGGACTAGCTCCGCAAAACTATTCGCATTCTTCAAGTTACCTTGGCAGATTTCGTCCCTCTTCTGCATTGAACTCGGGCTGTAAGAGCTACGAGCTGGTACGCACAGAAAACGATCCAGAAGTATGAGAGGCGTTCGGCTGTTGCATCGAGAGGTCTGAAATCGCTGGGGCTGAAAAACTATTCGTTCTCTACAACTTTTTAAACATTATGTATGATCAGGAAGCTCCACGAGTCCCCCGGCGGTAACAAAGGTAACTAACTAAGGATCGGCCGCGCCGGAATTCCTCGCTCATCGATGCCGATGAGCTCTACGAGGTACTGGGAAGCTCCCCTGCAGCGCTGCTGAAGCGCTACCAGAAACGCTTCCATGCGTGCCTGCACGCTTGCAGGCACGCGTGGAAGCTTGCCGGAAGCTCTCCCGGACCAGCTGCCGGCTCAAACGAACCCCTGTGAGGCCTGTGGACCGCCGTGGAGGAGCTCCTGGCGGCCACCACCACCGTCCGGCTTCTAATCTTAAACCCTTTAGCTCTCAGCGAGCTCTCCGGGAAAAGGAATTCCGGCGCGGGGCGGAGCTAGTTGGTCGACCCGGCCAGACAGGACAAAGTGGTAACTTTTGGGTGGTTTTGCGAATATAACTCGTAGAGCTTCCCTCAGCAAGTTATACCTCGTAGAGCTCTTCGGCATCGATGAGCTAGAGGAATTTCGGGGCGGGGTGGAGCTAGTAACTCGTAGAGCTTCCCTTAGCAAGTTAATGCTGGAAGCTTAAGAGTAATTCCGGGGCGCTGGAGAGCTAGTTGGCAAGAAAAATCTCGACGGACCTTTTGATGACTTTTGGTCGGTTGAAAATTTTGTTCTCGAAATACAAACATTCGTTAGAGCTCTAATATTTTTTCCCGTGATATTCGATCTTATTCCCGCTCGCCATCTTGATCTCAGCTCGATCGGGTACCTTTTACTGCCAAAAAGCGTCCAGGCGGGATCGGCCGTTTCGGGTCATCTTGACACGCGGTGGCGGTTTTCTGAACATAACTCGAGCTATAGAAGAGCTACAGAGCTGGTGAGCACAGCCAATCGATTCAGAATGATCAGGCGCGTTCGTTCGTTGCATCCAGAGGTCCGGACTCGGTTTGCTAGCCGAGCTAGGTCCGCAAACCGGATCGTATTATTTCAGTCATCTTGACAGGCGCTCTTGGTTTTTTGTACTTAACTCGAGCTATATGACAGCTACAGAGTTGATACTTACAGAAACCGATTCAGAATATCAGTCGCGTTGTCTGGTGAGTCCAGAGCTCTGAACTCGGTCTGCTGCCCGATCTAGAATCACGAAACTATTTGTATTGTTCGAGTCATCTTGAGAGATGTTGTCGGTATTCTGTACTTAACTCAGGCTGTAGGGGAGCTACAGGGCTGGTAATCTCAGGATTCGAGTCGGAGACATCAGGCGCGTCCATCTGTCGAATCAAGAGCTCTGAACTCGGTCTGCTGCCCGAACTAGGTTCGCGAAACTATTCGCATTGTTCGAGTCATTATGAGAGGTGCTGTCGGTTTTCTGCACTCAACTCGGGCTGCAGGGAGGCTGCAGGGCTGGTAATCACAGGAATCGATTCGGAGTCACAGACGCGTCCCACTATTGCATTCAGAGGTCTGAACTCGGTCTGATACTCGAGCTAGGTTTGCCGAACTATTCGTATTGTTCGAGTCATCTTGAGAGGTGCTGTCGATTTACGCACGTAACTCGGGCAATCGAGCATCAGGGGCATTCAGCTGTTGCATCGAAAGGTCTGAAATCGCTTGGGCTGGAAAACTATCCGTTCTCTGCAATTTTTGTCGACACTGGGCGCCGGCGGTAAACCGCCAACCTTGGTTACCGCCGGGAGACTCGTAGAGCTTCCTAGCTCGACTTAAGTTGAGAAAACCGACAGCACCTACCAACATTCCGACTCATAGTGAATATTTTTTTACCTCTGAATGCGACAGCTGATGTCTGTGAATCGACTCCTGTCATTACCAGCCCTGCAGCCCCCCTACAGCCGGAGTGACTCGTAACTCTTCCCTAAGCTAGCAGCTGGAAGCTTAAGAGTAAATCGGACGCACTGGCGGGCTAGTTGGCTCGAAAAATCTCGACGGAACTTTTGCTGACTTTTGGTCGGTTGAAAATTTTGTTCTCAAAATTTGACCATTCGTTAGAGCTCTAGTATTTTTTTCCCGTGATATTCGATCTTACTCCCGCTCGCCATCTTGATCTCAGCTCGATCGGGTGAATATTACTATCGAAAAGCACTGTGGCGGGATCGGCCGTTTCGAGTCATCTTGATACGCGCTGGCGGTTTTCTGAACATAATTCGAGCTTTAGGACAGCTACAGAGCTGGTAAGCACAGCTAATCGATGTAGAATGATTAGGCGCGTTCGCCTGTTGAATCCATAGGTCTGAACTCGGTCTGTTAGCCGAGCTAGGTCCGCAAACCTATTCGTATTATTCGAGTCATCTTGACAGGAACTCTCCGGTTTCTGTACTTAACCCGAGCTGTAGGACAGCTACAGAGCTGATATTTACAGAAACCGATTCAGAATCATCAGTTGCGCTTGTCTGTCGAAACCAGAGCTCTGAACTCGGTCTGCTGCCCGATCTAGAATCGCGAAACTATTCGTATTGGTCGAGTCATCTTGAGAAGTGCTCTCGGTTTTCTTCACTCAACTCGCGCTAAGGGGGGCTACAGTGCTGGTGGTCACAGGAATCGATTTGAAGACATCAGGCGCGTCCGCCTGTCGAATCCAGAGCTCGGAACTCGGTCTGCTGCCCGAATTAGGTCTGCGAAACTACTGTATTGTTCGAGTCATCCTGAGAGGTGCTGTCGGTTTTCTGCACTGAACTCGGGCTGTAGGGGGGCTGCAGGGCTGGTAATGACAGGAGTCGATTTGCAGACATCAGACGCGTCCGCCTGTCTCATTCAGAGGTCAAAAAATATTTACTATGAGTCGGAATGCTGGCAGGTGCTGTCGGTTTCCTCAACTTAAGTCGAGCTAGGAAGCTCTACGAGTCTCCCGGCGGTAACCAAGGTTGACGGTTTACCGCCGGCGCCCAGTTAAGTGCAGAAAACCGACAGCACCTCTCAGGATGACTGGAACAATACAATAGTTTCGCAGGCCTAATTCGGGCAGCAGACCGAGTTCCGAGCTCTGGATTCGACAGGCGGACGCGCCTGATGTCTTCAAATCGATTCCTGTGACCACCAGCACTGTAGCCCCCCTCAGCGCGAGTTGAGTGAAGAAAACCGAGAGCACTTCTCAAGATGACTCGACCAATACGAATAGTTTCGCGATTCTAGATCGGGCAGCAGACCGAGTTCAGAGCTCTGGATTCAACAGACAAACGCAACTGATGATTCTGAATCGGTTTCTGTAAAAATCAGCTCTGTAGCTGTCCTACAGCTCGAGTTAAGTACAGAAAACCGAAAGTTCCTGTCAAGATGACTCGAATAATACGAATAGGTTTGCGGACCTGGCTCGGCTAACAGACCGAGTTCAGACCTCTGGATTGAACAGGCGAACGCGCCTAATCATTCTACATCGATTAGCTGTGCTTACCAGCTCTGTAGCTGTCCTAAAGCTCGAGTTATGTTCAGAAAACCGTCAGCGCGTATCAAGATGACTCGAAACGGCCGATCCCGCCACAGTTCTTTTCGATAGTAATATTCACCCGATCGAGCTGAGATCAAGATGGCGAGCGGGAATAAGATCGAATATCACGGGAAAAAATACTAGAGCTCTAACGAATGGTTGAATTTCGAGAACAAAATTTTCAACCGAGCAAAAGTCAGCAAAAGTTCCGTCGAGATTTCTCGAGCCAACTAGCCCGCCAGTGCGTCCGAACTGGCGCCGGCGGTGAACCGTCAACCTGGTCACCGCCGGGAACCTCGTAGAGCTCCTAGCACGCGTACGGGTGCTCAGCATCAAAAGAGAGGGCTTCTGGAAGCATTTCTCGAAAAAGAGAAAACCTGATTTTTTTCATGTCGACATAAAATTGGTTGCGCCAAGTGTTTTGATAGTAAAAGTGCATCTAGAGAGCTCATATTAAGACAGAGAGGCCCTCATATTCGTCTACAGGTGCGAAAAATCTGATTTCTGAAAATAAATGGTCAAATATCTTTCAAACTGGGCGCCGGCGGTAAACCGTCAACCTCTGTTACCGCGGGGGGACTCGTAGAGCTTCCTGAGCATATACAATGTCGCAAACATTGCAGAGAACGAACAGTTTTTCAGCCTAAACGATTTCAGACCTCTCGATGCGAGAGCCGAACGCCCCTCATGCTTCTGGATCGTTTTCTGTGTGCACGAGCTCCGAAGCTCTCCCATAGCCCGAGTTACGTGCGAAAATCGACAGCACCTCTCAAGATCACTCGAACAATACGTTTCGCGAATCTAGCTCGAGTATCAGACCGAGTTCAGACCTCTGAATGCAACAGGCGGACGCGCCTGATGTCTCGGAACCGATTCCTGCGATTACCAGCCCTAAAGCCCCCTTACAGCTCGAGTTAAGTGCAGAAAACCGACAGCACCTCTGAAGATGACTCGAACAATACAAATAGCTTGCAGACCTAGCTCGGGCAGCACACCGAGTTCAGAGCTCTGGATTTGACAGGCGAACGCGCCTGATGTCTCCGAATCGATTGCTGTGAGTACGCAGCCCGAGTTAAGTGCAGAAAACCGACAGCACCTCTCAGGATGACTGGAACAATACAGTAGTTTCGCAGGCCTAATTCGGGCAGCAGACCGAGTTCCGAGCTCTGAATTCGACAAGCGGACGCGCCTGATGTCTTCAAATCGATTCCTGGGACCACCAGCACTGTAGCCCCCCTCAGCGCGAGTTGAGTGAAGAAAACCGAGAGCACTTCTCAAGATGACTCGACCAATACGAATAGTTTCGCGATTCTAGATCGGGCAGCAGACCGAGTTCAGAGCTCTGGATTCAACAGACAAACGCAACTGATGATTCTGAATCGGTTTCTGTAAACATCAGCTCTGTAGCTGTCCTACAGCTCGAGTTAAGTACAGAAAACCGAGAGTTCCTGTCAAGATGACTCGAATAATACGAATAGGTTTGCGGACCTAGCTCGGCTAACAGACCGAGTTCAGACCTCTGGATTCAACAGGCGAACGCGCCTAATCATTCTACATCGATTAGCTGTGCTTACCAGCTCTGTAGCTGTCCTAAAGCTCGAGTTATGTTCAGAAAACCGTCAGCGCGTATCAAGATGACTCGAAACGGCCGATCCCGCCACAGTGCTTTTCGATAGTAATATTCACCCGATCGAGCTGAGATCAAGATGGCGAGCGGGAATAAGATCGAATATCACGGGAAAAAATACTAGAGCTAGCTCTAACGAATGGTTGAATTTCGAGAACAAAATTTTCAACCGAGCAAAAGTCAGCAAAAGTTCCGTCGAGATTTCTCGAGCCAACTAGCCCGCCAGTGCGTCCGAACTGGCGCCGGCGGTGAACCGTCAACCTGGTCACTGCCGGGAACCTCGTAGAGCTCCTAGCACGCGTACGGGTGCTCAGCATCAAAAGAGAGGGCTTCTGGAAGCATTTCTCGAAAAAGAGAAAACATGGTTTTTTTCATGTCGACATAAAGTTGGTTGCGCCAAGTGTTTTGATAGTAAAGTGCATCTAGAGAGCTCATATTAAGACAGAGAGGCCCTCATATTCGTCTACAGGTGCGAAAAATCTGCTTTCTGAAAATAATGGTCAAATATCTCTCAAACTGGGCGCCGGCGGTAAACCGTCAACCTTTGTTACCGCGGGGGGACTCGTAGAGCTTCCTGAGCATATACAATGTCGCAAACATTGCAGAGAACGAATAGTTTTCAGCCTAAACGATTTCAGACCTCTCGATGCGACAGCCGAACGCCCCTCATGCTTCTGGATCGTTTTCTGTGTGCACGAGCTCCGAAGCTCTCCCATAGCCCGAGTTACGTGCGAAAATCGACAGCACCTCTCAAGATCACTCGAACAATACAAATAGTTTCGCGAATCTAGCTCGAGTATCAGACCGAGTTCAGACCTCTGAATGCAACAGGCGGACGCGCCTGATGTCTCGGAATCGATTCCTGCGATTACCAGCCCTGCAGCCCCCTTACAGCTCGAGTTAAGTGCAGAAAACCGACAGCACCTCTGAAGATGACTCGACCAATACAAATAGCTTGCAGACCTAGCTCGGACAGCACACCGAGTTCTGAGCTCTGGATTTGACAGGCGAACGCGCCTGATGTCTCCGAATCGATTGCTGTGAGTACGAGCCCTGTAGCCGCCCTACAGCCCGAGTTAATTGCAGAAAACTGACAGCATCTCTCAAGATGACTCAAAGAATACGAATAGTTTTGCGAACCTAGCTCGGGCAGCAGACCGAGTTCAGACCTCTAGATGGAATAGACGAACGCGCCTGATGATTTGCAATCGATTTCTGTGAGAATCACCTCTGTAGCTGCCCTACAGCTCGAGTTAAGTACAAAATACCGACAACGCGTATCAAGATGACTCGAAACAGCCGATCCCGCCGCGGCGCTTTTTTGCAGGAATATTTACCCGATCGGGCTGAGATTAAGATGGCGAGCGGGAATGAGATCGAATATGGTGGGAAAAATACTAGAGCTCTTCTAACGAATGTTTGAATTCCGAGAACAAAATTTTCAACCGACCAAAAGTCAGCAAAAGGTCCGTCGAGATTTTTCTTGCAAACTAGCTCT
Organism: Prorocentrum cordatum; assembly: GCA_963575745.1. Lineage (NCBI taxonomy): Eukaryota > Dinophyceae > Prorocentrales > Prorocentraceae > Prorocentrum > Prorocentrum cordatum. Next base: position 48,466 of record CAUYUJ010000682.1, read on the forward strand.
CCAGCGCGCCGGAATTACTCTTAAGCTTCCAGCAACTAGCTAAGGGAACCTCTACGAGTTATATTCGCAAAACCACCCAAAAGTTGTCACTTTGTCCTTTCTGGTCGGGTCGACCAACTAGCTCCACCCCGCGTCGGAATTCCTCTAGCTCATCGATATCGAAGAGCTCTACGAGGTATTACTAAGCTTCCAGCTGCTAGCTTAGGGAAGCTCTACGAGTCATTATATACTGGGCGCCGGCGGTAAACCGTCAACCTTTGTTACCGCCGGGGGACTCGTAGAGCTTCCTGACAACATATAATGTCGGAAAAAATACACAGAAAAAATAGTTTATCAGCCCAAGCGATGCTTCTGGATGTTCTTCTGTACGAGCCCCCTCTTCTACAGCCAGACTTACGCGCGTGTCTCGAGAGCACCTCTGAAGATGACTCGAACAATACGAATAGTTTGGCCTAGCTCGAGTATCAGACCGAGTTCAGACCTCTGCATGCGACAGGCGGACGCGTCTGATCTCTCTGAATTGATTGCTGTGATTGCCAGCCCTGCAGCCCCTCCAACAGCCCGAGTTGCAGCAAAGCGACAGCACCTCTCAGGATGACTCGAAGAATACGAATAGTTTCGCAGACCTAGTTCGGGCAGCAGACAGAGTTCGCAGTGCTGGATTCGACAGGCGGACGCGCCTGATGTCTCCGAATCGATTCCAGTGATTACAAGTCATGCAGACCCCTACAGCCCGAGATAAGTGCAGAGAACTGACAGCATCTCTCAAGATGACTCGAAGAATACGAGTAGTTTCGCGATTCCAGATCGGGCAGCAGACCGAACTCAGAGCTCTGGATTCAACAGACAACGGCCACTGATGATTCTGAATGATATTCTGTACGCATCAGCTCTGTAGCTGTCCTGTAGCTCGAGTTAAGTACAAAAAAACGAGAGCGTCTGTCAAGATGACTCAAATAATACGAATAGGTTTGCGAACCTAGCTCGGCTAGCAGACCGAGTTCGGACCTTTCTCAACAGGCGAACGCGCCTGATCATTCTGGATCGATTAGCTGTGCTTACCGGCTCTGTAGCTGTCCGGAAGCTCGAGTTATCTTGAGAAAACCGTCACCGCGTGTCAAGATGACCCGAAGCAGTAAAAGGTCCCCGATCGAGCTGAGATCAAGATGGCGAGCGGTAATAAGATCGAATATCATGATAAAAATACTAGAGCTCAATTTCGAGAACTTGGTAGCGTCCATTGGTAGCGTCCAAAACCCAGAGAGCGAAGAGACCCTTTGGGAACGGGAAATCTTTCCTGGAGAGCTCTGGGAAGCTCCCCTGCAGCGCTGCCGAAGCTCTGGCAGAAGCGCTTCCATGCGTGCCTGCACGCGTGCAGGCGCGCGTGGAAGCTTGCCGGAAGCTCTCCCGGACCAGTTGCCGGGTCGCCGGAGGCGCTGCGAGGATTCTGGAGCGACGGAAAGGAGCTCCTGGCGGGCACCACCACCGTCCGGCTTCTAATCTTAAACCCTTTAGCTCTCAGCGAGCCCTCCGGGAAAAACACGGAGAGCAAAGAGGACACATACTGTAAAGCCTTCCTGGCATCCCCCCGGAAGCTCTCGTGAAGCTCTTCTGGGGCTCTGGGGGCTCACCTGCAGCGTCTCTGAAGCGCTGCCAAGAACGCTTCCACGCGTGCCTGCACGCTTGCAGGCTCGCGTGGACGCGTGCTGGATGCGCCCCCGAACCCGCTGCCGGGTCAGGCGAGTTGCTGCGAGGATCGTGGAGCGGCGGAGATGGGCTGCTGGCGGGCACCACCACCGCCCGGCTTCTAATCTAAAACCCTCTAGCTCTCAGAGAGCTCTCCGGGAACAAAATTCAACCGACCAAAAGTTACCAAAAGATCCGTCAGGATTTTTCTTGCCAACTAGCTCTCCAGCGCCCCGGAACTGGCGCCGGCGGTGAACCGTCAACCTGGTCACCGCCGGGAACCTCGTAGAGCTCCTGGCACGCGTAGGAGTGCTCAGCATGAAAAGAGAGGGCTTCTGGAAGCATTTCTCGAAAAAGAGATACATGATTTTTTTCATGTCGACATGAAGATGGTTCCGCCAAGTGTTTTGATAGTAAAAGAGCATGTAGAGAGCTGATATTAAGACGCTGAGGCCCTCATAGTCGTCTACAGGTGCGAAAAATCTGCGTCCTCAAAATAAATTGTCAAATATCTGCCAAATTCTCGCAAAACTGGGCGCCGGCGGTAAACCGTCAACCTTGGTTACCGCCGGGAGACTCGTAGAGCTTCCTAGCTCGACTTAAGTTGAGAAAACCGACAGCATCTACCAACATTCCGACTCATAGTGAATATTTTCTGACCTCTGAATGCGACAGGCGGACGCGTCTAATGTCTGCGAATCGACTCCTGTCATTACCAGCCCTGTAGCCCCGCTACAGCCCAAGTTAAGCAGAAAACCGACAGCACCTCCCCTCAGCGCGAGTTCAGTGAAGAAAACCGAGAGCACTTCTCAAGATGACTTGACCAATACGAATAGTTTCGCGATTCTAGATCGGGCAGCAGACCGAGTTGAGAGCTCTGGATTCGACAGACAAACGCAACTGATGATCCTCAATCGGTTTCTGTAAATATCAGCTCTGTAGCTGTCCTACAGCTCGAGTTAAGTACAGAAGACCGAGAGTTCTTGTGAAGATGACTCGAATAATACGAATAGGTGTGCGGACCTAACTCGGCTAACAGACCGAGTTCAGACCTCTGGAGTCAAGAGGCGAACGCGCCTAATCATTCTACATCGATTTGCTGTGCTTACCAGATCTGTAGCTGTCCTACAGCTCGAGTTATGTTGGGAAAACCGTCAGCGCGTATTAAGATGACTCGAAACGACCGATCCCGCCACAGTGCTTTTCGATAGTAATATTCACCCGATCGAGCTGAGATCAAGATGGCGAGCGGGAATTAGATCGAATATCACGGGAAAAAATACTAGAGCTCTAACGACTTGTTGAATTTCGAGAACAAAATTTTGAACCGACCAAAAGTAAGCAAAAGTTCCGTCGAGATTTTTCTTGCCAACTGGGCGCCGGCGGTAAACCGTCAACCTTCGTTACCGCCGGGGGACTCGTAGAGCTTCCTGACAACATATAATGTCGAAAAAAAACTGAAAAAAAAAGTTGTTCAGCCCAAGCAATTTCAGACCTCTCGGATGCAACAGCCGAACGCCCCCGATGCTTCTGGATTGTCTTCTGTACGAGCTCTGTAGCTCTTCTACAGCCCGAGTTACGTGCGCAAATCGACAGCACCTTTCAGGATGACTCGAACAATACGAATAGTTTCGCAAACCTAGCTCGAGTATCAGACCGAGTTCAGATCTCTGCATACGACAGGCGGACGCGTCTGATGTCTCTGAATCGATTCCTGTTATAACCAGCCCTGCAGCCAACCCCACAGCCCGAGTTCAGTGCAGGAAACCGACAGCAGCTCTCAGGATGACTCGAACAATACGAATAGTTTCGCGGACCTAGTTCGGGCAGCAGACAGAGTTCGAAGCTCTGGATTCGAAAGGCGGACGCGCCTGATGTCTCCGACTCGATTTCTGTGATTTCCAGCCCTGTAGTCCCCTTACAGCCCGAGTTAAGTGTAGAGAACCGACAGCATCTCTCAAGATGACTCGAACAATACGAATAGGTTCGTGATTCTAGATCGGGCAGCAGACCGAGTTCAGAGCTCTAGATTTAACAGACAATGCCACTGATGATTCTGAATGGGATTCTGTACGCATCAGCTCTGTAGCTGTCCTGTAGCTCGAGTTAAGTACAGAAAACCCAGAGTGTCTGTCAAGATGACTCGAACAATACGAACAGGTTTGCGGACCTAGCTCGGCTAGCAGACCGAGTTCAGACCTCTGGGTTCAACAGGCGAACGCGCCAAATTTTTCTATTAGCTGTGCTTACCAGCTCTGTAGCTGTCCTGAAGCTCGAGTTATGTACAGAAAACCGTCATCGCGTGTCAAGATGACTCGAAACTGTCGATCCCGCCTGCCTGCTGTTTGGCAGTAAAAGGTACCCGATCGAGCTGAAATCAAGATGGCGAGCGGGAATAAGATCGAATATCATGGGAGAAAATACTAGAGCTCAAACGAATTGTTGAATTTCGAGAACAAAATTTTCAACCGACCAAAAGTCACCGAAAGGTCCGTCGAGATTTTTCTTGCCAACTAGCTCTCCAGCGCCCCGGAATTACTCTTAAGCTTCCAGCAATAACTTGCTAAGGGAAGCTCTACGAGTTACTACCCAAAAGTTGTCACATTGTCCGCCTCGGCCAGCTGGGCCAACTAGCTCCACCCCGCGCCGGAACTGGGCGCCGGCGGTAAACCGTCAACCTTGGTTACCGCTGGGAGACTCGTAGAGCTTGCTCGACTTAAGTTGAGAAAACCGACAGCTACCAAATTCCGACTCATAGTGAATATCTTTTTACCTCTGAATGCGACAGGCAGACGCGTCTGATGTCTGCGAATCGACTCCTGTCATTACCAGCCCTGCAGCTCCCCTACAGCCCGAGGTAAGTGCAGAAAACCGTCAGCACCTCTCAGGATGACTCGAACAATACAGTAGTTTCGCAAACCTAATTCGGGCAGAAGACCGAGTTCTGAGCTCTGGATTCGACAGGCGGACACGCCTGATGTCTGCAAATCGATTCTTGTGACCACCAGCACTGTAGCCCCCTCAGCGCGAGTTGAGTGAAGACACCCGAGAGCACTTCTCAAGATGACTCGCCAATACGAATAGTTTCGCGATTCTAGATCGGGCAGCAGACCGACTTCAGAGCTCTGGATGACAGACAAACGCAACTGATGATTCTGAATCCGTTTCTCTGTAAATATCAGCTCTGTAGCTGTCCTACAGCTCGAGTTAAGTACAGAAAACCGAGAGTTCCTGTCAAGATGACTCGAATAATACGAATAGGTTTGCGGACCTAGCTCGGCTAACAGACCCAGTTCAGACCTCTCGATTCAACAGGCGAACGCGTCTAATCATTCAACATCGATTAGCTACCAGCTCTGTAGCTGTCGTAAAGCTCGAGTTATGTTCAGAAACCGACAGCGTGTATCGAGATCAGCGGACGCGTCTGATGTCTTCAAATCGATCTGTGACCACCAGCACTGTAGCCCCCTCAGCGCGAGTTGAGTGAAGAAAACCGAGAGCACTTCTCAAATGGCTCGACCAATACGAATAGTTTCGCGATTCTATATCGGGCAGCAGACCGAGTTCAGAGCTCTGGATTCGACAGAGAAACGCAACTGATGATTCTGAATCGGTTTCTCTAAATATGAGCTATGTAGCTGTCCTACAGCTCGAGTTACTGGGCGCCGGCGGTAAACTGTCAACCTTGGTTACCGCCGGGTGACTCGTAGAGCTTCCTACCTCGACATAAGTTGATAAAACCGACAGCACCTACCAACATCTCAAAGTCAATATTTTTTGACCTCTGAATGCGACAGGCGGACGCGTCTGATATCTGCGAATCGACTTCTCTCATTACCTGCCCTGCAGCCCCCTACAGTTCAAGTTAAGTGCAGAAAACCGACAGCACCTCTCAGGATGATTCGAACAATACAGTAGTTTTGCAGATCTAATTCCGGCAGCAGACCGAGTTCCGAGCTCTGAATTTGACAGGCGGGCGCCTGATGTCTTCAAATCGATTCCTGTCAGCACCAGTACTGTAGCCCCCTCAGCGCGAATTGAGTTAAGAAAACCGAAAGCACTTCTCAAGATAACTCGAACAATACGAATAATTTCGCGATTCTAGATCGGACAGTAGACCGATTTCAGAGCTCTGGATTCGACCAACGAACGCAACTGATGATTCTGAATAAGATTCTATAAATATCAGCTCTGTAGCTGCCCTACAGCTCGAGTTAAGTGCACAAATCGAGAGTTCATGTCAAGATGACTCGAATAATTGGATAGATTTATAGACCTAGTTCGGCTAAGAGCTGAAACGAATTCTTCAATTTCGAGGGCAAATTTTTTAACCGACCAAAAGTCAGCAAAAGTTCCGTCGAGCCAACTAGCTCTCCAGCGCGCCGGAACTACTCTTAGCTTCCAGCAATAACTTGCTAAGGGAAGCTCTACGAGTCAAGTACAGGAAACCGAGAGTGCCTGTCAAGATGACTCGACTAATACGAATAGGCTTTCGCGCCTAGCTTAGCTAACAGACCGAGTTCAGACCTCTGGATTCAAGAGGCGAACGCGCCTAATCATTCTACATCGAGTAGCTGTGCTTACCAGCTCTGTAGCTGTCCTAAGGCTCGAGTTATGTCCAGAAAACCATCAGTGCGTATCAAGATGACTCAAAACGGCCGATCCGGCCACGTGCTTTTCAATAGTAATATTCACTCGATCGAGCACGAGGTACTTGGCAGCGTCCAAAACCCAGAGCGAAGAGAATCTGAGGGACAGGAAACTGGGCGCCGGCGGTAAACCGTCAACCTTGGTTACCGCCGGGGAACTCGTAGAGCTTCCTAGCTCGACTTAAGTTGAGAAAACCGACAGCACCTACCAAAATTCTGACTTATAGTGAATATTTTTCGACCTCTGAATGCGACAGGCGGGCGCGTCTGATGTCTGCGAATCGACTCCTGTCATTACCAGCCCTGCAGCCCCCCTACTGCACGAGTTAACTGCAGAAACCCGACAGCATCTCTCAGGATGACTCGAACAATCCGAATAGTGTTGCGGACCTCATTCGGGCAGCAGGCCGAGTTCCGAGCTCTGGATTCAACAAGTGGACGCGCCTGATGTCTTCGAATCGATTCCTGTGAGAACAAGCACTGTAGCCCCCCTCAGCGCGAGTTGAGTGAAGAAAACCGAGAGCACTTCTTAAGATGACTCGACGAGTATGAATAATTTCGCGATTCTAGATCGGGCAGCATACCGAGTTCAGAGCTGTAGATTCGACAGACAAACGCAACTGATGATTCTGAATCGTTTTCTGTAAATATCAGCTCTGTAGCTGTCCTACAGCTCGAGTTAAGTACAGAAAACCGAGAGTGCCTGTCAAGATAACCTGAATAATACGAATAAGTTTGCGGACCTAGCTCGGCTAACAGACCGAGTTCAGACCTCTGGATTCAACAGGCGAACTCGCCGAATCATTCTGCATTGATGAGCTGCGCTTACCAGCTTCGTAGCTGTCATAAAGCTCGAGTTATCTTGGGAAAACCGAAAGCGCGTATTAAGATAACTCGAAACAGCCGATACCGCCACAGTGCTTTTCGATAGTAATATTTACCCGATCGAGCTGAGATCGGAATGGCGAGCGGGAATGAAATCGAATATCACGGGAAACAATACTAGAGCTCAAACGAATGGTTGAATTTCGAGAACAAAATTTTCAACCGAGCAAAAGTCATCAAACTGGGCGCCGGCGGTAAACCGTCAACCTTTGTTACTGCCGGGGGACTCGTAGAGCTTCCTGACAGTATATAGTGTGGAAAAAATCCAGAGAACGACTAGTTTTCAGCCCAAGCGATTTCAGACCTCTCAAGATGACTCTAACAAAAAAAAAAAAAAAAAAAAAAACAGTTTCGCAACCCAGTTCGAGTATCAGACCGAGTTCAGACCTCTCAATGCGACAGGCGGACGCGTCTGATGTCTGCGAATCGACGCATGTGATTACCAGCCCTGCAGCCCCTCTACAAACCGAGTTAAGTGCAGAAAACCAACAGCATCTCTCAGGATGACTCGAATAATACAATAGTTTCGCGGACCTGTTTCGAGCAGCAGACCAAGTTCTGAGCTCTCGAATCGACGAACGAACGCGCTGATGTGTGCAAATCGATTTCTATGACCCGCAGCACTGTAGCCCTCCACCAGCACAAGTTGAGTGCAGAAAATTGAGAGCACTTTTCACGATGATTCGGACAATACGAATAGTTTCGCGAATCTAGCTCAGGCAACAGGCCGAGTTCAGAGCTCTCGATACAACAGACAAACGCGCCCGATAATTTTCAATCGATTTCTGTGACTATATGCTCTGTAGCTGCCCTACAGCTCCAGTAAAGTAGAGAAAACCGAGAGCGTCTGTCAAGATGCCTCGGATAATACGAAAAGGTTTGCGGACCTGGCTCCGCTAGCAGACCAATTTCAGACCTCTCGATTCAAGAGGCGAACTCGCCTGATAATTCTGAAAGCGATGAATGTGCTTACCAGCTCTCTAGCTGCCCTGCAGCTCGAATTTAGAAGAAAATACCCACCACGCGTATCAAGTTCACTCGAATAATACGAATAGGTTTGCGGACCTAGCTCGGTTAGCAGACTGAGTTCAGACCTATGGATTCAACAGGCGAACGCGCCTCATGATTCTGAGTGCGATAGATGTGCTTACCAGCACAGTAGCTGCCCTACAGCTCGAGTTAAGTAGAAAATGCCGACCACGCGTATCAAGTTGACTCGAATAATACGAATAGCTGTGCGAACCTAGCTCGGCTAACAGACCGAGATCAGACCTCTGACTGGAACAGGCGAACGCGCCGGATGATTCTCAGTGCGATAGCTGTGCTGACCAGCTCTGTAGCTGCCCTACAGCTCGATTTGAGTACAAAATACCGACAACGCGTATCAAGATGACTCGAAACGGCCGATCCCGCCAGTGTGCTTTTTGGCAGTAAAAGGTACCCGATCGAGCTGAGATCAAGATGACGAGCGGGAATAAGATCGAATATCACGGGGAAAAATACTAGAGCTCTAACGAATGGTCAAATTTCGAGAACAAAATTTTCAATCGACCAAAAGTTGTGAAAAGTTCAGTTCTTTTTTTTTCGAGCCAACTAGCTCTCCAACGCGCCGCAATTACTCTTAAGCTTCCAGCAACTAGCTCGGGGAAGCTCTACGAGTCAAGCTCCGTCGAGATTTTTCTTGCCAACTAGCTCTCTAGCGCCCCGGAATTTCTTAAGCTTCCAGCAACTAGCTTAGGGAAGCTAGCGTCGAAAACCCGAAGAGCGAAGAGATCCCTCGAAAACCTGTTGTTGTCCAAAACCCGAATAGCCAAGCGCGACACGCGCGCGAAGGCGGCATCTCGTCGCGCAAGCGCATCTCTCGCGTTGCGTGTGTCCTGCGCTCGTCTCAAACGGTGCGCATCAGGTCGTCTCAAGCACGCTTCACTCAAGCACGCTTTTCACAAGTGCGTGCTGGCGCTGGAGAGCTCGCCTGGCGGGCCGCTGAAGGGCTTAAACGTGAGTGGTGGCGCTAGAACTGGGCGCCGGCGGTAAACCGTCAACCTTGGTTACCGCCGGGGAACTCGTAGAGCTTCCAAGCTCGACTTAAGTTGAGAAAACCGAGAGCACCAACCAACATTCTGACTGATAGTGAATATTTTTTGACCTCTGAATGCGACAAGCGGACGCGTCTGATCAGACCGAGTTCAGACCTCTCAATGCGACAGGCGGACGCGTCTGATGTCTGAGAATCGACTCATGTGATTACCAGCCCTGCAGCTCCCCTACAGCCCGAGTTAAGTGCAGAACACCGACAGCATCTCTCAGGAGGACTCGAATAATATAATAGTTTCGCAGACCTGTTTCGAGCAGCAGACCAAGTTCTGAGCTCTCGAATCGACCAACGAACGCGCCTGATGTGTGCAAATCGATTTCTATGACCCGCAGCACTGTAGCCCCCCCAGCACGAGTTGAGTGCAGAAAATTGAGAGCACTTTTCACGATGATTCGGACAATACACATAGTTTCGCGAACCTAGCTCGGGCAGCAGGCCGAGTTCAGAGCTCTCGATACAACAGACAAACGCGCCCGATAATTCTCAATCGATTTCTGTGACTGTAGGCTCTGTAGTTGCCTACAGCTCGAGTTAAGTACAGACAATACCGAGAGCGTTTGTCAAGATGACTCGAATAATACGAATAGATTTGCGGACCTAGCTCGGCTAGCAGACCGAGTTCAGACCTCTGGAGTCAAGAGACGCACGCGCCTGATGATTCTGAGTGCGATAGGTGTGCTCACCAGCACTGTAGCTGCCCTACAGCTCGAGTTAAGTAGAAAATACCGACAACGCGTATCAAGTTGACTCGAATAATACGAATAGGTTTGCGGACCTAGCTCGGCTAGCAGACCGAGTTCAGACCTATGGATTCAACAGGCGAACGCGCCTGATGATTCTGAGTGCGATAGGTGTGCTTACCAGCTGTAGCTGCCCTACAGCTCGAGTTAAGTAGAAAATACCGACAACGCGTATCAAGTTGACTCGAATAATACGAATAGGTTTGCGGACCTAGCTCGGCTAGCAGACCGAGTTCAGACCTGTGGAGTCAACAGGCGAACGCGCCTGATGATTCAAAGTGCGATAGGCGTGCTTACCAGCACTGTAGCTGCCCTACAGCTCGAGTTAAGTAGAAAATACCGACAACGCGTATCAAGTTGTCTCGAATAATACGAATAGGTTTGCGGATCTAGCACGGCTAGCAGACCGAGTTCAGACCTATCGATTCAACAGGCGAACGCGCCTGAAGATTCTGAATGCGATAGGTGTGCTCACCAGCTCTGTAGCTGCCCTACAGCTCGAGTTAAGTACAAAATACCGACAACGCGTATCAAGATGACTCGAAACGACCGATCCCGCCAGTGTGCTTTTTGGCAGTAAAAGGTACCCGATCGAGCTGAGATCAAGATGGCGAGCGGGGATAAGATCGAATATCACGGGAAAAAATACTAGAGCTCTAACGAATGGTCAAATTTCGAGAACAAAATTTTCAACCGACCAAAAGTTGTGAAACTGGGCGCCGGCGGTAAACCGTCAACCTTGGTTACCGCCGGGGAACTCGTAGAGCTTCCAAGCTCGACTTAAGTTGAGAAAATCGACAGCACCTACCAACATTCTGATAGTCAATATTTTTGACCTCTGAATGTGACAAGCGGACGCGTCTGATGTCTGCGAATCGACTCCTGTCATTACCAGCCCCGCAGCCCCCCTACAGCCCGAGATCAGTGCAGAAAACCGAGTGTGTCACTCAGGATGACTCGAACAATACAATAGTTTCGCGAACCTAGTTCGGGCAGCAGACCGAGTTCCGAGCTGTGGATTTGACAGACGGACGCGTATGATCTCTTTAAATCGAGTCGTATGAGAACCAGCACTGTAGCCCCCTCTTGGCGCAAGTTAAGTGAGAAAACCGAGAGCACTTCTCAAGATGACTCGACCAATACGAATAATTTCGCGATTCTAGATCGACAGAAGACCGAGTTCAGAGCTCTGGATTCGACAGACAAACGCAACTGACGATTCTGAATCAGTTTCTGTAAATATCAGCTCTGTAGCTGTCTCACAGCTCGAGTTAAGTACAGAAAACCGAGAGTTTCTGTCTAGATGACTCGAATAATACGAATAGGATTGCGGACCTAGCTCGGCTGACAGACCAAGTTCAGACCTCTGGATTCAAAAGGCGAACGCGCCTAATCATTCTGGATGCGATAGATGTGCTTACCAGCTCTGCAGCTGCCTTAAAGCTCGAGTTAAGTACAGAAAACCGAGAGTTTCTCTCAAGATGACTCGAATAATACGAATAGGTTTGCGGACCTAGCTCGGCTAGCAGACCGAGTTCAGACCTCTGGATTCAACAGGCGAACGCGCGTGATGATTCTGAGCGCGATAGGTGTGCTTACCAACACTGTAGCTGCCCTACAGCTCGAGTTAAGTACAACATACCGACAGCGCGTATCAAGATGACTCGAAACGGCCATTCCCGCCTGCCTGCTTTTTGACCTTCAAAGTTACCCGATCGAGCTGAGATCGAGATGGCGAGCGGGAATAAGATCGAATATCATGGAAAAAAATACTAGAGCTCTAACGAATGATCAAATCTCGAGAACAAAATTGGCACATCAAAAGTTCCGTCGAGAATTCTCGTGCCAACTAGCTCTTCAGCGCGCCGGAATTACTCTTAAGCTTCCAGCAACTAGCTTAGGGAAGCTCTACGAGTCAAGTTCAGTTCTTCTTTTTCGAGCCAACTAGCTCTCCAGCGCGCCGGAATTACTCTTAGCTTCCAGCTATAACTAGCTAAGGGAAGCTCTACGAGTTAAGCTTCCGGGGGCTTCGCGAGGCCTCTGGGGCACGTTCCACGGGATCGTATTGGAAGAGACGCTCTCGGACACGCTGCGGAACCCGAACCCTCACGGAAGGGCACGTAGAGCGGTGGGCGGAAGGGTGCGGCGGCGACGCACCGGCCGGCTTCTTCTCTAACAACCCTACGTTGCCACGAGGCTATCCGGGAACAGAAAATCTTTCCTGGAGAGCTCTGGGAGGCTCCCCTGTGGCGCTGCGGAAGCGCTATCAGAAATGCTTTCATGCGTGCGTGCACGTATGAAGGCTCGCTTGGACGCTCTCCCGGACCAGTTGCCGGTTGAGGCGAGTCGCTGCGAGGCCCGTTGAGCGACGGAAAAGAGCCCTTGGCGGCCACTACCACCGTCCAGCTTCTAATCTTGAACTCTTTAGCTCTCAGCGAGCTCTCCGGGAATATTTCCTGGCGAGCCCTGGGCAGCCTCCTTGGGGCGCTGCGGATGCGCTGCCAAAAACGCTTTCATGCGTGCCTGCACGCATGTGGGCCCGCGTGAAAGCTTGCCGGAAGCTCTCCCGGACATCTTGCCGCGTCGGCGGAGTTTCTGCGGGGAACTTGGAGCGCCGTGAAGGAGCTCCTGGCAAGCACCACCACCGTCCGGCCTCTAATCTTAAACCCTTTAGCTCTCAGCGAGCTCTTCGGAAATGACTCTTAAGCTTCCAGACTGGGCGCCGGCGGTAAACCGTCAACCTTGGTTACCGCCGGGGAACTCGTAGAGCTTCCAAGCTCAACTTAAGTTGAGGAAACCGAGAGCACCTACCAACATACTGACTCATAGTAATATTTTTTGACCTCTGAATGCGACAAGCGGACGCGTCTGATCAGACCGAGTTCAGACCTCTCAATGCGACAGGCGACGCGTCTGATGTCTGCGAGTCGACTCATGTGATTACCAGCCCTGCAGCCCCCCTACAGCGAGTTTTGGTGTTTGGTCAGGCTACACAGGGCGCGTGCGCCCAAGCCTAAGGGCTAGAGCCAGTTAAATCCGCCTCCTCCGCTTTGCAGAGGAAATTTCTTTAACAATGTGCTCCACACCTGTGCACAGGCGCTCGGCAGCAGATAATTCTGCCTCCGTCACGGTGGCTCCTACATCAACCATGTAGGCTTCTGAGCTCACGAGTGTCCACGGGCCATTCTCTGGAGCAACTTCGATCCAGTGACCTCCTGCAGCACCCTCACTGCTCACTCCACCATCCCAGCATCCTCTGATGTATTTGATGTTTGTCCTGTTCTGTTTGATATAGTCGTGCTTGTAAATTCTGTAACAGTTTCCTTCTCTCGCATGGTGTGTCAGCTCATCAGCATAGGCATTGGCTTCCCTATAGATATGTTTCCAGAAATCCCTACCGTACGTCGGGCATCGTATGTTGTGTTGTTCACTCACATCATACATGATATTTTGTATCCTGGCGATCCGTTTGGCATACCCACTGTTGTCACAGGCCCAGACTCCCCTCAACCATTGTACGACCGTGTTACTGTCCCCGCACATTTCAACAGCGATACCTTCCATCCCAGGGTCCCATATCGTAGTCTGTTCATTAATAACTGCAAGACGTCGGGCCAACTCGTCATCTGTCGGTGTCTTCGCAAACCCTCCCATCCTCCTCTCCTTACTCCTCCTCACAAACATATCCTCCACTTTGGGTATCTGTGATATGTGTTCCACAAACTCCTCCCAATCCGTCGGTACAACGCACGTGTCGTGCCACAGAAGCGACCTCCATTTTTCAAAGGGTGCATGCCAGCTGCTCGCCACGATTCGTGGTCTGCCTCTGAGCCGTCTCGTTCCCTCTCTCGACATCGTCCTACTTACTGCCGCCAGCATTTCATCCCTCTGCACCGTCCACTCCCCCGATACGTGCAACATGGAGCGCAGCGTCTGCTGCCACGATTTGCTATACACAGTGGACGGCATGTGGCACTTATATTGGGATACCTCCACGGCGAATTCAAAGTTGTACCTCACAACTTTCTCCACCAACGTTTTGAACCCCCCCTCCTTGAACATCTCCCTGGATCTGTTGGCACTGCGATCCCTGAACTCCTCCCACGTTTCCGTCTCTTTTCTATGTAATCCTCGCATTGTGTTCAAACATCTTCCTTCAAAGCTCCTCAATATGTTCAGCACATGTTCATTACAGCTCCACCCCACACATCCATGGCATATGATCTGTTGAACCCTGCTCTGATACCGTGTGAATTTTTCCCTCATGCTCACCGCGCGTGATCGATAGAATTTAATATCAGCATAGAAACACCGCCTGCCTGCATCAATACGGTGCCGCACTGCATGGAAATCCTTCGGGTTCGTCACAAATTTAACTCCCAGTATGTCGCACTCGCTTTTCCTCGGCAAAACCACTGCCTCACGTAATTGATAGGGTAGGCTGGGGTCTCCAGCCCGTGCACAAATATCATCTCCCAGTTCGCAAACTAATGATTGTGGTCCCCGGTTTTGTCTCAGCCCAAAAACAAGGTACTCCAGGCTCTCAATCTTCCAGTCCATACCAGCCCGTCTGAGGGCCACGGTCAACATACTCACCATATTCCTCAGCTGATTCGCCGAAGATGCCAGCAGCACCACATTGTCAGCCCATATGTAATGATTGACCAGCGCCTGTTGTGTCCCCTCGCCTTCCAATCGCACTCCATAATGACATGCTTCCCATGATTCAGCAATAGAGGCCCAAATTGCCTCCAACACAATATTGAAGAGTACTGGGCCTTCTTTCCCTCCAGTTCGCACCGACTTGTTATACAGGATCTCTTCGCTGCACACATCCTGGAAATCAAAAACTGCTGTGTTTCCAATCATAGGCTCCACAATTGCAATAATCAGATCTGTTGGATATCTCAGATGTTCCATCGCGCGGATCACCATCGAGACAGTAACATGATCAAACGCTTTCTTTATATCCATTATCCCCATATGTACCGACTCGCCTTTTCCCCAAAGAGTGGCATGACGTGTCATGTGCAGCAAAGGGGCCGTCATGTGATGAACTTTGTGACTCTTCTGGAATCCATATGTCGCCAATTCCTTAATATGTCCATGTTCCTCCACAAGAATAAGAAGACACGCCATGTACCACTTGCTCATAACACTCAACAGCGATATTGCACGAGTCTCCCCAAATGTTTGGATCATGCTCATTTTTGGAATCAACTGCACGCACAACTTTCTCCACGAATCAGGTGACGACTTTTTCTGATCATGTATTTCTTGAAATGAGTGCCGTATCAATCTCAATGCATTCCAAGGTATTGCTTTGAGAATCTCCGCCACCAGGCCATCAGAGCCCGCTGCGGTGCCGCCCTTCAATCGGGCTCGAGCCCCCAGCAACACACCCATAGATATGACCCTGTTCGTAGTTCTGCCCTCTGCCTGCCACTGTGTCCGTAGTCGATGCAACTCTCTCTTTGCAGCTCCTCCCTCCCCGTCACATGTATATGACCGTTGTACGTGTTTGTTGAGCTCCTCCACCCATCTTTGTTTATTTTCTGTCAGTATCCCGTCACACAGCATTTCCTTGATACACCTACGGGGTCCATGTTTGAGGCCAGTGGAGTCCTTGAGGAGCTGTTCCCGCCTGAACTTTCTTCGGAGTGTTTTTGACGTCTCAGTAATTGTTTCCTACGCTCACCGAAGACACCCCTCCTTAACTCCGCTTCAACGTCCACGAGTTGGTCAGGTTTTTTGATTGGTTTAGTATCCGCCCTGCCCTTTGTATGCCTACACATCGTCGCAGCACTCACAAGCATCTGTCCAACTGTTTGTATATTTATGTCACCCTGTTGGTTCATATGTTGTTGCACCTGCACATCGGCCAGTGTACTGAACACATTCGCTGACTCATAATCCTCCGGGGCCCAATTGATGAGGCTCGGGGGCCTGGGTCGCACGAAAGGCTTGCGCACCGACGCATGTTTTATCCTCACACCTACCTTCGCATGGTCACTGTAGCGTGACGCTCGATCCTGTGTAGGATCCACAAATTCCACCGTGCATTCAAATGAGCAGTTGGTCCGAGCCGCCTCGGTACCTGCAAATTGTGTCGGCACAAATACATAGTCCAACACCCTGGAGTAGCTGCTGGTACTCCACGGCCTGTGCGTCACTTGTCGCACGCCGTAGGTGTTGGCTGCACAAAGACCCCAGTGATTCAGAAAGCGCACGAGCATGTCCCTCCTCTCCTCATGATGCTTCGCCTCCGACCTCATCCACACCTCCTCCAATCCTTCTCCCGTGAACCCCAAGAGATTTGGTTCCAGCTCCGTCTGCGCATCTGTCCCCACAAACTGCAATACTTTGGACCCCTGGTATTGCTCGCTACATAGTTGCATGCAAGCACACAGCTTAGCTAGAACGTCACAATATTCATCGAGCCTATCATCTCCCCGCTGCACTGTGGGTAGGTACACTGAGGACACGACCACAGATGCAAATTGTACAACAGCAAACCTCTCACCGCACTTACTGTCTGAAATAGTCGCCGCCCACGGGCCCCTGAAGGCCACAGCAGCTCGTCGGCACA
>CAUYUJ010000682.1:65209-110649 GCA_963575745.1 Prorocentrum cordatum
TTTTCTACTTAACTCGAGCTGTAGGGCAGCTACAGTAAGCACTCGTATCGCACTCAGAATGATGAGACGCGTTCGTCTGTTGAATCCACAGGTCTAAACTCGGTCTGCTAGCCGAGCTAGGTCCGCAAACCTATTCGTATTATTCGAGTCAACTTGATACGCGTTGTCGGTATTTTCTACTTAAATCGAGCTGTAGGGCAGCTACAGTGCTGGTAAGCACACCTTCCGCACTCAGAAACATGAGGCGCGTTCGCCTGTTGGATCCAGAGCTCTGAACTCGGTCTGTTGCGCGATCCAGAATCACGAAACTGTTCGTATTCTTGCAGTCATCTTCAGAGCTACTCTTGGCGTTCTGCACTGAATTCGGGCTGCAGGGAGGCTGCAGGGCTGGTAATTACAGGAATCGATTCCGAGGCATCAGACGCGTCCGTCTGTCGCATTCAGAGGTGTGAACTCGGTCTGATACTCGAGTTAGGCTGAAAAACTATTCGTTCTCTGCAATTTTTTCCGACAGTATATGTTGTCAGGAAGCTCTACGAGTCCCCCGGCGGTAACAAAGGTTGACGGTTTACCGCCGGCGCCCAGTTGCAGGGCCCCACGCATCGTGCCTCGTAGAGCTCTGAGGTAGAAGAGCTAGAGGAATTCGGCGACAGGTTGGAGCTAGTTGGCGAAATGTCGAAAAGGAACGCGATCATAGCTTCCCCGGCCTGGCTCAGCCGATTTTGCAGTTCCCACCATTTGTTTAGGCTGCTATTTGCGCAGAGCGAAGCTTGGCATTACAGAAGTTACCTCACAAGTTCTTAGTTCATTCCGTCGAAAAAAGTTCTCCCGAGCGAAGCCACGGACCGACTTCACGTTGGCAGTCCAAAAATACCTCGTAGAGCTCTTCGGCATCGATGAGCTAGAGGAATTCCGGCGCGGGGTGGAGCTAGTTGGCCGACCCGACCAAAAGAGACACTGTGATAACCTTGGGTCGGTTTTGCTTTAATTTGAAAGATATTTGACAATTCATTTTGAGAATCGGTATTATCCTGTAGTGGGTTATGCCGCGTCTGCCAGTTAAATTCTCAGGTCCGTAGCTGCAATATTACTATCAAAAGACTTGCTGGAACCAACTGCGTTCCGAGTCATCTTGACACGCGTTCACGGTTTTCTGTACTTAACGAGATTTTGAGAGCTACAGAGCTGATACTTACCGAAACCGATTGAGAATGATCAGGCGCGTTGGCCTGTTGCATCCAGAGGCCTGAACTCGGTCTGCTACTCGAGCTAGGTCCGTAAAAGTTATCTTCACCAGTAATGCCGGTTTTCTGTACTCAACTCAAGACTCAGAGACGCTACAGAGCTGGTGCGCACATAAACTGGTTCAGTATCACCAGGCGCTTGCGTCTGTTGCATCGAGAGGCTTGAACTCGTTCTGCTAGTCGAGCTAGGTCCACAACACTATTCGTATTTCTCAAGTTCTCTTTAGAGACGCTGTCGGTATTCTGCACTTAACTCTAGCAGCTACAGAGGTGGTACGCACAGAAACCGATACATAATCATCAAGGGCGTTTGGCTGAAGCATCTAGGGCTCTGAACAGATTCTGCTTCTCGAGCTAAGTCCGCAAAACTATTTGTATGCGATCGATTTTTGGAGAGTTTTTTGGCTCTCGCTTAAGCTTGCTTCACGTGTTCCGAGGAGCTGGGCAAGAAAAGAGCTCTACGAGGTCCCCGGTGGTAACCAGGTTGACGGTTTACCGCCGGCGCCCAGTAAACGGCGCCCCTGCAAGCGTCTCCTGCGAGGTTTTCAGCGTCCCGCGCGTCGTTTCAGACAGCCTGGCAGAGGTCCCCGTGCGGCGTTCCGCGCTTAGCTTCGCTATCAGCGTTTTGGACGCTCACAAGTTCCGCGGGTCTTCTTGCTTTTCGGGTTTTGACGCTACCAAGTTCGACGCTATGATTTGCCTTGCTCTTCGGGTTTTTAGAAGCTACCAAGTACCTCGTAGAGCTCTTCAGCAACGAGCTAAGAGGAATGCCGGCGCAGAGTAGAGCTAGTTGGCGGGCCCGACTAAAAGAGAGGGTATCCGGGGGTCGGTTTTGTCTCTGTATACAAAATTTTTTAATTCGTTTTGAGAATCAGTATTTTTCTCACGTGTAGTGGCTTGTGCTGCGTCTGCCAGTAAACTTCCCAGGTCCGTAGCTGAAGTGTTACTATCAAAAGATTTGAGGGAACCGACTTTCGATGAAAAACGAAAACATCATGTTATTTTCGAGTTTTTTTGCTTTTACTTCAGAAGCTTCCTCATGTCTTCGGAGAAGCGCTGTGCAACAAAAGAGCTCTACGAGGTGCCCGGCGGTAACCTGGTTGACGGTTCACCGCCGGTGCCCAGTGGTTAGTGACTCGTAACTTGCAGAGCTTCCCGTAGCAAGTGTCTGCTGCCCGAACTTTGTTCGCGAAACTATTGTATTGTTCGGCTATAGGAGGTCTAGAGGTCAGAAAATATTCACTATAACTCGGAATCTTGCTAGGTGCTGTCGGTTTTCTGAACTTAAGTCGAGCTAGGAAGCTCTATAAGTCTCCCGGCGGCAAGGTTGACGGTTTACCGCTGGCGCTCAGGGTATTGCTGGAAGCTTAAGAGTAATTCTGGGGCACTGGAGAGCTAGTTGTCAAGAAACATCTCGACGAAGCTTTCGGTGGGTCTTGGTCGGTTCAGCTCTAGTATTTTTTCCTGATGTTCGATCTTATTCCGCTCGCCATCTTGATCTCAGCTCGATCGGGTACGGTCGAGCTTTCGGACAGCTGTAGACCTGATGAGCAGAGCTTATCGATGTATAATGTTTAGACGCGTGCGCCTCTCGAATCGAGAGGTCTGAACTTGGTCTGTTAGCCGAGCTAAGTCCGCAAACGTGTTCGTAGTATGCGAAAGATCTTGAACAAAATTCTCGGTTTTTAACTGAGCTGTAGGACAGCTTCAGAGCTGAGTTTTGCAGAAAACGATTGAGGATCACCAGTTGCGTTTCTCAGTCGAATCTAGAGCTCTGAATTCGGTTTGCTGCCCGATCTAAAATCGCGGAACTATTCGTATTGGTCGAGTCATCTTGAGAAGTGCTCTCGGTTCTCTTCACTGAACTCGCGCTGAGAGTGTTCGGGTCATCCTGAGGGATGCTGTCCGTTTTCTGCACTTAACTCGGTCTGTAAGGGGGCTCCAGGGCTGTTAATGACAGAAGTCGATTCGCAGATATCAGATGCGCCCGCCTATCGCATTGAGAGGTAAAGAAATATTGACTATGAGTCAGATTGTTAGGTCTGTCAGTTTTCTCAATGTAAGTCGAGCTAGGAAGCTCTACGAGTCTCCCTGCGGTAACCAAGGTTGACGGTTCACCGCCGGCGCCGAGTTGAAAATGTCTTCTCGGAATTCCAGCATTCGTTTGAGCTCTAGTATTTTTTCGGATCATATTCAATCTCATTCCCGCTCGCCATCTCAATCTTAGCTCGATCGGGTAAATATTTCTGCAAAAAAGCATCGCGGCGGGATCAGCTGTTTCAAGTCATCTTGATACGCGTTGTCGGTATTTTGTACTTAATTAACTCGAGCTGTAGGGCAGCTACAGAGTTTATTATCACAGAAATCGATTGCGAATCATCAGGCGCGTTCGTCTGTTCTATCTAGAGGTCTGAACTCGGTCTGCTGCCCAAGGTAGGTTCGAAACTATTCGTGTTGTTCGAGTCATTTTGAGAGGTGCTGACAGTTTCCTGCTCTTATCTCGAGCTGTAGGGCGGCTACAGGGCTCGTTCTCACAGGAATCGATCCGGAGACATCAGGCGCGTCCACCTGCCGAATCCAGAGCTCGGAAATCCGTGTGCTGAGCTAGGTTCGCAAAATTATTTGTATTCAAGTCGTCTTGAGAAGTGATGTCCGTTTTCTGCACTTAACTCGCTGTACGGGGACTGCAGGGTTGGTAATCACTGGGATCGATTCCGAGACATCAGTCGCGTCCATCTGTCGCATTCAGAGCCCTGAACTCGGCCTGCTGCCCGAGCTAGTCTCGCGAAACTATTCGTATTGTTCGAGTTATCTTCAGAGGTGCTGTCGATTTTCTGCACGTAACTCGGGCTGTAAGGGGGCTGCAGGCTGGTAATCACAGGAATCGATCCAGAGACATCAGGCGCGTCCGCCTGTTGTATTCAGATGTCTCAACTCGGTCTGATACTCGAGCTAGATTCGCGAAACTATTTGTATTGTTCGAGTGATCTTGAGAGGTGCTGTCGATTTTCGCAAGTAACTCGGGCTGTAGGAGAGCTACTGAGCGCGTGCGCGGAAAAAAGGATCCAGAAGCATGAGGGGCGTTTGGCTGTTGCATCGAGAGGTCTGAAATCGTTTAGGATGAAAAACTATTCGTTCTCTGCGTTTGTTTTCGACATGATATATGCTCAGGAAGTTCTACGAGTCCCCGGGCGGTAACCAAGGTTGACGGTTTACCGCCGGCGTCCAGTTGGGAAGAAAAATCTCGACGGACCTTTTGCTGATTTTGGTCGGTTAAAAATTTTGTTCTCGAAATTCAACAATTCGTTTGAGCTCTAGTATTTTTTCTGACCATATACGATCTTATTCCCGCTCGCCGTCTTAATCTCAGCTCGATCGGGTAAATATTTCGGCGAAAAAGCATCGCGGCGGGATCGGCTGTTTCAAGTCATCTTGATACGCGTTGTCGGTATTTTGTACTTAACTCGAGCTGTAGGGCAGCTACAGAGCTCATTCTCACAGAAATCGATTGCGAATCATCAGGCGCGTTCGTCTGTTCTATCTACAGGTCTGAACTCGGTCTGCTGCCCAAGGTAGGTTCGCGAAACTATTCGTGTTGTTGGAGTAATCTTGAGAGATGCTGACAGTTTTCTGCTTAACTTGGGCTGTAGGGGGGCTACATGGCTCGTAGTCACAGGAATTGATTTGGAGACATGAGGCGCGTCCGCCTGAATCAAGAGCTCAGAACCCGGTGTGCTGCGCGAGCTAGGTTCGCAAAACT
Source organism: Prorocentrum cordatum (assembly GCA_963575745.1). Classification (NCBI taxonomy): domain Eukaryota; class Dinophyceae; order Prorocentrales; family Prorocentraceae; genus Prorocentrum; species Prorocentrum cordatum. Next base: position 70,214 of record CAUYUJ010000682.1, read on the forward strand.
ATTTGTATTCGTCGAGTCATCTTGAGAGGTGCTGTCTGTTTTCTGCACTTAACTCGAGCTGTAAGGGGGCTGCAGGGCTGGTAATCACTGGAATCGATTCGGAGGCACCAGTCGCGTCCACTTGTCGCATTCAGAGCTCTGAACTCGGCCTGCTAGGTCCGCGAAACTATTCATATTGTTCGAGTCATCTTCAGATGTGCTGTCGATTTCCTGCACTTAACTCGGGCTGTAAGGGGGCTGCAGAGCTGATAATCAGAGGAATCGATTCGGAGACATCAGGCGCGTCTGCCTGTTGCATTCAGATGTCTGATCTCGGTTTGATACTCGAGCTAGATTCGCGAAACTATTTCTATTGTTCGAGTGATCTTGAGAGGTGCTGTCGATTTTCGCGCAACTCGGGCTGCAGGAGAGCTACGGAGCTCGTGCGCACAGAAAACGATCCAGAAGCATGAGGGGCGTTTGGCTGTTGCATCGAGGGGTCTGAAATCGTTTAGGCTCTCGTTCTCTGCATTTTTTCGACATTATATATGCTCAGGAAGTTCCACGAGTCCCCGGGCGGTAACCAAGGTTGACGGCTTACCGCCGGCGCCCAGTTGGCAAGAAAAATCTCGACGGACATTTTGAGAAATTTTGGTCGGTTAAAAATTTTGTTCTCGAAATTCAACCATTCGAGCTCTAGTATTTTTTCCTGTGATATTTGATCTTATTCCCGCTCGCCATCTCGATCTGAGCTCGATCGGGTACCTTTTACTGCCAAAAATCACTGCGGCGGGATCGGCCGTTTCGAGTCATCTTGATTCGCGTTGTCGGTATACTGAACTTAACTCGAGATATAGGACAGCTACAGAGCTGGTAAGCACACCTTATCAATCGGCTGTTCGGCTGTTCCAACCAGAGGTCTGAACTCCGTCTGCTAGCTAGGTCCGTTAACCTATTCGTATCATTCGAGTCATCTTGACAGGCGCTCTCGGTTTTCTGTACTTAACTCGAGCTATAGGACAGCTACAGGGCTGATACTTACAGAAACCGATTCAGAATCATCAGTCGCATTTGTCTGTTGAATCCAGAGCTCTGAACTCAGTCTGCTGCCCGATCCAGGATCGCGAAATTGTTTGTATTGTTCGAGAAATCTTGAGAGCTGCTGCCGGTTTTCTGCACTTACCTCGCGCTGTAGGGGTGCTACAGTGCTGGTGGTGACAGCAATCGATTTGGAGACATCAGACGCGTCCGCCTGTGGAATCCAGAGCTCGAAACTCGGTCTGTTGCCCGAACTAGGTCCGCAAAACTGTTCGTATTGTTCGAATCATCCTGAAAGATGCTGTCGGATTTCTGCATTTACCTCGGGCTGCTGTAGGGGGGCTGCAGGGCGGGTAATCACAGGAATCGATTCGGAGACATCAGACGCGTCCGCCTGCTACATTTAGAGGTCTTAACTCGATCTGATACTCGAGCTGGGTTTGCCAAACTATTCGTTTCGTTCGAATCATCTTGAGAGGTGCTGTCGATTGTCGCACGAAACTCGGCTGTAGGAGAGCTGTAGAGCTCGTACAGAAGACAATCCAGAAGCATCGGGGGGCGTTCGGCTGTTGCATCGAGAGGTCTGATATCGCTTGGGCTGAAAAACTATTCGTTCTCTGCATGTTTTCCACATCATATATTTTCAGGAAGCTCAACGAGTCCCCCGGCGGTAAGAAAGGTTGACGGCTTACCGCCGGCGCCCAGTTTTGAGAAAGCATATTTTTCGCACCTGTGAACGATTATGAGGGCCTCTGCGTCTTTTATGAGCTCTGTAGGAGCACATTTACTATCAAAACACTTGGCGGAACCAATTTCATATCGACATGAAAAACATCAATTTTGCATTTTTCGCGTAATGCTTCCAGAAGCTCTCTCTGTCGATTCTAAGCACTCTCACCCGTGGAAGGAGCTCTACGAGGTTCCCGGTTGTGACCAGGTTGACGGTTCACCGCCGGCGCCAGTTTGCCGACCCGACCAAAAGAGACAATGTGACAACTTTTGGGTGGTTTTGCAAGTTGTTGCTGGAAGCTTAAGAGTAATTTCGGGGCGCTGGAGAGCTAGTTGGCAAGAAAAATCTCGACGGACCTTTTGCTGACTTTTGGTCGGTTGAAAATTTTGTTCTCGAAATTCAACAATTCGTTTGAGCTCTAGTATTTTTTCCCAGGATATTCGATCTTATTCCCGCTCGCCATCTTGATCTCAGCTCGATCGGGTACCTTTTACTGCCAAAAAGCAGGCAGGCGGGATCGGCCGGCTCAGTCATCTTGACACGCAATCACGGTTTTCTGAACAGAACTCGAGCTTTAGGACAGCTACAGAGCTGGTAAGCACAGCTAATCGATTCAGAATGATCAGGCGCGTTCGCCTGTTGAATCTAGAGGTCTGAACTCGGTCTGCTAGCCGAGCTAGGTCCGCAAACCTATTCGTATTATTCGAGTCATCTTGAGAGGTGCTGTCGGTTTTCTGTACTTACCTCGAGCTATAGGACAGCTACAGAGCTGATACTTACAGAAACCGATTCAGAATCATCAGTCGCATTTGTCTGTTGAATCCATAGCTCTGAACTCGGTTTGCTGCCCGATCTAGAATCGCGAAACTGTTCGTATTGTTCGAGTCATCTTGAGAAGTGCTCTCGGTTTTCTGGACTGAACTCGGGCTGGGGGGGGCTACAGTGCTTGTGGTCACAGGAATCGATTTGAAGACATCAGGCGCGTCGGCCTGTCGAATCCAGAGCTCGGAACTCGGTCTGCTGCCCGAACTAGGTCCGCGAAACTATTGTGTGTTCGAGTCATCCTGAGTGGTGCTGTCGGTTTTCTGCACTTAACTCGGGCTGTAGGGGGTTGCAGCGCTGGTAATCAGAGAAGTCGATTCGCAGACATCAGACGCGTCCGCCTGTCGCATTCAGAGGTCTGAATTCGGTTTGATACTCGAGCTGGGTTGCCAAACTATTCGTTTTGTTAGAGTCATCTTGAGAGTTGCTGTCGATTTACGCACGTAACTCGGGCTGTAGGAGAGCTGCAGAGCTCGTAAAGAAAACAATCCAGAAGCATCGGGGGCGTTCGGCTGTTGCATCGAGAGGTCTGAAATCGCTGGGGCTGAAAAACTATTCGTTCTCTGCATTTTTTCCGTCAGGAAGCTCTACGAGTCCCCCAGCGGTAAGGAAGGTTGACGGTTTACCGCCGGCGCCCATGACTCGTAGAGCTTCCCTGAGCAAGTGATTGCTGGAAGCTTAGGAGTAATTCCGGGGCGCTGGGCAGCTAGTTGGCAAGAAAAATCGCGACGGACCTTTTGGTGACTTTTGGTCGGTTGAAAACTTTCTTCTCAACATTTGCACATTCGTTAGAGCTCTAGTATTTTTTCCCGTGATATTCGATCTTATTCCCGCTCGCCGTCTCGATCTCAGATCGATCGGATAGATATTACTGCCCAGAAGCACTGCGGCGGAATCGGCTGTTTTGGGTCATCTTGACGCAGTGACGGTGTTCTGAACATAACTCGAGCTATAGAAGAGCCACAGAGCTGGTGAGCACACCTCATCGATTCAGAATGATCAGGCGCGTTTGCCTGCTCCATCCAGAGGTTTGGACTCTGTCTGCTAGCCGAGCTAGGTCCGCAAACCTATTCGAATTATTCGAGTCATCTTGAAAGGCACTCTCGGTTTTTTCTACTTAACTCGAGCTATATAACAGCTGCAGAGCTGATGCTCACAGCAACCGATTTCGAATCATCAGTCGCGTTATCTGTTGAATCCAGAGCTCTCAACTCGGACTGCTGCCCGATCTAGATCGCGAAACTATTTGTATTGTTCGAGTCCTCTTGAGAGGTGCTCACGGGTTACTGTACTTAACTCAGGCTCTAGGGCGACTACAGGGCAATCTCAGGAATCGATTCGGAGAGATCAGGCGCGTTCATCTGTCGAATCCAGAGCTCGGAACTCGGTCTGCTGCCCAAACTAGGTTCGCGAAACTATTCGTATTGTTCGAGTCATCCTGAGAGGTGCTGTCGGTTTTCTGCACTTAACTCGAGCTGTAGGGGGGCTGTAGGGCTGGTAATCACAGGAATCGATTCGCAGACATCAGACGCGTGCGCCTGTCGCATTGAGAGGTCTGAACTCGGTCTGATAATCGAGCTAGGTTTGCCAAACTATTTGTTTTGTTCGAGTCATCTTGAGAGGTGCTGTCGATTTACGCACGTAACTCGGCTGTAGGAGAGCTACATAGCTTGTTTAGAAGACAATCGAATATCAGGGGCGTTCGGCTGTTGCATCGAAAGGTTTGAAATCGCTTTGGCTGGAAACTATGCGTTCTCTACAATTTTTTCCGACATTATATATTATCAGGAAGCTCTACGAGTCCCCTGGCGGTAAGAAAGGTTGACGGTTTACCGCCGGCGCCCAGTATTTTTTTCCCATGATATTCGATCTTATTCCCGCTCGCCATCTTGATCTCAGCTCGATCGGGTCCCTTTTACTGCCAAAAAGCAGGCAGGCGGGATCGGCCGTTTCAAGTCATCTTGACACGCGATCACGGTTTTCTGAACCTAACTCGAGCTTTAGGACATCTACAGAGCTGGTAAGCACAGCTAATCCATTCAGAATGATCAGGCGCGTTCGCCTGTTGAATCTAGAGGTCTGAACTCGGTCTGCTAGCCGAGCTAGGTCCGCAAACCTATTCGTATTATCCGAGTCATCTTGACAGACGCTCTCGGTTTTCTGTACTTAACTCGAGCTATAGGACAGCTACAGAGGACATACTTACAGAAACCGATTCAGAATCATCATTCGCATTTGTCTGTTGAATCCAGAGCTCTGAACTCGGTCTGCGGCCCGATCTAGAATCGCGAAACTATTCGTATTGTTCGAGTCATCTTGAGAGGTGCTGTCGGTTATCTGCACTCAACTCGGGCTGGGGGGGGGCTACAGTGCTGGTGGTCACAGGAATCGATTTGAAGTCAGCAGGCGCGTCCGCCTGTCGAATCCAGAGCTCGGAACTCGGTCTGCTGCCCGAACTAGGTCTGCGAAACTATAGTATTGTTGGAGTCATCCTGAGAGATGCTGTCGGTTTTCTTTATTTAACTCGGGCTGTAGGGGGGCTGCAGGGCTGATAATCACAGGAGTCGAATTGCAGAGATCAGACGCGTTCGCCTGTCGCATTCAGAGGTCTGAACTCGGTTTGATACTCGAGCTGGGTTGCCAAACTATTCGTTTTGTTAGAGTCATCTTGAGAGTTGCTGTCGATTTACGCACGTAACTCGGGCTGTAGGAGAGCTACAGAGCTCGCAAAGAAGACAATCCAGAAGCATCGGGGGCGTTCGGCTGTTCCATCGAGAGGTCTGAAATCGCTCGGGCTGAAAAACTATTCGTTCTCTGCATTTTTTTCCACATTATATATTGTCAGGAAGCTCTACGAGTCCCCCGGCGGTAAGGAAGGTTGACGGTTTACCGCCGGCGCCCAGTTTGCCGACCCGACCAAAAGAGACAATTTGACAACTTTTGGGTGGTTTTTCAATTTTTTCAAAGATATTTGACAATTCATTTTTAGAAAGCAGATTTTGCGCACCTGTAAACGATTATGAGGGCTCTCTCTTTCTTAGTAGGAGCTCTGCAGGCGCACTTTTACTATCAAAGCACTTGGCGGAACCAACTTCATGTCGACACGAAAAAAATCAATGGTTATTTTTTTTCTAGAGATGCTTCCAGAAGCTCTCTCTTTCGACTCTGAGCACTCTTACGCGTGAAAGGAGCTCTACGAGGTTCCCGGCGGTGACCAGGTTGACGGTTCACCGCCGGCGCCAGTAAGAAGCCGGGCGGTTGTGGTGCCCGCCAGCAGCCCATCTCCGCCGGTCCACGATCCCCGCAGCGACCTGTACCTCGTAGAGCTCGTCGTCGTGCCTCGTAGAGCTCTGATGGTAGAAGAGCTAGAGGAATACCTCGTATAGCTCTTCGGCATCGATGAGCTAGAGGAATTCGGGCGCGGGGTGAAGCTAGTACCTCGTAGAGCTCTCTGGCATCGATGAGCTAGAGGAATTCCGGCGCGGGGTGGAGCTAGTTGGTCGACCCGACCAGAAAAGAAGATGTGATAACTTTCGGTCGGTTTTGCGAAAATTTGAAAGTTGTTTGACAATTCATTTTGAGAAAGCAGATTTTTACTCCGAGCATCAGTATCTTGATTTTCTTCTGCGAGCAGCTCAGCTCGTTCGTGAGAGTTTTACTATCCAAACATTTGGAGGAACCGACGTATCGTTGAGACCGAGAAATGCAATTATGATGTTTTTCTAGAAATGCTCTGAAGCTGTCTGCTTCAAATCTGAGCACTCTTACGCGTGCAAGGAGCTCTACGAGGTTCCCGGCGGTGACCGCCGGCGCCAGTACCTCGTAGAGCTTTTCGTAATCGATGAGCTAGAGGAATTCCAGCGCGGGGTGGAGCTAGTTGGTCGACCCGACCAGAAAGGACAAAGTGGTGACTTTGGGTCGGTTTTGCTCAGATTTGAAAGATACTTGACAATTCATTTCGAAAAAGCAGATTTTTACGCCGAGCATTGGCACATGAACTTCGTTCCCTGAGCAGCTCAGCTCTCTGGAGCCAGTTTTAGTATGAGATGACCTCCGGGGACCGATTGCATCTTCACTTCAAAAAACTTAATTTCACGTTTTTCCAGAAAAGCTGCAAGAAGCTCTCCGCTTCGATTCTGAGCTTCCTTATGGGTGCAAGGAGCTCTACGAGGTTCCCGGCGGTGACCAGGTTGACGGTTCACCGCCGGCGCCATTGGCCGACCCGGCCAGAAAGGACAAAGTGGTAACTTTTCGGTGATTTTGCGAAAATTGAAGGATATTTGACAATTCATTGTGAGAAAGCAGATTTTTCGCACCTGTAATTGGTTATGCCGCGTCTGTCAGTAAAATTTTCAGGCCCATAGGTGCAGTATTACTATCAAAACACTTGGAGGAACCGACGTTGGATAAAAATAGAAGAACTTGATTCTTCGTTTTTTTCGTTTCTCGCTCCAGAAGCTTTCTTTATGTGTTCCGAGAAGCGCGGTGTAAGAAAAGAGCTCTACGAGGGTCCCGGCGGTAACCTGGTTGACGGTTTACCGCCGGTTCCAGTTCGGCGACAGGGTGGAGCTAGTTGGCGAAATGTCGAAAAGGGACGCGATCATACCTTCCGCGGCCTGGCTCAGCCGATTTTGCAGTTCTAAAATTCGTTTGGGCTGCTATTTGCGCAGAGCGAAGCTTGGCATTACAGAAGTTACTTCACAAATTCTTAGTTCATTCCGTCGAAAAATTCTCCCGAGCGAAGCCAGGGACCGTCTTCATGTTGGCAGTCGAAAAATGCAATTTTCCAGTTTTGCAGAACATGTCATCAGAAGCTATCTGCTTGCACTTCTAGTTCTCTCAGGCGTCTGCTTGCACTTCTAGTGCCTCGTAGAGCTCTGATGGTAGAAGAGCAAGAGAAATTCGGCGACAGGGTAGAGCTAGTTGGCGAGATGTCGAAAAGGGACGCGATCATACCTTCCGCGGCCTGGCTCAGCGGATTTTGCAGTTCTAACAATTCGTTTGGGCTGCTAATCGCGCAGAGCGAAGCTTTGCATTACAGAAGCCTCGCAACTTCTTAGTTTATTCCGTCGAAAAATTCTCCCGAGCGAAGCCAGGGACCGACTTCACGTTCACAGTCCAAAAATACCCCGCAGAGCTCTTCGGCATCGATGAGCTGGAGGTTTCTGGCGCGGGGTGGAGCTAGTTGGCCGACCCGACAAAAAGAGACAATGTGATAACCTTGGGTTGAAAGATATTTGACAACTCATTTTGAGAACCGGTATTTTTCTCACGTGTAGTGGGTTATGCCGCGTCTGCCAGTTAAATTCTCAGGTCCGTAGCTGCAATATTACTATCAAAAGACTTGCTGGAACCAACTGCGTTCCGAGTTATCTTGACACGCGTTCACGGTTTTCTGTACTTGACTCGAGATTTCGAGAGCTACAGAGCTGATGCTTACAGAAACTGATTCAGAATGATCAGGCGCGTTCGCCTGTTGCATCCAGAGGCCTGAACTCGGTCTGCTGCTCGAGCTAGGTCCGTAAAACTATTTGTGTTATTCCAGTCATCTTCACCAGTGATGCCGGTTTTCTGTATTCAACTCAAGATTCAGAGGAGCTACAGAGCTGGTGCGCACATAAACTGATTCAGTATCACCAGGCGCCTGCGTCTGTTGCATCGAGAGGCCTGAACTCGTTCTGCTAGTCGAGGCGTATTCCTCAAGTTCTCAAGTATTCACTAGGTCCACAACACTATTCGTATTTCTCAAGTTCTCTTTAGAGGCGCTGTCGGTATTCTGCACCTCACTCTAGCTAGCTGTAGCACAGCTACAGAGGTGGTACGCAGAGAAGCCGATACAGTATCATCAAGGGCGTTTGGTTGAAGCATCTAGAGCTCTGAACAGAGTCTGCTTCTCGAGCTAAGTCCGCAAAACTTTTTGTATGCGACCGATTTTTTTAGAGTTTTTTGGCTCTCGCTTAAGCTTGCTTCACGTGTTCCGAGGAGCTGGGCAAGAGAAGAGCTCTACGAGGTCCCCGGCTCAAGGTCTCGGCTCTAGGGCTCCTGGATCCCGCAGGAGCTCAGGGGGTGTCGGCGCCGCGGGGAAGCGGCGCGGCGGCCATCGCTGCCATCGACGAGTACAGCATCTTCCAGGCAAGCCAGGCCGCCTGCTTTGTGTGCTGTAATTGTTGTTTTGTTTGTCGTGTGTGCAAAGACGGACGGGTACGACTTTTCAGTGCTTGCGAGACGTTTCCAGCTGGAGGATATTTCCCCGACTGTACCATATTTGCAGTACTCACAGGATTACGGACAGAGACCAGATTCTGCTGTTGAGAGGGCATCTCGGAAAAGGCAAATTCAGGATACCGAGCAGATTGTACGTGACCTTCCATTGGACGGGAGATTGAATACTGCCGACTCCACACCAGATAGTGATAGCCATTGTGTTGTCCCACCTTCATTTGTGAATATGAATACAGGACTCATGAATATGATGCAGACTCCTTCCAACGCAGCTGTGGCGGGAGCTACAACCAACGGAGGGCGTGCGGGAGGGGCTCCAGTAGGTCAGGTCAGTCCTGGAGGTCAAGGATCTGGAGGCGCTCCTGTTGTTCCTAGAGGCCCAGCTCCACAAGGTGCTCTAGGGGGACCCCCAGGTATGCCCACGGAGGCACAACAGGCGGCGGCCCAAGCGGCTGTTGTCCCTGAAGGTGCTGGGGAGCGTCAGGGTATGCAGGGTGTTAGCGACGACGCCCAACGAAATGTCAAACATCGTGTCAACGGTCCTCACGAGGCACTCTTGGGAGAACTCGAGGAGAAGCGAAAGAAACTCAGTGTGGTCTCGGACGAGGCCCCATCCTGGTTCAAGGCCTTCGCGGAGCTCAACGTGCTTGAGAGCAAAGTTAGGCAACAAGAAAACGTCGAAATCAGGGCCGATATTCAGAGCATCTCGAATCGTCAGGAGGCCTCCGACATCAGGATTAACAACTTGGAACGACAGATGCAGGATCTCAAGAAGAACCCCAGTGTGATATCAGGTGCAGCCTCGACTACGGCACCTTCCTACGGAGTGGGCCCACCAGGACTCTCAGGACCCTCCAGTTTCAGTCCCAGCTATGTGGAGCTTACAGGCTGGACAGACTGGAATGGGACAGCGGTTGCACGTTCGGCCAGTATGATGAGAGACACGCACGCTGCACAACTCATCACTAATTTGAAGACGGCCATCGCAGCAGAGGATGAAGCTAGGATCGACTACGAGGGCACATTACGTATGAGTGGAAGTAGAATGATGTTGAGTACGATCAAAATCAAATTCATTGTAGGAACCGACTCTTCGACATTATACAACGTGAAGCGTGCTTTTGATGATGCTTTAACTCCGAATCCCCAAAGGAATGCGGCTCAGGTTTCGAGGTCACCTCCAGATTATGACAGCATGTTCCAGGGCATGTTACAACGACCCAGTCGGGTCCGCGTACGCATGGAGGCCCCACCTTGGAAACGTGATCATATCGGGGCTGTGGGACGCTTCTATGGGACATACCGCGAGTGTACCAACAGTGAGGCTATGGAGATCAGGGGGGAGACAGGATCGGGACCCAACGGACGGAGCACAATGTGGACCAAGCCGCAGGACCCTCAGCATCGACCCGTGGAACTGGCATCCTTTCGTATCAATACGGGGTGGACAGTGGACCGCGAGATCTGGGAGGGTGTACTTATGCGAAGCGGTGTGACGACTACATACGACACATTTGTTACGAGTCTTGCCGGCAGGGTGTGACGGTGCAGAGGTGCCAGTCGGGCTGGTGGCCCCACAGCCCAGCATAGGCTAGGCACCCAGAATCTTATGAAACAAGGGGCTACAGCAGATCGGGGATTTGCTTGCATGAGGGCACTTCTTTCTCACGGCTGTGAAGTGTTCTGTTTACAGGAGTGTGAACACTTACCGTCCAATTCAATTCAGCTGCTTGGCTGGCACCTAGTTTATTCAAGTGACAGGAAGGCTTCCATAGCTTTGAGGGGGAAGTCTTGTCACAACATAGTTCGCTCTTGGAGTAATCATGCTCGTCTTGCTATTGTGTGCTTGCGTCATCCGTGTATCTTTCTTGTCTCTGCGTACTTTCCGAACAGATCGGAGAATCGTTCATTGGAGGTGGCTTTTGAGATGCTGAAAACAATCGAAACAACTTATCGGAGGTGGAAGGAGGAATGCAGATACACATGTGAGCTTGTGATTGCAGGGGATTTTAATGTTGAGCTTGCGCCCGACATCACCTGTTCAGGAGGCACGGTGACTGGAGGTGCTGTGCAGATTCTCGACGGGAGGGGATATGGGAATGATACGGAGGATAGACGGTGGGAGGAGGACATGTGGCGATCTCAGCTGCAGGAGTGGCTGTGTCGGATGCGCTTGCTGGCAGTCAATTCTCTTGGCTCGCCGTACTCTCGGCAGCCGACTTTCGTGCATCGTGCGAATAATGCTCGACGCAAGTCTGGGGCGAAGACTATTGCGCCAAAAGTGCTTGACTATCTCATGGTCCCACAATCCTGGGAGGGTGACTTGGTTGAATGCCGAACGGATTGGATCCCCGAGACCCCGACTACCAACTTCTCGGATCATTCCTGTGTCTACGCCGAGTTCCATATGCAGAACCCTCAGGTCACGAAATACCAAGGCCCCCCTAGCCACCACACAAGCCACAAAGAGTTCCAATCGTATCGGGAGGAGGCCCAATTCCAGGTCCTGGCGGACGTCCAGATCCCGACGGTGCCCCCACAACGTCTTGCTCAAACGATTGCTGGACATGAGTTACCGCTCCTCACGGTGAGGGCCCCCAGGTACTCTCGAGGGCTCCCGCCGAGTAGGACTCCTCAGCATGCCGAGCTGGAGGTACAACTCAGAGAGGCACGTGCTAGGAAGGACAGAGCGTTGGCTCGGGACCTTCGACGTCGCATCAGACCGCTTGCGCGGGAATATCGCCGACGGAAGGTGGAGTGGGAGGCGCTACCATCTAGGAAGGGGAGGAGGGCACGTGTGACGGAGTTGAGGGTGACGGACACTGCGGGAGGGGATATGGGGCCTACGACTATGATGACGGAGGACAGGGAACTGTGGGCGGAGGAGGTGGAGCGATATGCTGTGCAGAGTATGACTTGTGATGACTCCAGAGCCCGCAATCGGGAGCTTGTGTCCACACTGCGTCGCCATGCATCTCAATCAACAGCCTCTTCGGACAACACACTTACGATTACATACTCTACTATTCTGCAGGCGCGGAGCAGGCTCCGAACAGGACGGGCCTGTGGGCCCGACGGCATCTCGGTTGAACTTCTCAAGTCTCTTTCGTGGAGGTCAGTGCGTTCTATTGGTAAGGTTTTCTCTGATATATTCAACGGGCTTCGCCCGACGCCAAGGGAATGGCAGGAAGTATACCTAACACTTATGCCGAAAACGAGCAAACTAGAAACATTGCGACAAACAAGGAACCTGCTTGTCGGAAATACCTTGGCCAAGTGGTATCTTACGTGTGTGACGATTTTACTGGAACGATGTGTGGAACCCTTCATGAGTGATATGGCGGTTTACGGTTTTACTAGCGGACGACGTTGCTGGGAGATTTCATCGGCCATGAAATGTATTGCACAACATGCTTCCACATGGGGGCGAGATCAAACGGCGTGGCTCCTCAGCTGTGACATCGAGCGGGCGTTCGATGCTGTGACGTTGCCGACAGTCTCGAGAGCGATGACGGCCCTTGGGATCAGTGCACGGTTACAGTATGCGTTATTGGAGCCTCTCTCATCTACTTCATGCACGGTGCTGTTTGAAGGAGTGACAATCCCCAATGTGCAGTGGGATAGGTCGCTCCGTACTGGGGGTACCGAATCACCTATCGCGTTCACTATTGCCACTATTGCTATGTGGCGTGATGTGATTGCTCGCCTGGATCAGCGCGGTGTCGGAGTCGAGATGCCATGCCATGATGATCATTGTCGATATGCACGTTGGAATCATGCTCTCTGGGCTGACAATATTTTTCTGGCCGCCAAGTCAGCATCGGAGGCGCACGTAGCGGCCACTGCCTTCACTACTGCTCTCAGGGATTGGGGGATGGAGTGGAAGGAGGAGAGTCTGGAGATGATGGTGTGTGGTACTCAGTACACTGATACGGTCACGGTTCAGATTGGCTGGCGGATTGTACCTTTCAAGCAGGTTGAGAGTTTGAATGTGCTGGGGTATCAGATTCCCAGAAGTTTCACTTCTATCCACACGGATGTGCAGGAGCGCGCCCAGCAGGCCCGAAGGGCATTCTTTGCGCAGGTGCAGTATTTTACGTGCAGGGCGCTGCCTCTGGTGAAGAAGTTTCGTCGATATCAATCGACTGTGCAGAGCCGTCTTTTATATGCAGCAGAGGCCATCACGATTGACAGTGAGTGTGTGAGGGTTATCCACGCGTTCGAGGGTATGTGTCTTCTTAGAATGTCAGGGAGGAGGAAGCCAGGAGATGCGGGGTGGGAGGTATGGCGGCCAGCTGCACTGACACGAGTCAGGACAATCTCCTGCGATGGGGGTTTCCCGTCGGCTGTGCAGATGCTGTGTTGGAAGAGCTGGGGCATGATGCGCTCCACGAGGCAATATTTACTATCTTTGGAGGAGGACGGGACGGCAAGGGCGGAGGTTGAGGTGGAGGGATCAACGACTCAACGTGCTAAACGTGTTCGCTTTGCGGATGGACGGGGGGAGGATGTACCTGCAGCGACTGTGATGGAGGTGGAGGGGAGGATTACGGATATGGAGAGGCGGCTGGAGGATCTTTGCTCGCAGGTCGCCTGTTCCATTGCCCGCTCACAGCCGATGCCCTCTGGAGAGGGGGCTGCCCACGCTCTCAGAGGCGAGCCACTTGCCGTCTCAAAGGGGACGAGGGCCTTTCGAGACTCCCGACGTGCGCTTATGATGTACAATGTTGGCTGGGTCACGGCTCGCGACACAATAACAGAGGTTCTACGACAACACGGCAACAGGGCCTTATCTAGTTCGGGCAAGCGGCTTCGTGGAGGCCCTGTGTCTGTGGGCGGTCGGTCTTGGCAGTTCCCCTGCATTCAGTTCTTTGGGGAAAAGTGGTGGGAGTCTGTGCGGGGCGATTGGGTTCAGTTCTTGGAGGTATGGAAGCAACTCCTTACACAATACAACAAAACTAAGGTCTATGATTACTTTGTGGTGTCTTGGAAGGGCTCTCCTAATGGACCTCGAGGCTCCCCTGAGGCTCGAGAGAAGGCCGATACTGAGGCGGTCGACATCGCGACCAACCCTCTGCACCCCAAGTACGACCCCAAAGAGTCCGCCAAGCTTGCAATACGTTATGCTATGATCCAGGAACGTGCGACTGTGTGGGATATATCCTCAGAGGGTTTTGCTGCTGAGTTCAAGGGTGACTCATTACTTATCTGCTCCTGGCTACAGGGGAAATGGAGATGTGAGAATCGTGGCTACTGCAAGAGGACAGCTGCCATGATTGATTGTACCTTTGAGCTCGCTGCGTGTTTCAATCTGAGGCCTGCTGCCTTGGGACGTGAGATATGGAGACATGAATTCAGGGAGGACAATACACGAGCGGATGAATTGACGCATGAGGCCAGATGTGGCCGCACATTCTACAGAACTCATTGTTATCTATATCCATTCGAAACTTATCTCTTACCGTTCGCTATCAGGGGAGGCTTTGATGGCGGGGTTGACCAGCAAGGATCAGGATGTGGTTTCTGGCTTCAGATCGGCTTAATCAATACTCAGTGCAATCCCAGTGAGATAGGCATCGCTTCCGCGAGAACCGTGGGCCCCTTCCCTGCTGGGCATGAGTTTGCTGTTTCTAGTGCCGTGCCCCTCGTTTGTAGGGATGTGGCCGAGGCCGCGTGGCTCCTTGAAGGAGCTACAGTCACAGAATGTGAATTGTCGGCAGCCGAAGCGCTGCTCAGCGCTGCCCGTGTGCTTCTGCGGGACCGGTCCTCGCCCAGCTGCACTCAGCTGGGAACGCGAGTCCAAACAAACAAACAAACCAGGTTGACGGTTTACCGCCGGCGCCCAGTCGATGAGCTAGAGGAATTCCGGCGCGGGGTGGAGCTAGTTGGTCGACACGACCAGAAAGGACAAAGTGGTAACTTTTCGGTGGTTTTGCGAATATTCGAAAGATATTTGACAATTCATTTTGAGAAAGCAGATTTTTTCGCACCTGTAGAAGGTTATGAGAGCCTCTACGTCTTAATATGAGCTCTCTAGGCGCATTTTTACTACGGAAACACTTGGGGGAACCAATTTCATCTCGACATGAAAAAACTGAATGTTCAATTTTTCGAGAAATGCCTCCAGAAGCTCTCTCTTTCGGCTCTGAGCACTCTTACGCGTGGAAGGAGCTCTACGAGGTTCCCGGCGGTGACCAGCTTGACGGTTCACCGCCGGCGCCAGTAAAACGTCGCAGCGGGTCCGGGAGAGCTTCCGGCGAGCGTGAACGCGTGCCTGCGCGCGTGCAGGCACGCGTGGAACTGTTCCTGGCAGCGCTTCAGAGACGCTGCACGGGAGCCCCCCAGAGCCCCAGACGCGCTTCACGGCAGCGTTGGACGGCTCTCCAGGAAAGCTTTCCGTCGCGTGTACTCTTTGCTCTCCGGGTTTTGGACGCTGCCAAGTTCAACGACCTGCTCAGGTCGAGCCCTTTAACGCCTTACTCAGCACACACAGCCGGAGGTCTCTCCCCAGGCCGTGTGGCGCCATCCCTGGGTCCTCGCTCCAGCGTCGCGCAGGTCTCACGCGCCTGTAAAGGTGTCAGGGGCGAGTATCGATACCAGAAATAAACGCTCGCCGCGATTTGCTTGAAGTCCCTGGCCCCTGCTCCTCCTTCAGCTACTACTGTTCACTTTTCGGCCTCGTGACTCGTAGAGCTTCCCTAAGCTAGCAGCTGGAAGCTTAAGAGTAATTCGGACGCACTGGCGGGCTAGTTGGCTCGAAAAAGCTCGACGGAATGTTTGGTGACTTTTGCTCAGTTGAAAATTATGTTCTCAAAATTTGAACATTCGTTAGAGCCTTAGTATTTTTTCCCGTCATCTATGATCTTAGTGCGACTCGCCATCTTGATGTCAGCTCGATTGGGTGAATATTACTATCGAAAAACACTGTGGCGGGATCGGCTGTTTTAAGTCATCTTGACACGCGATGACGGTTTTCTGAACATAAATCGATCTTTAGCACAGCTACAGAGCTAGTAAGCACAGCTAATCGATTCAGAATGATGAGGCGCGTTCGCCTGTTGAATCGAGAGGTCTGAACTCGGTCTGCTAGCCGAGCTAGGTCCGCAAACCTATTCGTATTATTCGAGTCATCTTGACAGGCGCTCTCGTTTTTTGTATTTAACTCGAGCTATATGACAGCTACAGAGCTGATACTTACAGAAACTGATTCAGAATCATCAGTCGCATTTGCCTGTTGACTCCAGAGCTCTGAACTCGGTCTGCTGCCCGATCTAGAATCGCGAAACTATTCGTATTGGTCGAGTCATCTTGAGAAGTGCTCTCGGTTTTCTGCACTCAACTTGGGCTGAGGGGGGCTACAGTGCTGGTAGTCACAGGAATCGATTTGAAGACATCAGGCGCGTCCGCCTGTCGAATCCAGAGCTCGGAACTCAGTCTGCTGCCCGAACTAGGTCCGCGAAACTATTGTATTGCTCGAGTCATCCAGTCATCCTGAGAGGTGCTGTCGGTTTCCTGCACTTAACTCGGGCTGGATGGTAATCACAGGACACTACAGAGCTCGCAAAGAAGACACTCCAGAAGCATCGGGGGCGTTCGGCTGTTGCATCGCGAGGTCTGAAATTTCTTGGGCTGGAAAACTATTCGTTCTCTGCAATTTTTGTTTCACATCATATATTCTCAGGAAGCTCTACGAGTCCCCAGGCGGTAACAAAGGTTGACGGTTTACCGCCGGCGCCCAGTTTGGAGTGCTTGACGCTGCGTGACTGCGTGATGGGGCCCCTGTACCTCGTAACTCGTAGAGCTTCCCTTAGCAAATTATTGCTGGAAGCTTCAGTAATTCCGGGGCGCTGGAGAGCTAGTTGGCAAGCAACATCTCGACGGACCTTTTGGTGACTTTTGGTCGGTTGAAAATTTGGTTCTCGAAATTCAACCATTCGTTAGAGCTCTAGTAGTTGTTTCCGTGATATTCGATCTTATTGCCGCTCGCCATCTTGATCTCAGCTCGATCCGGTACCTTTTACTACCAAAAAACACACGGGCGGGATCGGCTGTTTCGAGACATGTTCATACGCGCTGTCAGTATATTGGACTTAGCTCGAGATACAGGACAGCTACACAGCTGGTAAGCACAGCGTATCGATTCAGAATGATCAGGCGCATTCGTCTGTTGCATCTAGAGGTCTTAACTCGGTCTGCTAGCCGAGCTAGGTCCGCAAACCTATTCGTATTATTCGAGTCATCTTGACAGGCGCTCTCGGTTTTCTGAACTAAACTCGAGCTATAGGACAGCTACAGAGCTGATACTTTCAGAAATCGATTCAGAATCATCAGTCGCGTTTGTCTGTTGAATGCAGAGCTCTGAACTCGGTCTGCTGCCCGATCTAGAATCGCGAAACTATTCGTATTGTTCGAGTCATCTTGAGAGGTGCTGTCGGTTTTCTGCACTTAACTCGGGCTGTAGGGGGCTACAGTGCTGGTGGTCAGTCTGCTGCCTGAACTAGGTTCGCGAAACTATTCGTATGATTCGAGTTATCCTGAGAGGTGCTCTCGGTTTTCTGCACTTAACTCGGGCTGTAGGGCGGCTGCAGGGCTCGTAATCACAGGAAATGATTCGGAGACATCAGACGCGGTCGCCTGTCGCATTTAGAGCTCTGAACTCGGTCTGATACTCGAGCTGGGTATGCCAAACTATTCGTTTTGTTCGAGTCATCTTGAGACGTTCAGTCGATTTACGCGCGTAACTCGGGCTGCAGGAGAGCTACAGAGATCGTACAGAAGACAATCGGGAAGCATCGGGGGCGTTCGGCTGTTGCATCGAGAGGTCTGAAATCGCTTGGGCTGAAAAACTATTCGTTCTCTGCAATTTTTTTGACATCATATATTATCAGGAAGCTCTACGAGTCCCCCGGCGGTAAGAAAGGTTGACGGTTTACCGCCGGTGCCCAGTAGAGCTCTTCGGCATCGATGAGCTAGAGGATTTCTGGCGCGGGATGGAGCTAGTACGTCGTAGAGCTCTTCGTCATCGATGAGCTAGAGGAATTCCGGCGCGGGGTCGGGCTAGTTGGTCGACCCGGCGAGAAAGGACAAAGTGATAACTTTTGGGTGGTTTTGCGAATATTTGAAAGATATTTGACAATTCATTTTGAGAAAGCAGATTTTTCGCACCTGTAGTGGGTTGAGACGCGTCTGCCAGTAAAATTTTCAGGTCCGTAGGTGCAGTATTACTATCAAAACACTTGGGGGAACCGACTTTGGATAAAAACAGAAAAACACGATTTTCCGAGTTTTTCGTTCTTCGCTCGAGAAGCTTTCCTCATGTTTTCTGACCATCGCCGTGCAAGAAAAGATCTCTACGAGGTTCCCGGCGGACCAGAAAGGACCATGTGGTAACTTGTGGGTGGTTTTGCAAATATTTGAAAGATATTTGACAATTCATTTTGAGAAACCAGATTTTTCGCACCTGTAAACGACTGTGAGGGCCTCTGCGTCTTAATATGAGCTCTGTGGGCGCACATTCACTATCGAAATACTTGGCGGAACCAACGTCATGTCGAGATGAAAAAAATAAATCTTCATTTTTTCGAGAAATGCCTCGAGAAGCTCTCCTTCGACTCCGAGCACTTTACGCGTGGGAGGGGCTCTACGAGGTTCCCAGCGGTGACCAGGTTGACGTATCACCGCCGGCGCCAGTTGGCCGACCCGACCAGAAAGGACAAAGTGACAACTTTTGGGTGGTTTTGCGAATATTCGAAAGATATTTGACCTTTTATCTTGATAAAGCAGATTTTTAAGCCGAGCATTAACATAAAAACTTTGTTCCCTGAGCAGCTCAGCTCTCTAGAGTCAGTTTTAGTATTAGTTGACTTCCCGGAACCGACTTCATGTTGGCTGCAAAAAATCTAAATTTTACGTTTTTCTTTAAAAGCTCCCAGAAACTCTCCGCTCGCATCCTGAGCTTTCTTACGTGTGCAAGGAGCTCTACGAGGTTCCCGGCGGTGACCAGGTTGACGGTTCACCGCCGGCGCCAGTTAGTGGGGCCGCGCAGACGTGTGTCTGGAGTCGGGGCGGTTTTGCCGCTGCGATCCGACTCTGTGGCGTGTCTTCTGTTGGTGATGCCTACGCCTGCTGGCTCAGCAGGTCCTTGATGCAGATGCCTATACCATCCTGGCTCGGCAGTGTAGCAGTTTTCCTTGGCGCATCTTCATCCCGCTCGCTGCCCCATGAGGGCCTGGCCGCGAGACCGCAAGCCGGAACGAAAACTTGGTTAACGGTGTGCCGCCCGTTTCCAGTTGGGCCACCCGGCCCGGGCGGACAACGTGGCGACCTGGGTCGGTTTTTTGGAGATTGTGAGAGATTTGAAGGTTCGTTTTGGAACCCCCGTTTTTTCTGAAATGGAGTGAGTTGCGCTGCGCTCATCTGTCGAATTCTCAGGTCTGTAGCAGCAAGGTAGTCAAAAGACGTGAAGGAATCTTCGATATCATATAAAACTTTGGAGTTACATTCTGCGAGTTTCCAAGCTTATCTTCAAGGAAGCTGCATCCTCGTAGTCTGAGCACAAAGTTGTGTGTTGAGAGCTCTACGAGGGTCCCCGACGGCAGCCTGGATGACGGTTTACCGCCTGCTCCCAATTGGCCAACATGGCCCAAGAATGTGACGACCTGGAAGCGGTTTCTCGGAGACTGTGAAAGATTTGACAGTTTGTTTTGGGAACCTGTTTTTGTCATGTGTAGTGGGTTATTTTGCGTCGGCCTATAGAGTTTCCGTGTCCGTAGCTGCAATTTTACCGACAGACGTGAAGGAACCGTTGGTGGTCGGAATGCATTTTGCAAGATAAAAAAGTTTTGTCAAGCATAAAGAAGGCTAGACTGATTTGCACCGATGGATGAGAAGCATCAATATCAAACGGCGGAAGCTTGTGGTTCGAGGTATATTAGGACACATTACATTGGCGTAGAGTTGTGGCATGATAGCTGTTTTCTGTTTCAACTTGTAATCTGAGCACTAATTTTCGTGGACGGCGAGACTGAGAGCCGGCGGGAAGGCGTCAACCAGGTTACCGCCAGGACCCTCGTAGAGCTTTTGACACGCGAAGTAGGCTGAGGATGCGACGAGAAAGCTTACTTTCGCATCAGCGCGAAAACTCGAGAACAAACATATTCTCTCGGTTTGATGCGAAGTTGGTCCCGCCAAGTGGTTTGATAGTAATACTACAGCTGCAGACCCGAGGATTCGAGAGGCTGATGTGCCATAATCTACCGCATGTGCGAAATATACTAAAACTCTGTAGCTTGCTTTCTGCTGCAGTTGAGTTCAGGGAACCATTGGGGAAAATGCACCCCCACGGCCGGCGGTTCCCCCGCTGGCAGCCGGCGGTAAACTGTCAATCAGGCTACCGCCGGAACCATCGTAGAGCTCTTGACGCGCAAGTAAGGCTGCGAATACGACGAGATAGTCCAATGTAAGATTGAAAAGTCGAAGAATGTATTTTCTTGGTGTTATAGGAAGTTGGATCAGGCCATGAGTTTGAATCGTAATACTACAGCTACGGACACGAGAATTCGACAGACTGACGCGCCATAATCTTGTACTGCTGTAGAAAAAGCTAGAGCTGTGTAGCTCGCTTCCTCCTGGAGTTCAAGTTCACGAAACCTCTGTCATCTGGAAAAATGCTGACGGTTGCTTCTTATTTTCGAGAGCTTTGCTGCAGCTAATCTCCTCAGATTTGCACCGCGAAGCGCGCCGTGATCCACTGCAGGGAATAAAAATCTGGGTTTCTAAAAACAACAGTCAGATCTCTTGCCATCTTGAAAAAAACCGACTCAATATTCCCACATTGTCCGCCGGGGCCCGCTGGGCCAACTAGCTCCGCCCCGCGCCGAAATTCATCTAGCTCATCGATGCCGAAGAGTTCGACAAGGTATTTTCGAGAGCTGTGCTGCAGCTACAGCCCTGAAGAATTCCACCATGAAACACATCATGATCCACTACAGGGAACAGAAGTCGGGGCTCCCAGAACGAACGGTCAAATCTGTCACAATATCAAAACAACCGACCCCAGGTCACCATATTGTCCGCCCGGGCCGGGTGGGCCAACTTGGGGCCGGCGGTAAACCGTCAATCAGGTTGCCGCCGGGGCCCTCGTGGAGCTCTTGGAACGCGACGTAGTGTTCATAATGCGAGAGAGCTTGCTTCAATATTAGTTTTTAAACTAGAAGAAAAGTCTCTGTGTTAAACGAAGTTGGTTCCGCCAAGTGTTTGAGAAATAATATAATAGCTGCGGGCCTGAGAGTTCGACAGGCCGCAACGCCATAACCTACTACAGGTGCAGGAAACATTGGCGTTGTGTAGAATGCTTGCTGCTTCAGTTAAGAGATTGTCTGCCCGGGCCTGGTGGGCCAACTGAGAGCCGGCGGTAAACCATCAAACGCGTTGCCGCCGGGGCCCTCGTAGAGCTCTTGACGCGCGAAGTAGTGCTCTGAATATGACGAGATAGCTTACTTCAGTATCAGTTCAAAATCTCGGAACATGTACGTTCTCGGTGTTATACGAAGTTGGTTCCGCCAAATGCTTTGATAGTAATGCTGCAGCTACAGCCCTCAGAATTCGACGGGCTTGCGCGCCTTGACCTACTACAGATGCAGTAAGTATTGGAGTTACGTTCACGAGACCATTATCATCTGGGGGAATGTATCCCGATGGTCGACAATTTCCCCTAATTTTCGAAAGCTCTGCTGCAGCTACAGCCCTCGGGATTTCACGGTCAAGCGCGCCATGATCCACTACGGGAATGTAAATTTGTTTTTTCAAAACGAATGGCCCAAACACTCGCAATCTCAAGAAAAAACGGAATCCAGGTCACCATATTGTCCGCCAGGGCGGGGTGGGTCAATTAGCAGCCGGCAGTAAACCGTCAAACAGGTTTCCGCCGGGGCCCTAGTAGAGCTCGGAACACGCGAATCAGTCAGAGTCCAAGGAGAAAGCTCCCTGGAACATAAGCTTGGAAACTCGCAGGACGTATTTTTTGGGGGTTTATACGAAGTCGGTTCCTTCACGTCTTTTGACAGTAATATTATAGCTACGGACCTGAGAATTGAACAGAGAGACGCGGCATTACCCACTACGCGTGAGAAAAATACTGGTTCCCAAAATCTCTCGC
Organism: Prorocentrum cordatum; assembly: GCA_963575745.1. Classification (NCBI taxonomy): domain Eukaryota; class Dinophyceae; order Prorocentrales; family Prorocentraceae; genus Prorocentrum; species Prorocentrum cordatum. Next base: position 92,161 of record CAUYUJ010000682.1, read on the forward strand.
AATCTCCCAAGAAGCCGACCCCAGGTCGTCGCGTTGTCCGTCCGGGCCGGGTGGGCCCACTGGTGGCCGGCGGTTAACCGTCAACCTTGGTTGCCGCCGGGAACTCGTAGAGCTTCCTTGCGACGTGCGCGGATGGCATGCGGGCGCGGCAATCTCGCGTTCCGCGCGCGCGCGAGGGGGCGGTTTCATGGGGGGGGCGTGGAGGAGAAGAATGAGCGAGGAGGAGGAGAAGGAGGTGGAGGAGGCTGAGGAAGAGAAGCAGGAGGGGGAGAAGCAGCAGGAGGAGGAGAAGGAGGGGAAAGAGGAGAAAGAGGAGGACGATGACGAGCAGGAGGAAGGGGAAGGGCGCGGGGGGGGGGAAGGGGGTGATGGTGATGATGATGAGGCGGAGGAGGACGAGAAGGAGGAAGAGAAGGAGAAGGAGGAGAAAGAGGGAAACAAACATATAGAGAAGGAGAAGGAGGAGGAGGAGAAGGATGAGGAGGAGGAGGAGAAAGAGGAGGGGAAGGCGGAGGAGGAGAAAGAGAAGGAGGAGGGGGAGGAGAAGGGGTGTTCTTGTTAGGCGGTCTGCTTGTAAGCTCCCAAGCTTGCCTAGAACGCCAATGAAGTAAAATCCAACACCGTGTCTCATAAAAATGAATGTCACTGAAGAGCCGATCGCGCCTGAGTTTTTTTTTGTGTTTGAAAAAATCGACCCGATCGACCTGGGATCAAGGTGGCGAGCGGGAAAAAGATTGAATGATTGAATCTGGGAGAAGATGTGAGTGCCCTGACCAATGTTCACATTCCGAGGAAATGATTCTAGATAGGCCAGACAAAGACTGGGAGCCGGCGGTGAACCGTCAACCAGATTACCGCCGGGTCCCTCATAGAGCTTTCAACGCGCAAATCAGTGCTTAAATTCTGAGGAGAAGTTTTCCTCGACGCTCAGCTTTGAAACTTGAAAATTGTTTGTTTTAAGTTCTCTACGAAGTCGGTTCCTCCACGTCTTTTGAGAGTCGTACTGTAGCTACGGACCTGAGAATTTGACAGGCAGACGCGACACAACCCACCACGCGTGAAGAAAACATTGGTTTCCAAAACGAACTTTCAAGTCTCTTACAATCTCCAAAACACCGACTCCAGGTCGTCACGCTAGGGGCCGGCGGTAGACCGTCAACCAGGTTACCGCCGGGACCCTCGTAGAGATATTAACGCGCGTATCACTGCTCAGAATAAAAAGCAACAGCTTTCTTGCATATCAGTTTCAAAACTGGAATAATATACTTTCCGTTTTATACGAAGTCGGTTCCTCCACGTCTTTTGATAATAATATTCCAGCTACGGGCCTGAGAATTACACTGCCAGACGCGGCACATCCCACAAGACGTTACAAACATACGGGTTCTCAAAACGAACACTCAAATCTTTCACAATATTCCTCCAACCGTACCAAAGTTCCCACGTTGTCCGCCCGGGCTGGGTCGGTCAACTAGCTCCACCCCGCGCCGGAATTCCTCTAGCTCATCGATGCCGAAGAGCTCTACGTGGTAGTCTCCGACCGGGCCGGGTGGGCCAACTAGCTCCACCCGTGGCCGTGGTGGCCGTGGCTTTTTGGCGGTAAATGTGGTGATCGTGACCGTCATCGTGGCACCGTGGTGGGGTCGTGCCCATATTGGCCGTGGTAATGATGGCTGCGGCTGTCCTCGCCGTGGCCGTTTCGGCCGTAGCCGTGCTGGCCGTGGCCGTGGTTGCCGTGGCCGTAGTGGCCGTGGCCGTGGTGGTCGTGGCTGTTGGCTGTGGCGGTGGTCTTAGTGGCCGTTGGTGAGGTTTATACGACGTCCGTTCCTCCACCTTTTTTGACATTTATATTGGAGCTACGGACCTGCATATTTGACAGAGACGCGGCAGAACCCACTCCATGTTACAAAAATCGGGGTTGTCAAAACGAACGTTCAAATCTCTTAGAATCTTCAAGTGGGAGCCAGCGGTAAACCGTCAACCAGGTTACCGCCGGGAGCCTCGTAGAGCTCTCCACATGTAGTAGTGCTCAATGTATTTTTTCGGATTCCATGCAAAGTTGGTTCCGCCAAGTAATTTGATAGTAATACCACAGCCACGGACCTGAGAATTTGGCAGACCGACTTGCCATAACCTATTTCAGTTGCCCAAAATACTGTAGCTGTATAGCTTGCTTCCTGCTCGAGCCACGTTCACGAAACGAGTTTCATCTGGAGCAATGCATTCCGACGACCGACGGTTGCTCCTAATTTTTGAGAGTTGCGCTGCAGCTAGAGCCCTGATAATTGCACAATGAAGCGCGCCATGATCGACTGGATGAGGAGGAGGAGGAGTTGGAGGAGTTGGAGGAGGAGGAGGAGGAGGAGGAGGTGGAGGAGGGGGCAAAGGAGGAGGAGGAGGAAGAGGAGGAGTAGGAGGAGGATGAGGAGAAGGTGGAGGGGGAAGAGGAGGAGGAGGAGGGCTATGAGGAGGAGGAGGAGGGGGAAGGGCGAACGGAAAAGTAGGTGGAAAGGTGGGACTGACGGCTCACAGCGGCGGCCATGGGACCCGCAGAAATCGAATCGTTGGCGCTCTCTGTCCCTCTCCAGTGCAAGTCTTTCAGACCCGGGCATCGCTTCCTCGGAGGAGGAAGCTGGCGAGGAGGAGGAGGAGGAGGATGGGGATTTTTTCGGGCGACCGGGTTGTTCCGTCGAACGGGGTGGAGGGCAGGGGTGAAGACGAGAAGGGAACGCCGGGAGGTAGGATGATCAGGAGCAGGAGAAGCAAGTGGAAGGGGGGAGCAGGCTCACGGCGGTGGTCCATCGGACCCCGCACAAACATTAGCATCAGCGTTTGTTTCCGTCCATTCACGTGGCCAGGAAACCTTTCGGGATGCCGCGCGCGGCATGCCAACTTCAAACATCGCTTTGCGTGGCCGAATCATGGGGCGGCGTTAGTCAGCGGTGGTCCATCGAACATGGGGAGCTTTTATCCGAGCCAGCAGCCAGGATCAGGAGTTCGAGAAAAAAAGGTGGCTCTGGGCCCCAACAGGTGTGTCTGCGACGGTTTGCTGACGCAAATTGCCGTGCCCTTTTGTTTTCTCTTTGAGTTGGTTCTGGTTACTCTCGCCGCCGCGCCGTTATGTTCCTACTTTTGGGTGCTTTTCCTACCGCCTTCGTTTGTCTCCATTTTTGGGTGCCTGTCGTTGCTTTCAGTGCAGCGCCCTTCGTTTTCACTTTTGGGTTCCTTTGTTTTCGGCGCCCTTTTGCTTCCAATTTTGGGTGCTTCTGATTGCTCGCGTTGTCGCGTTGGATGTTTGGTGCTTCTAGTTGCTTTCGTGTTCGCGCAATCTTGGTTTTTCTTTTTGGCGTTTTTGTGCAGCCCCCTTCTGTTTTTTGGTCTTAGTTGTTACTTTCGCTGACGCGCTCTTCGGTTTTTATTCCCCACATGTTTCGTGGGGTTATGTTTTTTTTCCCTGCCGCGCCGCACCCGCGTCTCACCTTCTCCTCTTCCCCTCCTCCCTCCTCCCCTCCTCCGCTTGCTTCTTCACAGTTCAGCAGAGCACAGCAGAGCACAGCACAGCACAGCGCAGCACAGCACAGCACAGCACAGCACAGCACAGTACAGCACAGCACAGCACAGCACAGCACAGCACAGCACATGCACAGCAGCGTAGGGGGTGTGTAGGGGCTGGTCTCTCACGGCGGCCGCTATCCGTGACGGTCGTCCAGGGCACAGCAGGCATGGCATATTCTCGACAGCGTAGGGGGTGCGCAGGGGGTGGTCTCTCACCGCGGCCGCTATCCGTGACGGTCGTCCAGGGCACAGCAGGCATGACATATTCTCGACACCATAGGGGGTGCGCAGGGGGTGGTCTCTTACCGCGGCCGCTATCCGTGACGGTCGTCCAGGGCACAGCAGGCATGGCATATTCTCGACACCATAGGGGGTGCGCAGGGGGTGGTCTCTCACCGCGGCCGCTATCCGTGACGGTCGTCCAGGGCACAGCAGGCATGGCATATTCTCGACACCATAAGGGGGTGCGCAGGGGGTGGTCTCTCACCGCGGCCGCTACTCGTGACGGTCGTCCAGGGCACAGCAGGCATGGCATATTCTCGACACCATAGGGGGTGCGCAGGGGGTGGTCTCTCACCGCGGCCGCTATCCGTGACGGTCGTCCAGGGCACAGCAGGCATGGCATATTCTCGACACCATAGGGGGTGCGCAGGGGGTGGTCTCTCACCGCGGCCGCTATCCGTGACGGTCGTCCAGGGCACAGCAGGCATGGCATATTCTCGACACCATAAGGGGGTGCGCAGGGGGTGGTCTCTCACCGCGGCCGCTATCCGTGACGGTCGTCCAGGGCACAGCGGTATCGGCGGGGCAACGGCCACCAACATCATTCTCACATGCTTCACTTCAGCTCTCATCACTCCAGCCATGATATAAATATGTGGGGTTCCTCGGTAGCGTAATTTCTGGTTGATTTGGCGCACTGTGGCTCCTTCAGCATGTTTGTTTGTATTGAGCGGTGGTTGGTATAGTCGCCACATGTTTAGACGGGGGTAGGGTACGTCGCGTGGTAGTCGCTTTCAAGGTTTTTTCTACAAGCGACTCGCTGGAGGTTTAATAGGGCGTCATGGGGCATCTTATGCAGAACTTGTCGTCTTTGGGAGCTAGTATGGTCCTTCTTCGGATGGTCTCAGGGTGAGTTTTGGGCGTGGGTGTTTAACTCGACCTCAGTCCGTCGGTCTTGAAGCCACATTGGAGCCCTCTTGGCCCCGTCTTGGGGCCATGTGGGGGCTCTCAGTGGGCTGTGTCTTGCAGAATTTGGGGCGTCTTTGGCTGTCTGAAGCTTTCCCGTGGCAATCTGACGCCGAAAGGCCCCGTGAATAACAACCATTGTTGTCTTTCTGGTTCTCAATGTGTTCCTCCGCGTCTCCCTGGCCGCCTCTTCGGGTGTCTCTTGGAGATGTCATAGAGCACCTGGGAAAGATTTTGTAATCCTTGGGGTCTCGCAGGGCCGTCTTTGGTCGGTCTTAGGGTGAGGGTAAGACATGCGGCGGTTCTGCGTGCGGTCCGAACTCGCATGGGTCTTGAACTCGACCTCGTGCCGTCTGTCTTGGAACAAATTTCTGGCGTCTTGGATGGTTTTCGGGCAGTCTTTGGGCCATCTTGCCGATTTCGTGTTCTTATGTTTCTGAGTTTCGGGCCATCTTTCGGGCTTTGTTAGGCTCTGGAACTGACGCCGACCAGCATCGGGAGCAAACCACATTGTTTTTTCTTCGGTTGTGCATTGTTTTCCTATTCTGAGCGCCTCGATGGATGTCTGTTCGGGCGTCTCCTTGGAGGCTTCTTGGGGCATCTTTTGGGGCATCGTGACGAGCTCTTGTTTTCTTTTGGGAGTCGTTGGGCCTTTCTCGGACGGTCTCAGGTTGAGTCTGTTTGAGCAGGGCCAGCTCAGCGTACTGCTGGAGCTCGCGTGGGGAGCCCTTTCTGGCGGTCTCGGGGCCTGCAGCCTTCGATCCGCCGCGTGGCGCCGGCGTCTCCCGCGCAGCGCAGCGTGGCCTCCAAGCAGGGATCGTCGCCGTGGCGTCGGACCTCTGCGTGCCGAAGGCGTCAGGACGTGGTCCCCCTTGCACCCTTCGCCGCGGCGGCGCCGAGCCAATAGGGGTGGGCGGGCGCCGCGGGCGAGAAGCGCGAGCGCCGGGACGCGCGGTGTCCCGCCCGTGCTCCCGCCCTCCTTCCTTTCCGGTCTCTCTCCTCTCTCATCCCCCCTGCCCTCCCTCGCCCTCTGCTTCCTCCCACTTCCCTCCCTCCCGCGTTCCAGTCTTTCCGATCCGCCCTCCTCCCTTCTCCCTCGTTCCTCGTCCTTCGTCCTTCGTCCTCCTCCCTCCTGCCCACTCCCCGCCCGTACCCCGGCCATCTCCACCATCGCCTCTCCCTCCCACCCTCCTCCATTCCATTCCTCCGTCCCTCCGTTCCCCTCCTCCTCCCCACCTTTTTTCCCCTCCCTCTTTTTTCGTCGACCAACTTGCTTTGACCTCATACATTGCTGGACACACCGCGCGGTCTGCGTTGGATTGCAGGTAGGCCGTGGAAGAGGAGTGGACGTTTTCTCCTTCGTCGGTCGTCGCTCCTTCCTCCTGCCCCCTCCCGCTTCTACCTCGTCCTTCGCCCTTATGTCCCTCGTCCTTCATCCTCACCACTCCTTATCCCTCCTCTCTTCTCCCTCGTCCTTTCTCACTTGCCCCCCTCCCTTCCGCATCCGCCCCCCCCTCCCTTCTCCCCCCCCCCTCCCGCAGCGCCAGCTCCAGGCAGCAACCACGGGTGGGCGCCATGGAGGCGCCTCAGGGCCCGGGCGATGTCACGGCGCTGGAGGCGAGAGAGGGGGGCGGGCTGGCTGCAGCACCAGGTCAGGTCGCGACGGCGTCGACTGGCGTCGAGCCGACTGTGCGACGATCGAGGGGTGCAGTGTGCGCAGCTACCCTTGCCGCCAGCCTGTCGGATCGATGCATCCCCCGCCCGGGCTCTCCGACGCCGCATTCCAGGGAAGGCTCGAGCGGGTCAGGGGGCAGGGCAGAGCCCGGAGTTGTGGCGTCCCGACGGACAACCTCGCGACGGGCGGTCTGCCTGCGATCTCGGCCCCTGAAGGCCCACTTTGGCCCTGGGGCCGTCAGAAGAACGGCCCAGGATGAAAAGCGGATCCCCGAGGTCTACGGCCCTCTGTCGGGAACCACGTATGATGACGACTGTGAAGTGCCTGCCCCGACGAGGGAAGGAGGTTTCAGTGGGTGAACGGGGAAGATGAGGCGGTGGATCGGGGATGACGCGGGGATGGTTGCGGGGGAGGGTTTCCCGGCCCCCTTCCCGTATCTCGGTTCCCATCCCCGTCGCCTGTCTGGGTCCGCGTCCCGCGTCGCCCGTCCTCGTTCTTCAGGAGGCGTCCACAGTGATGAGCAGGGTGGTGGAGGAGGAGGAGCAGGATGAGCAGGAGCAGGAGCAGGATCATGATGTTGATGAAGATGAAGATGGAGATGAAGAAGATGATGATGATGATGATGATGATGATGATGATGATGATGATGATGATGATGATGATGATGATGATGATGATGCTGATAATGATGATGATGATGGTAATGATGGTAATGATTATTAGACTGCTGCTGCTGATGAGGATGATGCCGATTATGATTATGATGCTGATGCTGCTGATGATTAGACTCATAATGATGCTGATTACCCCAGTGCGACCCTACCTAGAAGTTGGAGCCCCTAGGAAAGCAGCATTAGTCGCTACGCTATGCTATGCTATGCTATGCTATGCCATGCTATGCTGCGCTATGCTATGCTATGCTATGCTATGCTATGCTATGCTGCGCTATGCTACGCTATGCTCTGCTATGCTATGCCATGCTGTGCTAAGCTATGCTATGTCATGCTGTGCTGTGCAGCGCTAAGCTATGCTATGCTATGCTATGCTATGCTAAGCTGCGCTATGCTATGCTATGATATGCTATGCTATGCTATGCTATGCTATGCTACGTTATGCTATGCTATGCTGTGCTCTGCTATGCTAAAGCTCAGCGAAACTAAGATGAAGGTAAGCTAAGCTAAGACAAACCTGAGCTAAGATGAAGCTAAGCTAAGCTAAGATTAAATAAGCTAAGCTAGGATGAGATAAGCGACGCTAAGCTAAGGGGACGTAACTGGGGGAACCGCGGAGCGGATACTGGGGGAACCGCCCGGGGCGCTTTCCACTGCCCGGCCCCTTTAAGCCCAGAGAGTAAGAACCCTTCTAGGCAGAGCCTAGGTAGGGAATGATTCTGATGCTGATGATGCTGCTGATGATGACGATGATGACGATGATGACGATGACGATGCTGATGCTGATGATGCTGATGATGATAATGATGATGATGATGCTGATGACGATGATGTTGATGATTTTGATCGATCATGATTATGACTATGATGATGCTGCGAATTCGGACGATGATGATGCTGCTGAGATGATGATGATGATGCTCATCATGATGCTGATTAATACTTTCAATATGATGATGCAGGTGATGCTGCTAATCCTGATTCCTGAATGATGATGGTGCTTCTGCTGCTGATGATGACGATGCTGATGATGATGATGCTGATCATGATGATGATCATTATGCAGATGATGCTTACGATTCTAATGAGGTCAGTGACCATGATGAGGAGCCTGATGATGTTGTTGGTGTTGTTAGTGATGATGCTGCTGATGATGATGATGATGATGATGGTGATGATCACGACGATGATGATGATGATGGCGATGATGATGAAGATGATGAATGTGTTGATGATGCGATCGATAATGATGCTGCTGATGGTGATGTTGATGTTGTTGATGATGATGATGATGACGGCGATGATGAGGATGATGATGATGCTTATGATGATGCTGATGCTGATTATGATGACGATGATGACGATGACGAAGCTGATGCTGATGCTGATGATGATAATGATGATGATGCTGATGACGATGATGTTGATCATTTTGATCGATCATGATTATGACTATGATGATGCTGCGAATTCGGACGATGATGATGCTGCTGAGATGATGATGATGATGATGATGATGCTCATCATGATGCTGATTAATACTATCAATATGATGATGCAGGTGATGCTGCTAATCCTGGTTCCTGAATGATGATGGTGCTTCTGCTGCTGATGATGACGATGCTGATGATGATGATACTGATCATGATGATGATCATTATGCAGATGATGCTTACGATTCTAACGAGGTTAGTGACCATGATGAGGAGCCTGATGATGTTGTTGGTGTTGTTAGTGATGATGCTGCTGATGATGATGATGATGATGGTGATTATCATGACGATGATGATGATGATGATGATGATGATGATGATGATGATGGCGATGATGATGAAGATGATGAATTTGTTGATGATGCGATCGATAATGATGCTGCTGATGGTGATGTTGATGTTGTTGATGATGATGATGATGACGGCGATGATGAGGTTGATGATGATGCTTATGATGATGCTGATGCTGATTATGATGACGAGGATGACGATGACGGTGATTCTTATGATGATGCTGATGATGATGACCTGTTGACGATGATGATGATGATGATGCTGATGCTGATGCTGATGCTGATGATGCTGATGATGCTGATGATGATGATGATGATGATGATGATGATGATGATGATGATGATGATAAGTACGATGACGGTGATGAAGATGATGATGATGATGATGATTATGATGATACGGATGATGCTGCTGCTGATGATGCTGATGAGGATGTGATGATGATGCCGATGAAGCTGATGACGATGGTGATGCTGATGATGCTGATGATGCTGATGATGATGCTGATAGTTATGATGATGATGATGCTGATGCTGATGCTGATGCTGATGATGCTGATGCTGATGCTGATGCTGATGCTGCTGATGATGATGATGATGATGATGATTTTGATGATGATGACGACGATGACGACGGTGATGATGGTGCTTCTGCTGCTGATGATGATTATGATGATGATGCTGATGCTGATGCTGAGGATTATGATAATGATGATGACTATTATTATGATGATGTGATGATGATGATGATGATGATGATGATGATGATGATGATGATGATGAATGATGAATGATGATGATGATGATGAGGAGGAGGAGGAGGAGGAGGAGGAGGAGGAAGGAGGAGGAGGAGGAGGAGGAGGAGCGGGGGAGGAGGAGGAGAGGAGGAGGAGGAGGAGGAGGAGGATGAGGAGGAGGAGGAGGAGGAGGAAGGAAGGGGAGGAGGAGGAGGAGGAGGGAGGAGGAGGAGGAGGAGGAGGAGGAGGAGGAGGAGGAGGAGGAGGAGGAGGAGAGAGGAGGAGGAGGAGGAAGGAGGAGGAGGAGGAGGAGGAGGAGGAGGAGGAGGAGGAGGAGGAGGAGGAGGAGGAGGAGGAGGAGGAGGGAGGAGGAGGAGGGAGGAGGAGGAGGAGGAGGAGGAGGAGGAGAGGAGGAGGAGGCGGAGGGAGGAGGAGGGAGGAGGAGGAGGAGGAGGAGGCGGAGGAGGAGGATGAGGGGGAGGAGGAGGGGAGGAGGAGGAGAGGAAGAGAAGAGGAGGGGATGAGAGAGGAGAGGAGAGGAGGGAAGAGGAGGAAGAGGAGGAGGGAGGAAGGAGGAGGAGGAGGAGGAGGAGGAGGATGAGAGGAGGAGGAGGAGGGGAGGAGGAGGAGGGGGAGGAGGAGGAGGAAGAGGCGGAGGAGGAAAAAGCGGAGGGAGCGAGTGCAGGAGGATGGCGAAGAGGGGGGGAGAAGATAAGACAAAGAGGAGGCGGCGCCGACGGCCCCAGGCCATGGCCATGGAGCTCGTGGAGCGGAACCAGCAGCTGGAGCTGGAGCTGACCGAGATGCGGAAGGTGTGGTCATGCGGTGGGAGGGAGCGACCACGGCCAGGGGGAGGATGGCCGCCCTCATTCGGGGCTCAAGAAACGGGAGTCAATGAAAACAAGGGTCAGCCAGAGCGCTGGATCTTGCAGGATCCTGCAGGGCCAGGGTGCATTGACCCTGGTGCAGGATCCTGCAGGATCCTGCAGGATTTTGCCAGATCCTGCAGAGCCTGACTAACCTGGGTTTGGATTGACCCGGGTCAGCACATCCCCGAATGACGGAAAAGGATCTTGAGGGAAACGGGCCGCTGTTCTCATTCTCCTGGGGATCTTCCTTGGACCCTGGGACGCTTGAAGAACTATTCGGGATGAAGTATTGGTCCCGGGAAAAGCTTGGGGTACCAGGGCTCGTGTCCATCAGGATCTGTTTCTTTCATGGTAGGATGGGGGAGGAGGGAGGACCAGAACAAGAGGGAGGAAGGGAGCATGGGTCGAAGAGGAAGCTCCGCGCGGATTTCTTGTGCCAGCGCTGGACCCTCAATCCAATCCCTCCCGTCCTCCTCCTGGGCTCAGACTGATATCGATACGCCTGCCCGCAATTGGATGGATATCTTCATGCTCAACGGTGCTCTTCTGGCAGCCACCGCGCCACTAATTTGACGTTCCTGCTCACCAGCAGCATCTGGTCGTATGTGCTGCTCTGTGCTTCGACTCATTTAGCGGATTCCGCGAGCACACTTGTGCACAACAGGCGGAGAAGGAGCGAGTAATATGATGATGAGAAGAGTTTACAGGGCACGGAGCAGGATGGAGGGACTATGGAAGAGGGAAGAGGAATGGACATGGAGAAAGGATGATCAGGAAGAAAAAGGGATGCAGGAGGTACTCAGGAGGAGGAGGAGCTGGCGAAAGAGGAGAGGGAGGAGAAGGAGAACACGGAAGGTGATGACGGTGGTGATGATGATGATGATGCTGATGATTTTGATGATGCTGCGAAGGAGGAGGACGAGGACCAGCGCAAACACATTACGCATCAACGATGCTGCAATCAACCCCCTCTCCAAGAGTTACCTCTGCCTAGGTCCATACATAATGTATTTCCATTGCGGGAAGTGGCCCATGAGAAGACATCTGTCAGAGAATCTTCAATCGTACCAGAGCGCAGTCCTGGGTCCTCAACGCCGCGGATGACCGTGGCTGTTACGTCGTGGTCATCCTAAACCGTGCCAGAACACAATTTCTGGGATCAATGCCGCAAATCAACATGATTGTTGTGTCCTGACAAGCTTAGACTGTGCCAGAACACCGTTCCTGGGACATCAGCCACAATAACCCTTGACACGGTCGCCAACTTTGAAGATGAGCATCAGCGGCGCTAAGACGAGAACCAACTTTTGAAGAGGAATCGCCCCCCATCCTTCAAATTCTTGCCAATTTTCAGACGAAATCACCTCGGCGCTAAGGCGAGAGCGAGCCACCACACTTTGAAATGAGGTCGCCCTCCATCCTTGAAGCTGTCGCATGTTTCGAAGACGAGTACCTACGGCACTAAGACGAGAGCCACATTTTGAAAACCACTTAACCTTCACCAGTGAATTTGCTGCAACCTTTTATGACGAATGTGCGCGGCGCCATGGCGAGAGTTACTATTGAAAACAGCCCGCCCTCCATCCGTGAAGCTGTTGCAAGCTCAAGCTTGAGGATCATACATTTTGAGGAAGTCTCAGGCGAAACGCTGGGCCCGCCCTACCGTCACGTCTGGGGTTCGACAGAGAGGATTTATTGATGAGAGCCAGCGAGGGCTCTAAACAGTGATCCCTTGCAATCTATGCGGTGCAAAGTAGATGGCGCAAGCAATGCGGTGCAATCGAGGTAGTAAACTCCATGTGGTGCACATCTATGCAGCACGCGGTATCGTACTGCAGCAGCATGCAAGTCAATGCGCTCCAATGAGGAACGACCCAAGGCAACGTCAAGCAATGAAAAGCTATATCAAGCAATGCACAGCAATGTAAAGCAATGCGAAGCAGCGCAATGCAATGCGAAGCAATGCGAAGCAATGCGCAGCAATTCGAAGCGAGCCTCGCACAATCAAACTTGTGAACAAGGACGAGCACGGACGGCGGTAACGGGCGGCCACAAGCTGGCGGGACCGACAATCAGGCCCGGATCCTTTGAAGAGAAGCAGGAAACCCAGAGTGCAAGCGCTGCTTGGGGAACAAGAAGAAGGATGCAGGAGGAGGAGGAGGAGAAGAGGAGGAGGAGGAGGAGGAGGAGGAGGAGGAGGAGGAGGAGGAGGAGGAGCAGGAGGAGGAGGAGGAGGAGGAGGAGGAGGAGGAGGAGGAGGAGGAGGAGGAGGAGGAGGAGGAGGAGGATGAGGAGAAGGAGGAGGAGGGGGCCCCAGATCCTGGCCCCAGACGTCCTCAGATGTCCCCTGGTGCCTTGGTGCCTCTCTGAGGCCTTGGGAGGCCCCTGGAGGCCGAAAAAGCGCCAAAAACGTGGGAGACCCTAGGTCCTCGAGAGTCGAGGGTAGAATTTCAGCGGGAGCAAGACGAGGGGGAGAGGATTTGCGTCCTCAGTTGAGCTTGCGTCGGAAGGGTGTGGAGGTGTAGGGGGGCCGGAATGGGGAGGGGGACGAGGAGGAGGAAGGGAGGAGTAGTTGAGGAAGAGGAGGAGGAGGAGGGGACGGAGGAGGGAGGAGGAGTGAGGAGAGGGGAGGAGGGAGGGGAGGAGGGAGGAGGAGGATGGAGGAGGGGAGAAGCAGGGGAGGAGGAGGAGGAGGAGGAGGGGAGGGAGGAGGAGAGAAGGAGGAGGAGGAGCGAGAGGAGGAGGAGAGGAGGAGGAGGAGGGAGGAGGAGGAGGAGGAGGAGGAGGAGGAGGAGGAGGAGGAGGAGGTGGAGGAGGAAGGCAAGCGGGAGCACCCTTGATCTTATCGCAGGCAGAAGAGGAGCACCTCAACGAGATCCTGCGTCTGCGGGACGTCATTTCGGAGCTGGAGCAGGACACCGGAGGGAGGGCGGGCGGGCATGGAGGTGATGGGAGCAGCCTGCAGGCAAAGGGTCCTCGAGCGTGTCCGCGGTTTGTCTGCGTCGGGGTCGGTTGCGCTCGGTGGATTTGGTTCGGTCAGTTGTTGAGTCGTTGCTGCATCGCCGCGCCCTTCTAGGCTGCCTGCGGTCTGTCGGTTTCGGTTGGTTTCGGCTTCGCTGTCGATAGTCTATGTTTTCGTTTTGCTGTGGCCGTGGGTGGCCCTGGCAGGAAAGGTGTCTTGGAAGTTGTTCGCAGTTTTTTGGCTCCAGGGGCCCTCTCTGAGCTTTCTCCTCGTCCGCCTCCTGCTCCTCCTCCTCAAATTTTTGCTCGAGTTTCAGCCACCTTTCTGCAGTCCAGAGCTCCAATCACAAAGCTTTTGTATGATGCCCAGGATCATCTGCGGTGCACTGTTTAGTAGCTCGCCCGCTCTCAACTGGCTGGCCAGTCCATGCTCGTCGCCAACTGACTATGCTGCCGCTTCGGTGGTATGACGGAGCCGACCATCGCTGGGTCACCCAGTGATGCTGGCACAGACCGCCGCCGGCTCAGCCAGTGACGTCGCCTCTGGTGCTGCTGCTGGCTCAGCCAGTAGCCCAGCACCCTTCCCTAACCTTCCGCGTGCACCGCCTGCTTCTTGTGTGCGGCTGTCAGATGGGCCCTTGCTCCTGGGCGCGCTGGTCTTGCACCGCCGCCTTCAGCCAGGCGTGTGGGCGAACCCTCGTCGATCCAAGTCGGTGATGCACTGATCTTGACGGAGGCTCCGTCTGTTGCCGCGGCCCCGGTGGCGTCGTCAGTCCAGCGCCGTCAGGCTACAGATACAGAGCTGTAATGACAACATGACCGTGCTGAGACTGGGGACTCGGGCCGCAATCGGGACCACTTGTGGTCCACGGCTGGTGGGTCTACACTTGGAGCCAGGACAGTGGCAATGGTGGTCGAATCAAGCGTGCCACTGGCGGTCGATGATGCGTGAACGCGAAAGAACTCCTCGCAAAGGAAATGGGAAGTGGAAATGAGGAGACGCCCCGTCGCGGGGATTTGGTGCAGGACAACAATTTCTAATGATGCGGGCATACTAGCGGGATTTGCAGCTTAGCCGTGCAGTGCCCTGGGGTTACTTGGCCATGAAGATCATGCCGAAGTCCCTGGTCATTGTGTCCTTGACCGTGAGCTGGCGCACTTTTTGTGGGATGCGTCGGTCTGCTTCGGCTTGCTTTAAGAGCTCTGCCAGGAGTAGCTGCCATCCCTCCTCGTGTGCTGCATCGTGGTGGCCAAAGGGCTCTGGGATGGCGCGAAGGCTGGCAACTCCGAAGCGAGCTCAAATCAGGCCGACGCGTCACGCCGCGGGGGGAGTTGTTAGGTCTCTACCTTTGCCTCTTCTTTCGCCGCCGCCGCTGACATGGAACATTGCTCGTTGGTACTTATACCTACCGCGTTGCGTGCGCGTGCGCTCGAGCGAGTAAATGGGCGTGCCGCGCCGTCATCGTCGTCGTCGCCGCGGCCAGCCAGACCCTTACCCACCAAGTTCGGGTATTCACCCTAGGATCCAGCCATCTGCGGAAGTAGCCCGTCCATGATCAGGGGGAGAACGTGCTTGCGATCATGACATATTCAGCCATACGATCAGACAAACTCAGAACGTGCATACGATCATGACATACTGTTTCACAGTTCGAAACCCATGGGCGGCGAGTTCTCGTTCGGATGCGCGTGGAACATCGTTCCGCTGGGCATCCCAGGAGCCCACGGAAGTGGCGCCACCGCTCTCGGGTGGCAACCACCAGGAGAAGAAGCAGAGGAATCTGATTGATTATGCGGGTGCTGTTGATGATTCTGATGCGAATGCCGATTGTGATGGTAATCGTGATGGCCATGGTGATGATCATGGCGCCTGCTACCGTTGCGGTTGTTGTCGGCGATGGTGCTGATGATGACGATGCTGATGATGCTGCTGCTGATGATGATGGGGATGACGATGATGGTGGCGGTGGCTGTGAGTATGCATATGCTGGTGATGGTGGTGTGAGATTATCCAAACGGTCCCACGAACGCCTGCTCGCTGCGGGCATCTCGCACGAGCGTTGCGTAGGGGGCGCCCCACACAGCGGGACCCCCCGCCCCAGGACACTCACCGAAACCCTTGCTTGACATGGTGCCACCAGTGGCACGTCAACGTAGCCCCCCACCCAAGGACTGGCGCATAAACCTTTGTGCAAAACGTGGGGACCACCACTGGCGCCTCCAGACGCCCTGCCTCGCACGTCTGTCCTCCTTGCCTCTTGCCTGTCCTTCTGCCTCTGTTTCGCGGCGCACTGCTCGCGCTGCTGCCCTGCCCGCCCTTGCTGCCCAAACCCTCGCGCCCGCGCCCCTGGGCGCCCGCCCGCGGGCCGCTGCTCCCAGCCCGCCGGCACGCCGCGGACTTCCGTCGGCTGCTCCTCGGTGTCGTCCGCGCCGTCCTTCTCCTTCCCGACGCCGTCGTTGCCGCTCTTGCCGCCGTCGGCGCCGAACCTGCAGCCTTTGCCGCACTCCTTCTTGCCCTTGCCCTCGCCGTGCTTGGCGCCCCTATCAGACGCCATCGGCTTGGAACTTCCTAGTTGGTTATGCACCATGCTGGGCCCGGAGGAGGAGGAGGAGGAGGAGGAGGAGGAGGAGGAGGAGGAGAAGGAAGCGGACGAGGAGGAGGAGGATGCGGAGGAGGAGGAGGAGGAAAAGGTGGAAGAGGAGGAGGAGGATGAGGAGGAGGAGGAGGCGGAGGAGGAGGGGCGGAGGAGGAGGAGGAGGAGGAGGAAGAGAAGGAGGAGGAGGAGGACGAGGAGGAGGACGAGGAGGAGGACGAGGAGGACGAGGAGGTGTAGTTGGAGGAGGAGGAGGCGGAGGAGGAGGCGGAGGAGGAGGAGGAGGAAAAGGTGGAACAGGAGGAGGAGGATGAGGAGGAGGAGGAGAAGGCGGAGGCGGAGGCGGAGGCGGAGGCGGAGGCGGAGGCGGAAGCTGATGATGATGCTGCTGATGATGACGATGATGCTGATGATGATGCTGATGATGATGATTATGATGATGATTATCCTGCTGCTGCTGATGATGATGATGATGATGACGATGATACTGATGATGATGCTGACGATGCTGCTGCTGATGATGATGCTGATGCTGCTGATGATGATGATGATGATGATGATGGTGCGGATGCTGTTGATGCTGATGATGCTGATGATGCTGATGATGCTGATGATGCCGATGATGATGACGAGGAGGAGGAGGATGAGGAGGTTGCTGATGATATTGACGATGCTGCTGATGATGATGACGACGATAATAATGCTGATGACGCTGATGATGCTGCTGCTGATGATGATGCTGAATATGATGATGAGGATGATGATGATGATGATTTTGATGATGATGATGCTGATGATGATGCTGATGCTAATGCTGATGCTGATGATGATTATGATGATGATGAGGATGAGCATGCTCATGATCATGTTCATGATGATGATGATGATGACGACGACGATCAGGATGATGATGATGTGGATGTTGATGATGCTGATGCTGATGCTGATAATGATGATGATCATGATCATGATGATGATGATGATGATGATGATGCTGATGATGATGATGACGATGATGATGTTGATGATGATGAGGATGATGATGATGATGATGACGACGACGATGATGATGATGCTGATCATGATGATGATGCTGCTGATGACGATGATGATGATGATGATGATGATGATGATCATGCTCATGCTCATGCTCATGATGATGATGATGATGATGATGATGATGCTGATGCTGATGATGATGATGATGAGGATGATGATGATGGTGATGATGATGATGATATGATGATATGATGATGATGATGCTGATGATGATGATGATGATGATGATGATGCTGATGATGATGATGATGATGATGATGCTGATGATGACGATGATGATGACGATGACGATGATGATGCTGATGCTGATGCTGATGCTGATGATGATGATGATGATGATGATGATGATGATGATTATGATGATGATGATGATGATGATGATGATGATGATGATGATGATGATGATGATGATGATGATGCTGCTGATGATGATGATGCTGATGACCATGCTCATGATCATGATCATGATGATGCTGATGATGATGCTGATGATGATGACGACGATG
Organism: Prorocentrum cordatum; assembly: GCA_963575745.1. NCBI lineage: Eukaryota > Dinophyceae > Prorocentrales > Prorocentraceae > Prorocentrum > Prorocentrum cordatum. The sequence goes on from CAUYUJ010000682.1 coordinate 109,762, forward strand.
ATGATGCTGATGCTGATGATGATGTGGATGTTGATGATGCTGATGATGCGGATTCTGGTGATGATGATGACGGTGATGATCATCATGATCATGATGATGCTGCTGATGATGATGCTGATGATGCTGATGATGATGATAATGATGATGATGCTGATGATGATGATGACGATGACGATGATGATGATGATTATTATGACGATGATGCTGATGATGATGACGGTGATGATGATGGTGAAGAAGAAGATGATGATGATGATGATGATGATGATGATGAGGATGATGATGATGTTGAATATGATGATGGTGATGATGATGATGATGCTGATGATGATGACGATGATGATGATGATGATGATGATGATGATGATGATGATGATGTGACTGGGGCTGATGATGATGATGATGCTGCTGCTGATGTGATGATGATGATGATGATGATGATGATGATGATGATGATGATGATGATGATGATGATGATGATGATGATGATGATGATGATGATGATGATGATGATGATGATGATGATGATGATGATGATGATGATGATGATGATGATGATGATGATGATGATGATGATGATGATGATGATGATGATGATGATGATGATGATGATGATGATGATGATGATGATGATGATGATGATGATGATGATGATGATGATGAGGTATTGGTCCTGTCCGGCGGGGTTGGTCTGTTAGCGCCCCGTCTGGCTTGCACGTCGGTTTCGACGCGTGTCAGCACGTGTGTTTGGACGCTGGCCTGGACCCTGTTTGGGATCATATTAACGCACGCTAACACGGGATGATGCACGTAGGGGTCCGCGCGTAGAGGGTTCAACTCGAAGGGCTCCGCGCATCGAGGTCCACGTGCATAGTTTTGTTGCTTCAC
>CAUYUJ010000683.1:2500-32500 GCA_963575745.1 Prorocentrum cordatum
CTTCCAAAAGCTTAGTGTTCTGAGCGATTTTAACATAAAAACATCAAAAAACCAATGGTTTTCAACAAAAAAATGTCAAAATCTCATCCCGCGCGCTCTTGCGGATTCGTAGGAAAACCAACACTTTTTAAACATTTCTGTCAAACGGGCTTTTGCGAGCAACTGTTTCGAACTTCTGCAACAACGGTTGCGCACCTGCCAGGGCCATCATCCCTGTCAAATAATACCATGCGGGACACATTCGTTTTTTCTTCGCGCGCGCACGCCGTCGTCGTCGGCCGCGGGGCCTGAATAGTAGCCACGGTCGTCCGCATGCCACGAAGTGAAGTGTCCGAACGTCATAGGGCGGGAAGCTGGGTGTGGGTGGTGGCGAAGAGTCGTTTGGAAATTTGGTAGAGCTTGAACGGGCCCCCCCACAAAGTGGGGGTATTGCCCGCCTCCTATGAAAACCCTGGCACTGGTGAGAACGGAGTGTCCCCACGTGCTAGTAATTGTTGTTGTTGTTGTTGTTGTTGTTGTTGATTGACGCTGCACTGTGCCACCCGGCCCCCCCCCAGCAACCAGTCACCAGCAACCCAGCCGCTGGCGCGCCTGGCGTGTGTGGCGCACCTGGTGCACCTGGCGCACCTGGCGCACCTGGCGCACTTGGCGCACCTGGCGCGCCTGGCGCGCATGGCGCACCTGGCGCGCATGGCGCACCTGGCGCACCTGGCGCACCTGGCGCACCTGGCGCACTTGGCGCAGCTGGCGCACCTGGCGCACTTGGCGCACCTGGCGCACATGGCGCGCTTGGCGCACTTGGCGCACCTGGCGCGCCGGGCGCGCCTGGCGCGCCTGGCGCGCCTGAGGCGCGTGGCGCGCCTGGCGCACCTGGCACACCTGGCGCACGTGGCGCACCTGGCGCACCTGGCGCACGTGGCGCACCTGGCGCACCTGGCGCACCTGGCGCACCTGGCGCGCATGGCGCACCTGGCTCACCTGGCGCACCTGGCGCACCTGGCGCGCCTGGCGCACCTGACTCACCTGGCGCACCTGGCGCGCCTGGCGCACCTGGCGCACTTGGCGCACCTGGCGCACCTGGCGCACCTGGCGCACCTGGCGCGCCTGGCGCATTTGGCGCACCAAGCGCCTGGCGCACCTGGCGCACTTGGCGCACCTGGCGCAGCTGGCGCACATGGCGCGCCTGGCGCACCTGGCGCACCTTGCGCACCTGGCGCGCCTGGCGCACCTGGCGCGCATGGGGCACCTGGCGCACCTGGCGCACCTGGCGCACCTGGCGCACATGGCGCGGCTGGCGCACCTGGCGCACTTGGCGCACCTGGCGCGCCTGGCGCACTTGGCGCACCAAGCGCCTGGCGCACCAGGCGCGCATGGCGCGCCTGGCGCGCCTGAGGCGCGTGGCGCACCTGGCGCACCTTGCGCGCCTGGCGCACCTGGCGCGCATGGGGCACCTGGCGCACCTGGCGCACTTGGCGCACCTGGCACACCTGGCGCACCTGGCGCGCCTGGCGCACCTGGCGCGCATGGCGCACCGGGCTCACCTGGCGCGCATGGGGCACCTGGCGCGCCTGGCGCACCTGGCACACCTGGCGCACCTGGCACACCTGGCGCACTTGGCGCATCTGGCGCGCCTGGCGCGCCTGGCGCGCCTGGCGCACCTGGCGCACTTGGCGCGCCTGGCGCACCTGGCGCGGCTGGGGCGCCTGGCGCACCTGGCGCACCTGGCGCACTTGGCGCACCTGGCGCACCTGGCGCACGTGGCGCACCTGGCGCACCTGGCGCGCATGGCGCGCCTGCCGCGCATGGCGCGCCTGGCGCACCTGGCGCACCTGGCATACTTGGCGCGGCTGGCGCTCCTGGCGCACCTGGCGCACTTGGCGCACTCGGCGCGCCTGGCGCACCTGGCGCACCTGGCGCACCTGGCGCACCTGGCGGACCTGGCGCACCTGGCGCACCTGGCGCACCTGGCGCGCATGGCGCACGTGGCGCGCCTGGCCCGCCTGGCGCACGTGGCGCACCTGGCGCACTTGGCATCTGGCGTACCTGGCGCGCCTGGCGCACGTGGTGCATCTGGCGCACTTGGCGCACCTGGTTCGGCTGGGGCGCCTGGCGCACCTGGCGCGGCTGGTGCACGTGGCGCATTGAGCGCACCTGGCGCGCCTGGCGCGCTTGGCGCGCATGGCGCACCTGGCGCGCGTGGCGCACCTGGCGCACCTGGCGCGCCTGGCGCACCTGGCGCACCTGGCGCGCCTGACGTACGTGGCGCACCTGGCGCGCCTGGCGCACCTGGCCCCCCAGGGAGCTCTACCGAAGTTCCATTTCGACACACTCCACAGGGAGTTTTACAGAAACATCATTTCGGCACGCCCGTCTGTAGGATCGTGGCCCTGGCCACACAAGGAACTCCACCGAAACTCAATTTCGGCACACCCCTTTCGAGGATCGTGGCTCTGGCCCCACAGAGAGCTCCACCGAAGCTCCTCTCCCTCTTCATTTGTGGTTCAAGCCATTTTGGCATGCGCCTCCCCCCTCTGGGGCAGGCCACGGAGGGACGCCGGGCCCATGGGCCCACAGGGTTCCTATAGGATTTCCATATGGTTTCTCTGGCTTCCGTCGGATTTCGATAGGCTTCCTTAGGGATCCTATAGGTTTCCTATAGGATTCCCATAGGATTCCCATGGGATTCCTTGGGATTCCCTAGGAATCCCATTCCTTAGGAATCATTAGGAAACCCATTAATGTTTTATAGGCTCCCCGAGGCATCCTATAGGATTCCTATCGGATTTCCGTAGGATTTCCGATCTGATTACCATCGGATTCCTTGGGGTTCCCTAGGAATCCCTTAGGCATCCCATAGGACTCCTTGGGGATCCCATAGGATTCCCCAGGAGTTCTACAGGCTTCCTTAGGGATTCTATAGGATTCCACATGGAGTCTGCGTCCCGGAGGTCGGCTCGGCGGCGCGCGCATGGTTTCAGCTCGTGGGATTCTCAGGCTGATGTCTCTCAAGGGGGCTCTTCCCGCAATGGAGATATTACACCAAAGGAAACACCTAATCACCCCCAATCAATGTATGGTCTATAGAATGCACAGACACGCACTTTCGTTCTCTCTTTCTCTGGTACCGTCGTGAAATCGATAGTAAGACCGATAGTGATATCGATGTTGGGATCGATTGAGTGAGATGGATCGTGAGATCGACCATGCGATCGATGGTGAAGTCGATTGTGGGATCCCGAAATCGGCCCAGAACCTGCAACCGGAAACCTGGGAACCCCGAGCGGGGAACCCGGGAACCGCCGGCCACCGAAATTGTCCCAGGACGTTCGCCCAGTGTTTCAATGTCCGTGTGAACCCTTCAGTGCAAGCACTGATGTGGGAATATTCTAGACGCTTCGCATAATCCCACCAGCCCTCCCCCTGGCGGTAGGTTTGCTAGCTAGCTCGGCGCGCGCGCGCCTGCAATTAGGGCGCCCGCGGCCCGTGCGACTCTACCGACGCTGCTGGCGCGCTCGCCGCAGCTGCGAGAAAAAAGTAATCCCACCAGCCCATCCAGAAACGATGCCCAGACGCGTTGTCCTGATCAGGGGTGTGGAGGAGCATGCAGTGGAATAAACAGGTTAGGTAAGACGTCATACCCCTGGAGGGGGAGGATGGAGGACGAATCGGAGGAGGAATCGGAATCGGAGGAGGAGGAGGAAGAGGAGGAGGAGGAGGAGGAGGAGGAAGAGGAGGAGGAGGAGGAGGAGGAGGGAGGAGAGGAGGAGAGGAGGAGGAGGGGAGGAGGAGGAGGAGGAGGAGGAGGGAGAGGAGGAGAGGAGGAGGAGGAGGAGGAGGAGGAGGAGGAGGAGGAGGAGGAGGAGGAGGAGGGGTGAGGGGGAGAGGGGGAGGGGAGGCGGGAGGAGAGGAGGAGGGAGGAGAGGGAGAGGATGGAGTGGGGAGGAAGAAGAAGGAGGAGAGGGATGGAGGAGGAGAGAGGAGGAGGAGGAGGAGGAGGAGGAGGAAGGAGGAGGAGGGAGGAGGAGGAGGAGGAGGCGAGGCGGAGTAGGAGAGGAGGAAGGAGGAAGGAGGAGGCAGGAGGAGGAGGAGGAGGAGAGGGGAGGAGGAGGAGGAGGAGGAGGGGAGGAGGAGGAGGAGGAGGAGGGAGGGTGGAGGAAGAGGAGGAGGAGGAGAGGAGGAGAGGAGGAGGAGGACGAGGAGGAGGGGCAGGAGGAGGAGGAGGAGGAGGAGGAGGAGGAGGAGGAGAACGAGAGGAGGAGAGGAGGAGGAGGAGAAGAGGAAGAGGAGGGAAGGAGGAGGAAGAGGAGGAGGAGGAGGAGGAGTTGGATGAGCAGGAGGAGAAGGAGGATGAGGAGGAGGAGGGAAGAGGAGGAGGAGTAGGAGAGTTGGGTGGAGAAGGGAGGGAGGAATAGGAGGAAAGGAGGAGAGGAGGCGGAGGGGGAGGAGGAGGAGGAGGAGGAGGAGGAGGAGGAGGAGTTGGAGGAGGAGGAGGAGTAGGAGGAGGAGGAGGTGGGCGAGCAGAAATGCCAGAAGCTTCTTGTATGCCTCTCGTAGTCTCTTCGGGTTTCCGAGAGCTTCTTGGAGTCCTTGTGTGTTGTCCTGAGGTTTTTGTTGGCAGTCCCGGGGGGCTCTTGATGCGTTTGGGGTGCCTCCAGGGAGCCTCTTGGGGTCGTTTTGGGGTTTCTTAGGGCCTTTGGGCGGCATATTGGGGGCATCTTGGGGCCGTCTTCTGGCACCCTTTGGAGCCTCGGGGGCCATCTTGGGGCCATCTTGGAGGAGATCGATAAAAGCAGAGGCCGTAGTACATTAGCCCCCCCCCAGGAGGCCAACATGTGGCCCAAACCGTGGTCAAGTCAGTGCTTTTGGTCTTCTCGCCGAGGCCTCTTGCTACGTCTTGGGTGCCCCTGGGTGGGCGTCTTCGGGGTCTCTTGGGAGCCTCTTCGGGTCACCTCGGGGATCTTTTGGGGCCTCCTTGGCACCTCCTGAGGCCGTCTTGTGGCACCCTTGGGAGCCTCGTGGGCCATCTTGTGGCCATCTTGGAGGAGATCGATCAAAGAAGGGGGACTCTTCAATTGGGGTCCCCACCCCAGGAGGCCAAACTGTTGCCGAAGCCTTCGTGCAGTTAATGATTTTGGTCTTCTCGCCGAGGCCTCTTGAGATGTATTGGGGGTCCCTTCGGAGCCTCTTGGGGGCCTCTTGGGGGCCTCTTGGAGCCTCCTGGGTACCTTTTAGGGCCGTCTTGGGGCACCCTTGGGAGCCCCTTAGGGGCATCTTTGGGGCTTTGGGGCCTCTGGAGGCCGTCTTGGGGCACCCACCCTCGGGAGCCTCCAGGGCCACCTCGGGGCCATCCTGGAGGTAATCGATCAAAGAGCGCCCCCCCCCTCTGGAGGCCCAAATGTGGCTTAAACCTTCGTCACATCAATGATTTAGGCCTTCTCGCTGAGGCCAGAGACCCTCTGACACCTCGCGCCCCCCCCCCTCCAGACCACGGGGTCGGGAGTAGGGGGGGTCAAGCTACCCTCCTAGATAGCCAGCCGTCTAGCTCACTCCCACCCGCCCTCCCAACATATAAGTAACACCCGAGTGTCAGCATATCGCTTAGGAGCGCCACGCATGCCATGCGCGCCGCGGGTTCCAGGTACGCCAGGTACCAGGCCGAAGCGTGCCAGGCGCGTCACGTGCGGCACGTGCTCCATGTGCGCCAACTGTGCCACGTGTTCCAGCCGCGCCAGGTGCGCCAGCTACGGGGAACCAGTTGGGACCCCGGGCGCCTGGGCCCCTGGCCCCAAAGAGTTCAGAGTCTTCAGTCTCCCTATAGCGAAGTGCCGGGCATTGTGTGAGAAGGGCGGATCATCCAGGGAGCGCAAAGCAGCTGCACCGATGGTCAAAATGAGATATTCTGAGAAGTCGTGGAACACATGAGAGCTCAGAGAAAAGAACGCCCCCTGAAACAGTCCAGAGAGGATGTCACCAGCAAGGCGCAGCTTGAGAAGAAGGAGCAGACGCACGCTGGACAGATGGACACAGTGTGTCGCCACACCATCCCAGCCAAAAAACATGAGGAAGGGTTCACGCCCCCCCGCCATTCTTGCCACAACCAATGCACAGCGGTCGCGGGATGCCTGCGCGTGCTCCAGACTTGGAGGCAAAGTGGATTCTGTATTGTTTTCGTGACAGAGACGGCTGGCCTGCGCGCAGCAAGCAATATGCCGGCACCCCTGCCATCCCTGTCAACTACCAACACAAAGTGGTCGCGAGCGGCCCGCGCATGCTGCAGATCTGGAGGCAAAGTACATTGTGCATGTCTTTATATAAGAAAGGACGGTGGGGGTGGGGGTGGGGGCGTTGGCCGTATTGGCTGCCGGTCGCCTGGGGGAGGGAGTGTTTATCAATAAGGAACAATGAATCCCACCCACGAAGGGGACAAACGGGGGTTGGAAGAGGAAGCGCTCTAAACCACAAACGGCTGGTAGGGTTCTTGTGGGGACCTATGACGAGGGAACTTGGAGGGAGGGTCGACTGCAACATCGTCGATGCGTCTTGGGTTTGCGCTGGCCCCTGCTCCTTCTCCCCCCCATATCCCTCCTCCCTCTTCTCCGCCCTCTTCCCTCCTCCTCCCTCCGCCCTCCTCGATCCTCCTGCCTCCTTCTGCTGCTGCTGCTCCTCCTCCTCCCTCGCTCCTCTTTCCTCTCCTCCTTGCTCCCTTCTCCGCCCTCCTTCCTCCCTCCTCCGCCCTCCTCCCTCCTCCCTCTTCCTCCCTCTCCTGTCTTCCTCCCTCCGTCCATCTCTCCCTCCCTCCCTCCCTCCTCCCCCCTCCTCCCTCCTCCCTCCCCTTCCTCCTCTCTCCTTCTACCCCTCCTCCTTTTCCTCTGCTCCAACTCTGCCAACCTGCTGGCCGATAGCAACCAGATCAGGGCCCTTCCATCCGATTCGAAAAAAACACAGTGCGAAGTCGACGATTGTCGATTCAACGTCCGTCCATGTTGCAAAATGCGTGGCAGGAGTGGGACGGGGCGCGCACTCCGCGCGACAGGCCGAAATGTCGCTCTCGCCCCGGCGCCGCGCTCATTAGAGTGAGAGGGCCGAACGGTCATTCATTGGCCCTGGGTGCATGGCTGAATATGGAATTCGTTGTCAGAATTCTGCTTGTTGCGTTGTTGCTGTTGCTGTTGCTGTTGCTGTTGCTGTTCCTGTTGTTGTTGCTGTTGTTGCTGTTGTTGCTGTTGTTGTTGCTGTTGCTGCTGTTGTTGTTGCTGTTGTTGTTGCTGCTGCTGTTGTTGTTGTTGTTGGTGTGGTTGGTGGTGGTGGTGGTGCTGTTGCTGTTGTTGTTGCTGTTGTTGCTGTTGTTGTTGCTGTTGTTGCTGATGCTGCTGCTGTTGTTGTTGTTGTTGTTGTTGATGATTTCTCATTTCTGAAGAATAATTATTGTTGATCCCCCCCACCGGTGCATACTGTTTTTTCTAAATCAAAGTGTACCCCTCGACGCTCGCACCCTATTTTTTGACAGGGAAAGTCTTCCTGCTCAAACTGGCCCCCTGGCCCCCCCGGTTACGACAACAACGGCTCCCGCCTGAGACTTCCTTGCAATTTAGCCAGACCCCCGCTCCCGTTCGAGAATTCCTCGCATCTCATTCAGGAATCGCGCTCTCGCTTGGGACTTCCTTACAATTTATTAAAGAATCGCTCTCACGGTGCTCTGGAGTCGCGCTCTCGCTGGAGACTTGCTTGCAACTTACTGAAGAATGGCCTTGCGTTGGCATTTCCTGCAATTTGCCCACGCGCCGCGCTCCCGACACCCAGGCACCCAGGAGTCGCGCCCGTTGTGGCCCCATGTTCATGCCCTTCGTGGCCCCGCTGTCGCCATTTGTGTTTCCCTCACTGTCCTACGTGGCCCACTTGCCACCCTCAGTGGCCCCATAGTTGCCTTCTGTGGCCCCGCATTATCTGCACTTCGTGGCCCCCGCTCGTTCGCGCTCTTCGTGGCCCCATACGCATTCCCTTCGTGTCCCCGCTGTCGCCCTTCGTGGCCTACTTCGTGCCCTTCGTGGCCCTGCTGTCGTTCTCTCTCGCTCTCGCTTTCGTCGTCGTCGTCGTGGCCTACTTACTTGCCCTTCGTGGCTGCTGTCGTCCGCCGTCGTCGTCGTCGGCCGTGTCCTTCGGGAGTCGACGTCGTTCGTCGTCGTCGTCGTCGTCGTCGTCGTCGTCGTGGTCGGTCCCCTGTCCGTCCCTCTTGGGGTCGGGTCGACGGTCCGCGGCCGCCCCGCCGATCAGCGCTGCCGCTGGCCAGGCCGACGGTCCGCGGCCGCCCCGCCGCTTGCCGGGGCCCGGCCTGCAGGGAAGAAAGGTATACCCCCCAAAAGGGGTTCGATCGAAGACGAAGAGGGCGGGTATCGAGGGTTTGGGAAATACGCGTTATTGGACACTCGAGCATATAAGGGCGAGCGGTCTTAAAATGATTGTTGCTGCTGTTGTTGTTGTTGCTGCTGTTGTTGGTGTTGCTTGTTTGTTTTTTATATTGTTTGTGTTGTTGTTGTTGCTGCGCTGTTGTTGTTGTGGTTGTTGTTGTGGGTTGATGTTAACATTATAACTCTAAAGAATAATTATTGTTGGGGCCCCTGGTGCACGGCCCCCCTGCGCCGCCTAGGCCGCAGCTACATTTTCATCATTTTCGTGAGGAAGCCTCAGGTAATTCGATGTTGATCAAGATCCGGTTGTTTTGTTGTAATCCGTTTTCCCTTGCAAAAAACACTATAAAATGACATTTCTTGTTCTAATATAATCAAATTTCAAGAATCCCTTGCAAAAAAAAGGTAAAGTGGACATTCGCGCGCGCAAGACGAAATCCTTCCAAAAGCTTAGTGTTCGGAGCGATTTTAACATAAAAACATCAAAAAACCAATGGTTTTTCAACAAAAAAATGTCAAAATCTCATCCCGCGCGCTCTTGCGGATTCGTAGGAAAACCAACACTTTTTAAACATTTCTGTCAAACGGGCTTTTGCGAGCAACTTTTTCGAACTTCTGCGACAACGGTTGCGCACCTGCCAGGGCCATCATCCCTGTCAAATAATACCATGCGGGACACATTCGTTTTTTGCGCGCGCACGCCGAAATCTCCAAAAACCATTGGGTTCTTAAGAATTTTAGCACCGCGCATCATAAAATCACACGAATCGCAACAACTTCTGTGGAAGGCTTAACAACTTCTGTGGGTTAACAAGGCTTCACAACTTCTGTGGGTGTACGAACGTAGGCTTAACAACTTCTGTGGGTGTGTACTCCACGCCAGTGTAGTAGCCACGGTCGTCCGCAGGCCACGAAGTGAAGTGTCCGAACGTCATAGGGCGGGAAGTTGGGTGTGGGTGGTGGCGAAGAGTCGTTTGGAAATTTGGTAGAGCTTGAACCGGCCCCCCCACAAAGTGGGGGTATTGCCCGCCTCCTATGAAAACCCTGGCACTGGTGAGAACGGAGTGTCCCCAGTCTAAATTGTTGTTGTTGTTGTTGTTGTTGTTGTTGTTGTTGTTGTTGTTGTTGTTGTTGTTGTTGTTGTTGTTGTTGTTGTTGTTGTTGTTGTTGTTGTTGTTGTTGTTGAACATTATTTATTCTAAAGAATAATTATTGTTGGGCCCCCTGGTGCGCGCCCCCCCTGCGCCGCCTAGGCCGCAGCTACATTTTCATCATTTTCGTGAGGAAGCCTCAGTAAAACGATGTGATACAGATCCGGTTGTTTTGTTGTAATCCGCTTTCCCTTGCAAAAAACACTATAAAATGACATTTCTTGTTCTAATATAATCAAATTTCAAGAATCCCTTGCAAAAAATAAGGTAAAGTGGACATTCGCGCGCGCAAGACGAAATCCTTCCAAAAGCTTAGTGTTCGGAGCGATTTTAACATAAAAACATCAAAAAACCAATGGTTTTTCAACAAAAAAATGTCAAAATCTCATCCCGCGCGCTCTTGCGGATTCGTAGGAAAACCAACACTTTTTTAAACATTTCTGTCAAACGGGCTTTTGCGAGCAACTTTTTCGAACTTCTGCGACAACGGTTGCGCACCTGCCAGGGCCATCATCCCTGTCAAATAATACCATGCGGGACACATTCGTTTTTTCTTCGCGCGCGCACGCCGAAATCTCCAAAAACCATTGGGCTTCTTAAGAATTTTAGCACCGCGCATCATAAAATCACACGAATCGCACCGTAGGTCCTCGAAAAACACCTGCACGACTTTTCAAAATTTCTACCCGCGCGCGCTGTCCGAATCCTAAAAAAACCAATGGTTTTCCAACATTTATGTTACATGAGCTCGCGCGAGCTACTTTCGCACGCTCTTGCAACGGGGTTCGCGCGCCTGCCAGGGGCCACAATCCCTTGCGGTTGCGCCATAGGTTGCGCCCTCGGCCGCCGAGAATAAAACGTCCCCCTATTGGTTGCGCCATAGGTTGCGCCCTCGGCCGCCGAGAATAAAACGTCCCCCTACTGGTTGCGCCATAGGTTGCCCCAGGAGGCCTTCAAGAGGCCCCAAGAGCCCGCCGTGAGGACCCAATAAGCCCCCAACAGATGTTCTGTGGAAGGCTTAACAACTTCTGTGGGTTAACAAGGCTTAACAACTTCTGTGGGTGTACGAACGTAGGCTTAACAACTTCTGTGGGTGTGTACTCCACGCCAGTGTAGTAGCCACGGTCGTCCGCAGGCCACGAAGTGAAGTGTCCGAACGTCATAGGGCGGGAAGCTGGGTGTGGGTGGTGGCGAAGAGTCGTGTGGATATTTGGTAGAGCTTGCACTGCCCCCCCACAAAGTGGGGGTATTGGCTGGCGTCGCATGAAAACCCTGGCACTGGTGAGAACACTGAGCGTTCGGGTAAAGTGATTGTTGTTGTTGTTGTTGTTGTTGGTGTTGTTGTTGTTGTTGTTGTTGTTGTTGTTGTTGTTGTTGTTGTTGTTGATGATTGACACTGCACTGTGCCACCCGCCCCCCCCAGCAACCAGCAACCAACAACCCAGCCGCTGGCGCGAGGAGGAGAAGGAGGAGGAGGAGGAGGAGGAGGAGGCCGTGCGTGCTTTGGGGACCAGCTGTTCTGCCAGAGCCGTGCCTCCGGGGGCCCGACGGAGGGCCCCCGGGAGGGCAGAAATGAGCCAACCCCTCCCGGCGATCTTCTTTCACGACGCGGGGATGTCGGGCCGGATTTCCAGGGCGCTCTGGGCATCGAGCCCGCTCGGCTGCTCGCTCGGCGGCCGGACGGACTCAGACGCCGAACAGGCTGGGCCCAGAAAGGAACCCTGGGTCGCAGGACCCGTGGATAGAGGAGAGCGACAGGCACGTCGACGACGACGGCGGCTGATGGCGACGACAACGGCGGACGGCGACACCGACAGCCGACGGCCGCTGACGACGGCGACGGCGACGACGCCGCCCGCGCACGACAGCAGCCCGCCGCGGCCGCGCGCGCGAGCCCAGGCGCGGAGGCGCGCGCCCGCAAGGCGGAGAGGTCCACGCAGATTCTGGAGGACGCGCGCCTGGCCCCGCCTCCCGCCAGACTCGACCGACCGAGTGTCGGGGGCGGCAAAGAGGGGGTGATGGCTAGGGGGGGTGGATATCATGGCGTGGGCCATGATATTTCCCCAGGTTTCATGGCGCCTCTTCTTATTTCATTACGTCCCTGGCCCCCCCCCTGGGCCGCGCACATGCCGCCGGTCATGATTTGCACCCCCCCCTCTTGGACGCCCCCCTCTTGGCCGCCCCCGAGAGTGCCCGAGCGAGGAGGAGAGAAAAGAGGAACTCTTCCGGGTCTCCCACATGGGGTCCCAGCAGACGGGGTCGGAGGATCGCGCCGCCTCGGCGACGCACCGCCGATGCGGCGGCGATGCATCGGCCATGCCGCGGCGGCGCGGTCCCCCGACCCCATCTGCTGGGACCCATGTGGGAGACCCCCATGGACGGGGAGGAGGCGGCGGGGGAGGATCTCCTCCTCCTCCTCCTCCTCCTCCTCCTCCTCCTCCTCCTCCTCCTGCTCCTCCTCCTTCGGCCCGCGCCGGTTGCGGCGACAGTGCGGGCGGCGGCGAAGTTACAAGGGTGCGCCGCGTGGCCTGGAGGGCCGGGGAGGGTGTTCGAGGCGCCGCTGGGCGGGGAGGCGCAGCGCCCGGGCGGCACCCTCCCCGCCGCGCTGCAGGCGAGCGCGGAGGCTCGCGGCCTCGGCACGGCCGCCCGCCTCCGCGACGGGGGCATCGGTCGAGGAGCCGCCCGCGGCTGCCCAGCTGGCGGTTCGGCGGGCGTGGCGAGGGCGAGCACCTCGGGGCAGCCGTGCGGGCAGCCGCGCGGACGGCCCTCGGCCAGGGTTGCGTCGGGCATGTCCGTCTATTGGAGGCATGTTCAAACATTGTCGACACATAGTCGTGGGACGACTCTGTTTGTATCATTTTGGGCTATTGTTCGATCTGTTGTTTGATTCTCCTTTTTTGCCCCAAATCCGCCTGCAGGAGGACATGCCCGACCGAAGGCCAGGGGCAGGCGCGTCCCCTCGAGGCCCGGGGCAGAGGCGTGGCCCGCCCACCGGGCGACGAGGTCGACGCCCGCCCCAGCCCACCTAGAGGGCCCCGAGTTCGCGTGCAGCTTTGGGTCGGGCGTGTCCCTCTACAGGAGGAGTGTTCAAGAAAAGGCTGTGGGGACGATTCGATGGAGTACTTTTGCAGATTTGTGGACTATGTTACATTTCCTTCCAGAATCCGCCTGTAGGAGGACATGCCCGACCTGAGTGAAGCTGGGGTGCAGCACTGGTGTGTCGCCCCGGCCGCTCCACGGCGTCGCACCTCGCTACGTGAGTGCCCTTCCCTCCCTCCCTCCTCTCGGGAGCGGCCAAGAGGGGGGTGATGACTAGGTAGGGGGGTGGATACCACGGCAAGGGCCATGATATTTCCCCCGATGTCGTCGCCCCTGTTCTTATCTCAATGCGTTCCCTGCCCCCCCCCCTGGTCCGCGCACATGCCGTGGACCATGATTTGCACCCCCCCCCCTCTTGGACGCCCCCCTCTCGGATGCCCCCGATGATGGGCGTGCTTTCCACCACCACCACCATAAGTTGGAGGGGGGAAGGAGGAGGAGGACGAGGAGAAGGAGGACGAAGAAGAGCAGGAGGAGGAGGAGGAGGAGGAGGAGGGGGAGGAGGACCCCTCTCCCCTTCCAACTTGTGGTGGTGGCGGTGGTGGTGGAAAACAGGCCCATCACCCGATCCTCCCCCGCGACCGCTTTCGCCTGCCTTCCACTCCTCCTGCCGCCAGCTACTTGGCGAATTCTCCGTGGCCCGAGCCGCCCGAGCGCGCGCGCGGTCTGCCCGTCTGCCGCGCCGCGACGTAGAGAACTCTGCGTGCAGCTCGACGCCAGCCTTAAGTCGGGCCTGTCCCTCTACAGGGGGAAACTTCAAAAATAGTACAATCATGGACTATGTTTGACCATTCAGGATTATTTTTGGGGGTATTTTTTTATTGTTCGTCGAAAATCCCCCTGTAGGGGATACGCCCGACTCAACACCAGCGGGGGACGCAGGGGTCGGAGCCCGACGTCCGACGAGGTGCGTTTGCCCCGGCCCGCGGGCCCAAGCGAGGCCCTGGCCCCTTCGCGGGGGGCAGGTCCTCGCCCCGGATCCGTTTCTGACGGCCCTGGGGTCCGAGGGCGGCCCCCAGAGACCGAGATCGAGGAAAAACGTCGGGATTGAACACACACACACACATATATATATATATATACAAACACATATAGCTATGTATGTTTACATGATACATTATACACATATTTATATATATGCATTAAGAACAACAAGGGCCCCCTAACCCTGATAATGCAATACAACGTGGCCTCAGTGATATTCCCGTTCTCGCATTACGGATTTCAGGGAGGATGCTAAGCCCGGGCGGTCTGGCCGGGCACATCGGCAGAAAGGACCCTCCTTCATCCCCGGTGTTGTTGGCCCTCCAACCCAGGTCCCCTCCCCAAAGGGTTCGGGCCTCTCTTCTGGTTGGCTGACCACACACGGCGTTCCAGAAAGGGCCCCGCGTCCGAGGGTCGAAGGAGTTGCCACTTCTTCCTCGGCGGAGGGCGGCGGGAGGCCGGCGGCCGGCGGCGGCCGCAGCACGGAGTCGGCGGCCCGCCTGCGGAGCCGGGCGGGGGGCCGGCGGAAGCCGGGAGGAGGGAGGGACCAGCCCTCCCGAGAGATGGCAAGTCGGTGGCTCAACGATGGGTCCCGAGGGATGGGGTTGGAAGTCGGCGGCGAGCGAGGGAGCGAAGGGGTAACTAGAAGGTAAAGGCACTGTCAGAAGGTTCGGAACTCCCCCGGCCTTCTGGGCAGCTTTGCTAAGCCTTCCCCGAAAACCAAAAAAAACGGCCAGGAGGCGCGAGGGTTTCTGAGAAGCCCCGCCGCCTTCCGAGAAGGCTTTCTCCTTCTCATTTCCTCCCCTTGTTCGCGGCCGGGAAAGGACGACGTGCTTCAAGCAATGGAAGTCCACCCTTGGGCCCCGTCCCATCCTCAGGTCCCCATGCCTCAGGTCCCCATCCCTTGAAGCGCCGAGCCCGGTTTCTGTTTGGTTCCAGGCGTCCAGAACCTGCTGCATCGTCGGAGCCAACTCCCCTCGACCCCTGACGTCATGATTTTTTCATCACGTCGACCCCCCGAGGTTCCGACCCGGTGACCCATTCCCTGGAGCCGGCTTTTCATCCCGAGCCGTTCCTTGACGGTCCCGAGGCCCAGTAAGGGCCCCCAGGGGCCGAAAGCATGGTAAGCCCTCGCGTCCTGATCTTTTCGTTGCCCGAGGGTGTCTGTGTGGAAGGAACTATCCTAGGTCACCCCCAGGGGCGAGGAAGAGGAGGAGGAGGAGGAGGAGGAGGAGGACGAGGAGCTCCAGGGCCTGGGCCTGGAGCCTCGGGCGCTCCGGACGCGCAGCTCTCCGAGCGCCCCCCCCCCCCTCGGCGCGCGTGAGCGCCTTCCCCTCGGCGCGCGCGCGGGGCCGCTCCCCCAGGCCCACGCGCGCGACCTCACCGCGCAGCTGGCGGCCTGCCTCCGGAGCGCCCGCGCGGCGGGCGGCGGCACGCCGTTCCGGCCGGTCGCGCCGGCTCGGGGGCGGAGTCCGACCCCGTGCTCTCGAGGCTCCTCCCTCCTTCTCCCTCCTCCTCTTCTCTTTCTCCCCCTCTTCTTGTGCCCCCTCCCCTGCACCTCTCCTCCCTCCCTCTCCCTCTCCCTCCTCTCCTCTCCCTCTCCCTCCTCCTCCTCCTCCTCCTCCTCCTCCTCCTCCTCCTCCTCCTCTTGCCCTCCCTGCGCCGCGCCGGCTCGGGGGCGAAGTCAGACCCCGCCTCGAGTCATGGCAGGAATCGCGACGAGAGGCTTTCTCGTGTTTCCGGCCTCTGGAGGCCCTCACTCAAGCAGCGGCGAAGCGTCCTGGCTTGCCTTTAGCCCTACCAAACCATGTTCTAAGAGCCTTTAGCGGTTCCCACGGGATGTTCTTCGAACATTTCTGGTTGGGACTGTCTTGTTTTGTCACATCGGGCTTATGTTCTAAGAACGGTGTTTTTGTTCTTAGAACATTTGTGGGTTCTAAAACCATTTCGTGGTAGGGCTATAGGAATGCCGGGACGGTCGGTCCCTGCTCAGCGTGCCCTCGAGGCTCCCAGACCCCCCCTCGAGTCATGGTAGAACTCACGACGAGAGGCTCTCTCGTGTGTCCGGCCTCTGGAGGCCCTCACCGGCCCTCAGGACCGGCAACAGAAACGGCTCGGGATGGGAAGCGAAGTTATCGGCAGGTCATGACGTCGGGGGTCTGGGCTCCAGGATCTGGAGTCATGGCGTCCGCAGCCGGACCGAGGTGCGCGATCGAGGTCGGCTCGGGGAGGGTGCCCTGATGTTTCTTCGTGTCAGGCGGATGTTCTCGTGCATCCTGTGGAGGGTACCCTTGCATGCTCTTTGTGCTTTGGCCGACGGAGGGCCTCATATGTTCCCGAGGGATGTTCTCTTGGACTGGGTCCGACTGTCAACAGCATGGCGTGAGCTGCTGTCCACGCCGGGCTATTCGCCGGCGTTGCGGTGCGGGGCGCCGCGGCTCTGATACGGACACCGGGACGGGCCGACAGCGAAACGCGGGCCAGGCAGGAAGCAGAGACGGGCAAGGGGGCGAGGAATCGAGGAGCGAGAAGGGGAGGAGGAGAGGGAAGGAGGACGACGGGGAAGGACAGACCGGGCCGACAGGTGGACGGACGGAGAGGAGGAGGATCCAAGAAGAAAGGAGAGGGAAACACACACATAACGCACAAGGGCAAGAAAAACACGAGGGCAAAGGGAGGACACGGAGAAGGAGAGGAGAAGGAGAGAGGAGAGGGGGCCGGGGCCAAGGCAAGAAAGAAGGCGGGCCGAGAAGCACACGCAAGAAAGAAGGCGGGCCGAGAAGCACACCACAGCGCCAGCGCAAGACGAACATTGCCGGCTCCACTGGGCAGCCTGGCCAGGAGGGGGGAGGGGGCAGGATGAAAGGGAGCGGCCTACGCTGAGCCCTCATCCTCCTCAGCCAGAGCACCCCTGGCCGCCGCGACTGCTCCCGAAGCAGGGGCCTCCTCCACCTGCCGCCGGAGGCTGGCGCGGGCGGAGGCCCCCCGGAGGGCCACCCGCAGCTGCGGGAGCAGGCGCGCCGCCCCAGAGCCTGGCTCCTCGCCCAGGCGCGCGTCGCTGGCCCTCGCCAGGAGACGGAGCGTCTCGGCCCCCGTCGGGCCCCAACCGCCGGGCTTGGCATCGCTCGGACGTGTGCATGTTTTTCTCGGCGAGAACCACTGAGAACGATCCTGGACCATGGAGCAAGAAAAACAAAAACACGCACGAAACCGACAAAAATGCACGGGAAATGGACGTCCGAGCGATGGCGAGCCCGTGGCCCTGCGACCAGGGGGATGAAGAGCAGCCCCTGTTGTCTGCAGAGAGCCTCTGCGTCGAGGTGGGTGCGCCTGACCACCTCGTACGAGCCCCGGCGGCGCTCCCAATACCCCCTGGGAAGCAGCCAGGCCCCGGGCAGCCTGCCGATGCGGTGCCGAAGCCGCGAGGTCGAAAGCGGCAGGCGTGCCTATAGGTGCCAACTCGATCGGGATGCAATGGAGGATGACGATCAGTAAATGGCCGGGGGTCGTGTTCACGCGGCGGCGCCCGGGATGACGATTAGAAAAACCGGCCGCGGGCTGGACAACTATTTTTTGTAATCGTTCTCGATCCTCCAGGCAGAACATGATGCAGACATCGCAGAAAACAATGTTTTTTTGAATCGTTTTCTCCCATTTTTTTACTACTCGTCATCCCGCATTACACGTCAGCGGGGCGGCGCCCGATGGCGCGGTCACCGTCCGGGCGTGGCGGCAGGAGCCCCTGGCCTCTCCAGCTCCAAGTTGCGGCCAGCTGCAGCGGCGAAGCGCCCGAGCAGGCGGCGCGCGGCGGTGTGCCGGGAAGCCCGATCCCCCGCGCCCGCGCACAAGCCCGCGTGTCGCCCGTGCCGGTCGCACGGCTCGCCGCAGCAGGGGCAGAAGTGGTCCGCGTCGCAGACCTGCAGCAGAAGCCGCCTCCTGAGTTCGGCGAGGAAGCTGGTCCGCCTCCTGACTGTCTTGAGGACGGGCGGAAGTTGGGATTTTGGGGGGCGACGGGCGGCCAGTGAAAACGGCCAATGACGTGCCGCAAAAAGGGCTCAGTCGGGCCTGTCCCCCTACAGGGGGACTTTCGGGGAAGAATTCAATATACCCACAACGTAGTCAAAACATAGTCCAAACATAGTCAAGGGACTATTTTGTGAGTATTTTCTTACCTTTTTGGGGTATTTGGGGGGTATTTGTTATTTTTCGTAGAAAATCCCCCTGTAGGGGGACAGGCCCGACATGACTGTCAGAGTTTCGCTACCACTGGTTGGAGCCTCCGCGAGGCCTCCCGTCGCCGCGAATCCTGGCGTCCCCTGCCGCATCCTGGCCGCAAGGCGCCCCGAGAGGGGTCCAAGGGCGGCCCCTGCCGAATCCTGGCCTCCTCCCTCCTCGTCGTCCTCCTCCTCCTCCTCCTCCTCCTCCTCCTCCTCCTCCTCCTCCTCCTCCTCCTCCTCCTCCTCCTCCTCCCCCTCCCCCTCGAGAGTAAGGGCCAGAGGAGGAAAAGGTACCCCTACCTCTACCCCCTCGCTCGTTTTTTCCCCCTTTCTGGGGCTTCCTGCGGAGGCCCTCGTCGCCACCGCTGGGTTCGCCTCGAGATCTTGGTCAGAACGCACCCCGGGGGAAGTCCGGGGAGAAGCGGTATCGGTACCTTTTGGTTTCCCCAAAAGGGTCGCGGGGTGGGGTGCTGGGGTCCAGAGGCTCCTCGCCGTTTGCGGCCTCTCGGGGCCTTTCCCTGGGCCCTGCGGGCCCCGTGGCGGTCTGAAAACAGTCGGGATGAGAAGCAGGTTGTGGAGAGGGCCCCGGGGTCCACGACCCGTTTCTCTCGCTCAGGACCCCTATCTCAGCCCTCCCCCGCCGCCCGGGTAGGGGTTCACCAGCGGGCTCGGTGGGAGCCCGCTCCTCGCTCGCGCCGGGGCGCAGATGGCGGGGATCAGCCCCAACTTGGGGCCAGCCAGAGTCCCCTCTCGGTGACCCACTTCCTCTCCTCCCTCTCCTCCTCTTCCTCCTCCTCCTCCTCCTCCTCCTCCTTCTCCTCCTCCTTATCCTCCGCCTCATTGCTCCTCCTCCTCCGCCTCATTGCTCCTCCTCCTCCTCCTGCTCCTCCTCCTGCTCCTCCTCCTCCTCCTCCTCCTCCTCCTCCTCCCTCTCGTCCCTGGCCGACCCCATCCTCTCCTCCTCTGGCCGACCGCCTCCTCCTCTCCCCTCCGCCGGCCAGGCCTTGGCAGGCCTGCGTGCCCGCGGCCCGCTCGGGCTCGAGTCGTGGCCCTCGGGCCGGGCCCAGGCCAGCGCTGGCCCGCGCCGGGGCCCGTCCCCGAGGTGTGTCGCGTCCGCCTGCGGCCTCTGGGGAAACTGAATGAGCAACGTATTCTTTAAACGTATCTACATATATTCGAACAGTAAGCAACAATTGCGAACACTGGCATGACACATGATGTACAAATAGGCATAGAAGAAGAGGCTGTCGACTTGCCCCGATGCGCCCCTCTTGCGCAGCGCGTGCCGTGTTTATAACGTCCGTGTGATCACGCTGCGTGTGGGCTCGGCACGTTTTCGCCCTCACGTTCTCGCGAAGGCATCGCGCCGCACCTGCGTTTTCAGTCTACGTGTTGAGTTCCGTGTCAACACGCTACGTGTTGCGTGCTGCGTATCGGGGCACGTAGATGCTCAGTTTGAGGCCTGACGCACGTTAGGCTGTAGACTGTGTGGAGGCCCCGTTTGGGGCCTCAGCTACCCGCTTCGGCCCCAGTCGTGTTCCAGCTTGCGGTCTCAGGTTTTCGGCGGACGGGGATGCGACAAAGAGGGCCACGTGGCCCGCGTAATGTCAGCTCGTGATTATTGAATGATCCCCCCCCCAGGGCTGATGAATAGATCCCACGGGGCGCGAAACATTTGTTTCAATCGCGCGCGCCAGGAGGTCGTCGCGGGCGCCGCCGACGGAATCGTGTACCCCCCTGCACGGCAGCCTAAAAACAAGTGATTTTAGTACAGACCGTATACATCCGAGGCCAAATGTCTCCTCTCTCAAGCTGATCAATGACGGGCCACAGTCGTTGTCGTCGCCGTCGTCGTCGTCGCCGTCGTCGTCGAAGTCGTCGTCGTCGTCGTCGCCTGCCGCCTGCGCCTGTCGCTCATCCCTCCCTGTTCCCCGCGCTTGCTTGCAGCCGTGTCGTCGCCGCCCGACAGCGGTGGCGCCTCTTCCCTCCGCGCCCTCGTTCCCTGCTGTCGTGTGCAGCCCTCTGGGCCCCAGCGCCCCGCTGTAGCGGAGGCGCTCCTGTGCTCCTCCGCTGACGCGGCGCCTCCTGCGCCGCGCCTCTCGCCCTCCTCGCTGGCGGCTGGCCATCGGCGCCAATCACCGGCGCCGCCGCCGCGTGTTTCCATTCTGCGGGCGCCCCCACGCCGCGATTCGCTCGATCAGGGGGGCAGTTTTTATTAACCGCGCGCCCCTCGTGTTTTTAATAATCACAAGCTGACATGACCGACAGTCACACTGCGGTGGTGTCTTGCCGCGTTTTTGATCTGGGCGGCGGTTTGCAAGGCACAGCGGTGCAAGCCTGCAGCTCCCGCTGGAAAGTGCCCGAGCCGCGCTGATCTTCATCATCCTCGGGTTTCTTCTTCACGCCCTCCTCCGAAGTCTCACGAGGTGCCACAATTTCTTCGGGCCGCGTGCCGTGGCTGCCCCACTTTGACGCCCAACGGTGCCGCGCATCTACCCCGCATGCGCCCTGGTGTTATTCCCAAGCTACGCCAAGTTCATTACGTGTGAAAATCATCACGAAACAACAATTGCACCACCTACGCAAAATTAAACACATTCTACCCCAGTTGACTTTGCCTTCGCCCCAGTTGGGCATTGGCTGTTGGAGGGGCGGCGAAACTACGCAACCGGCGACCGCGAATGCATTTTAGGGGTTAGGTAACAGCAGTCCGATGTCTGACCAGGAGCAATGGCGACGACAGCGGTGATGAATTTGTGAGACGTTGGCAATGCGGACATCCACAACCCGACTTCCATTGGCGCGTGACATAACATACCAGCCAAGTTTACCTGAACGGCACCCCCTAACTATCCAAGCTTTGCCTTGCAATTGCTACAATTCTTCCATAGTTGCCCCAATTGCATTGTCGTTTCCGACTGACCCGTCGCGTTCATAGAAAGGTGCGTGCGAGTGTCGATGCGCGTTATCTTGTAGAGAACGCGAATGTTTTCGCCCGATGGCGCCTCGAAGCGCTGGCGGCGATCGGGGGCCGTTCTTCCAAACAATTTCTACCAGCCTGGGACATATCCAAATCATCATCATTAGCATCGCTTTGGTTCGATGCCGATCTTAACGACTCCCTCAGTTTCTAATCTTAGGGGTAGGAATAAGCACGAGGCTGGTTAATCTTCCTTCGAGATTAAAAGCCCTATCCCGCAGCCAAGTGTCTTCCCAGGGGCGTGCCCGAATCTGGTGCGATTCGTTTTCTCCGGTTGGCCTGGTCGAGAGCGTTGGGGCATGGTCGCTGCGCAAACCGAAGCCAGGTGCGGATGCTTGGCGTCCTGTCTCTTCGCCTAGGGGGGCGGCGTGCCTAGGCAATGCGAGGCACGTTCTGAACGATCCTGGTTTCACCGCCGCCGGAGCCCTGACCCAAGACGTGAGAGGCCCCGCTCGTGTGTTCATGGCGCCTCTCTCGGGGCCTGGGCCAGCACTGCGGGGCAGGGCTCGCGCGCGTTCGCCTGGCCACGGGGCAGCGGGCTCGCGGGCGGGGGATTCCCGCGCCGGCGAGGGCTCGGCTGGTCGTCT
Source organism: Prorocentrum cordatum (assembly GCA_963575745.1). Lineage (NCBI taxonomy): Eukaryota > Dinophyceae > Prorocentrales > Prorocentraceae > Prorocentrum > Prorocentrum cordatum. The sequence goes on from CAUYUJ010000683.1 coordinate 23,924, forward strand.
GCACGTGTGCGCGTCTTTCGCCGGAGTGATTTTTGGTGCGGGCCCGGCGGAGCCGCTCGATCGCTGAGCGCGAAGCGGCGGGCACGGCCCGCATCCCCGGGCTTGGCCACCCCGCGCCCCCCTCACGCCGCCCACACAAAGGTAGTTCTTCTACGCAGGGCCACTCCTGCGTGCAGCCGAACGGGGGGGGGGACCATCACGACGGGATCCGCCCCGCGATGTTGGTGCCCGCCTCCGGCTCCTGGTGCCACTCGGGGCGGGCTGGACCGCAGAGCCACCGGGCAAACATCGGGCGCTCGTCGGCGCAGGAGGAGGAGGAGGAGGAGGAGGAGGAGGAGGAGGAGGAGGAGGAGGAGAGGAGGAGGAAGGGGGGAGGAGGAGGAGGAGGAGGAGGAGGAGGAGGAGGAGGAGGAGGAGGAGGAGAGGGAGGAGGAGTGAGGAGGAGGAGGAAGGAGTAGGAGGAGGAGGAGGAGGAGGAGGTAGAGAGGAGAGGAGGAGGAGGAGGAGGAGGAGGAGGAGGATGAGGAGGAGGAGGAGGAGGAGGAGGAGGAGGAGGAGGCGGAGGAGGAGGAGGAGGAGGAGGGGAGGAGGAGGAGGTAGGAGGAGGAGGAGGAGGAGGAGGGAGGAAGGAGGCGGAGGAGGAGGGAGGAGGAGAGGAGGGAGGAGGAGGAGGGAGGAGGAGGGGAAGGAGGGGAGAGGGGAGGAGGAGGTAGGAGCGAGGAGGGAGGAGGAGGAGGGAGGAGGAGGAGGGAGGATGAGGAGAGATGAGCAGGAGGAGGAGGAGGAAGAGCGAGGAGGAGGAAGAGGAGGGAGGAAGGAGGAGGAGAGGAGGAGGTGAGGAGGGGAGGAAGGAGGAGGAAGAGGAGGAGGAGGAGGAGGAGGAGGAGGTAAACCAGGAGGAGGAGGAGGAGAAGGAGGGGGAGGAGGAGGAGGAAGGAGGAGGAAGGAGGAGGAGAGGAGGAGAGGGGAGGAGGAAGAGGAGAGGAGGAGGAAGGAGGGGAGGAGGGGAGGAGGGAGGAGGAGGGGGAGGGAGGAGGAGGAGGAAAGGAGGAGGAGGAGGAGGAGGAGGAGGAGGAGGAGGGACGGGGATTGCACGCCACTGAGCACGGGGGCGGGAGGCTCGAGGGCGGCAGGCGAGAGCGTCCCCCGAGAGGGCCCCCCCCCAAGGCGGCCTCGAGCAGAGCCGCCGCGGGCCCCACAGAGCTCGGCCCAGACGCGCTGGCATCAACCTCGCACTGGCTGCCCTACTGTGCCCCCCCTCCACCCTTTCCTCCTCCTCCTCCTTCTCCTCCTCCTCCTCCTCCTCCTTATTCTTCTCATCCTCCTGCTCCTCATCTCCCTCTAGAGGCGGGCATCGAGGGCTCCCGGAGCCCGCGTCGTGGAAGAGGGGCCGCGGTCGTCGGAGGTGTCTGAATTGAGGGCCTCGGCGCCGCTCGGGGCGCCCTGCGCCGGGTCCGGGCGAGCACCGTGGACGGATTACATACCCATATCCGCGGTCTCGCCTGCCGCGGGCCGTGCGTCTGGCAGCGACCCCGCGGATACGGGGCGTTTTTTTCCGCGGATGTCCCGCGCGCAGCGTATCCATGCAAGTTACTGCGTATCCGCGGGACCGCGTCCCCGAATCCTGACCGCGAGGGCGTGGATACAGATCGCCGCTCGTGTTGGGTCGGGCATGTCCTCCTATAAGGCGGATCTCGGAAGAAAGCTAACCATAGTCAAGCCGTACTCTATGTATGACAGTCGTAGCACGAACCATCATCACCATGGTATGTGCCGACTGTTATTTGACCTTCTTCCTGTCGAGGGACATGCCCGAATTCACGCTCGTGAGAGGAGCAGGGGGGGGGGGGGCGTAGCAAGCGAGTGACTCGTGACTACTGGGGCCGTGCAGCGTGGAGGAGGAGGAGGAGGAGGAGGAGGAGAAGGACCTGGAGCAGGAGGCGAGGAGAAAGGGGGGGAGGAGGAGGAGGAGGAGGAGGAGGAGGAGGAGGAGGAGGGAGGAGGAGGAGGAGGAGGAGGGAGGAGGAGGAGGAGGAGGAGGAGGAGGAGGAGGAGAAGGAGCGCGGAGTCGGCGCTCTGGCAGCGGCGGTGGCCGCAAGCGAGCGCGCGCCGCCTGCCGCGCCGCGCCCGCGCGCCCCCGTCCGCAGGTCTCTGCGGGCGGCTCGGCAGCCCACGGCGACGGCGCCCAGGCCGGGCTGCTGGCGGAGCCCGTGGGTCAGGGGCAACGAGGAGGAGGAGGAGGAGGAGGAGGAGGAGGAGGAGGAGGAGGAGGAGGAGGAGGACGAGGAGGAGGACGAGGACGACGACGAGGACGAGGACGAGGAGGAGGAGGGAGGAGGAGGAGGCGGAGGAGGTCTCCGTGGGTGGTTTCTAGGCCCCCCTGGATGGGGTCGTGGGAGAACGGGGCCGGAGGATCGCGCCGCATCGCCGGTGCATCGCCGATGCATCTCCGACGCGGCTCGATGTGCAGCCCGATCTGCTTCACGCCGACGTCGCCGATGCATCGCCGATGTCGACGATGCATCGCCAGTGCATCGCCGATGCATCGCCGATGCATCGCCGATGCATCGCGGATCGGCGATGCATCGCCGATGTATCGGCGATGCGGCGCGATCCTCCGACACCATCTACTCCGATCCCATCTAGGAGGCCTCTAACGTGGGGGGGGGGGGCGCAGGTGCAGGGCCTGAAGTTCAGGGGTAACGCGAGGGGGGCGGAAGGGGCTCCTGGGCTCGAGGTTGTTTCCGACGTTCCGTGTCGGCTCCTGGCGGTTCCCCTGCTTCCTGGATGCGTGCTGGCAGCTGCGCGCCTTGCCGAGGCCTTTCGGGGAGTTCCCAGATCGTCCCTCGCGGCCGCCAGATGCCCGTGTTATGATTCGAAAGCCAACAAGGGACAGGCCCCGGGGGGGGGATGCATCTGATGGGCCTGTCTTCCACCACCACCACCACCATGAGTTGGATGGGGGGAGGAGGAGGAGGAGGAGGAGGAGGAGGAGGAGGAGGAGGAGGAGGAGGAGGAGGAGGAGGAGGAGGAGGAGGAGGAGGAGGGAGGAGGAGGAAGGAGGAGGAGAGGGAGGAGGAGGAGGAGGAGGAGGAGGAGGGAGGAGGAGGAGGAGGAGGAGGAGGAGGAGGAGGAGAGGAGGAGGAGGAGGAGGAGGAGGAGGACCCCCTCCCCCTCCAGCTTATGGTGGCGGTGGAAGACAAGCCCATCAGCCTCGACCCCCCGTTCGCCCACTGATCACCGGGTGGGCCCGCGAGCCCGCCCGCGCCCAGGAGCGTGCGGCTTCGCGGTCGGGTGCCCATCCGTGAAGTCGGGCCTGTCCCTCTACAGGGGGAAATCATCAAACATAGTCCAACGATAGGCTGGGGATTACTCCAGATATCGTAATCAAAGGGAGGGGGTCTGGACCCTCCAAGACGAGCCACTTCAGGCCTCCCCCCGTGGGATAACCCTCCAGAACATCGTCCCCAGACCCCCCCGGGCCCTCCAAGACAGCCTGGAAGAGACCCAACCCGAAATGAGACCCCCCTCCCTTTATTACAAAATCTGTAGTATTTTTACCTAACAGCGAAGACTGATAGGTTTCTAGTAGCGTCAAAAGAGGTCACAGATCACTCCACAGGGGGGTCCGGGCAGGTGTTGGGAGTTGCCGGGCGGGCCTGTGCCGAGCTCGTTTTTCACCAACAGTCACACACTTCGTGCTCTTCGAGTTCCCAGAACTCCATTCCCAGGCTCATTCTGAATAACCGGATGCAACAGTCACACACATCGTGCTCTTCGAGTTCCCAGAACTCCATTCCCGGGCCACATTCTGGAGGGCCGGATGCAACCAGTCACACATTCGTGCTCTTCGTTGCTCTTCGAGTTCACCAACACTTCGTGCTCTTCGAGTTCCCAGAATTCCATTCCCGGGCCACACATTTGGATGCCCGGAGCCAAAACTGTAGGCCACTTCGTGCTCTTCGAGTTCCCAGAACTCCATTCCCGGGCCACATTTTGAATGCCCGGAGCCAACTGTAGGCCACTTCGTGCTCTTCGAGTTCCCAGAACTCCATTCCCGGGCCACATTTTGAATGCCCGTAGCCAACTGTAGGCAACTTCGTGCTCTTCGACTTCCCAGAACTCCCATTCCTGGGCCACATTTTCAGCAGGGGCAGGACGAGGAGCAGGAGGAGCAGGAGAAGAAGGACGAGCAGGAGGAGGAGGAGGGACGAACAGGAGGAGGAGGAGGACGACGAGGCAGAGCAGGAGGAGGACGACCAGGAGGAGGAGGACGACCAGGAAGAGGAGGAGGAGGAGGAGGGGAGGGGGAGGAGTACAGGAGGAGGAGGAGGAGGAGGAGGAGGAGGAGGAGGAAGAGGAAGAGGAGGAGGAGGAGGAGGAGGACGAGGACGAGGAGGAGGAGGAGGAGGGGGGGGGAGAGTACCAGGAGGAGGAGAACGAGGACCACCAGGAGGAGGAGGAGGAGGAGGAGGAGGAGGAGGAGGAGGAGGAGGAGGAGGAGAGAACACCAGGAGGAGGAGGACGAGCAAGACGAGGAGGACGAGAACGAGGACGACCAGGAAGAGGAGGAGGAGGAGGAGGAGGAGGAGGGGAGGGGGAGGACTACCAGGAGGAGGAGGAGGAGGAGGAGGAGGAGGAGGAAGAGGAGGAGGAGGACGAGGGAGGAGGAGGAGGAGGAGGACGAGGAGGAGGAGGGGGGGGGAGAGCACCAGGAGGAGGAGAACGAGGACCACCAGGAGGAGGAGGAGGAGGAGGAGGAGGAGGAGGAGGAGGAGAGAGCACCAGGAGGAGGAGGACGAGCAAGACGAGGAGGACGAGAACGAGGACGAGCAGGAGGAAGAGGAGGAGGAGGAGGAGGAGGAGGAGGAGCAGGAAAAGAGGAGGAGGAGGAGGAGGCAGGCTGAGGCTGAGGCTGTGACTGCGACTGCCGTTGCCGCTGCGACTGTCATCGCGAATGCGACTACGACTGCGAGAACAGCAGAATTCGACAACTGGATTTTCATCTGAATCTTAAGGGGAATGCTTTCAGATATGCTTCTACACATCGCTGTTAGGTTGCTTTGCCGGGATAATTTCTTTTTGTATTCATTGACCATTTGGGATTATTCTTGGGGCCTTTTTTATTTTTTCGTCGAAAATCCCCCTCTAGGGGGACACTCCCGACTTGAGCCTGTCGCCGACTTCTCGCCGACGCGTTGCCTCTCCCACGTCGGTGCGTTTTTCTCCCCCCGAGCCGGTGCCCCGCGGGCGTGCCCTCCCGCAGCCCGCGGGTTGTCATGGGTGGACATGTCGGGAGGAGGCAAAAACGCGCAGACACCTTTCATCGCCGATTCCCCAGAAAAGACAATCCCCCTTGCTTGCTTGCTTAACGCGCTCCTCCTCCTCCAATCCTACTCCTCCCCCTCCTCCTTCCGGATTCCCCTCCTTCTCGCTCCTGCTCCTCCTCGCTCCCCCTCGCCACTCCTGCTCCTCCTGCTCCTCCTCCTCGTCCTCCTCCTCCCAGAAAATATGGGCAGTGGTGGGGAAGACAGGAGCCCAGAAAATATGGAACCATATAGGGAATCCTGTTATTTGTATGTATTTATGGAATCGCTTCGCTCCTTCCGCCAGCCCTGGAGCGCTATTTGGGGCCCCTTGGGGCCGTCTTGGGGGCCTCTTGGGGGCTTCTTGGGAGCGTCTTGGGGCTCCTCGGCGGCGTCTAGGGCCCCCCTGGGGCCTCTTGGGGAGCTCTTGGGGGCTTCTCGGGGCGGGAGGGGGGATAGTCGATTGCAGCCACCCCCTCGGAGGCCACGATCCTTGTGAGGGGTGGCGAAAAATAGCCTCCCCCCTGGGGATCGCCCGGGACCCAGCCGGGACCCGGCCGGGGATCGGCCGGGGTATTTTTCGTCAGGGGCCCCCCAGGGGCCGCCCCGCGCGCGCGAACTAGAAATAATATTGTTAACTAGCTACCAGAGATCTTAGCACGCCTCTGGCCCGTTGGGCCGTCAAATTTGTGTGTCCCGGGGCCCCTTCAGCATGGCCTCCCGCAGCCCATGGGCTGTCATGGGTGGACATGTCAGGAGGAGGAAAAACGCGCAGATACCATTCATCGCCGAGTCCCCGGAGGATATGGGAAAACATGGGCGGTGGTGGGGAAGACAGAAACCCAGAAAACATTAGAAAATATGGGGGATCCTTTTACTTTCAGAGCGTGAATTGCCCACCCCGCTTTCGCTTCCAGGCAAAACCACGTCATACCACGCGCCTCCTCGTCGAGCGGCCTGACCAGTACAGGCCGTAGTTTGGCATCGTTTGGTATCTCTTGGAAGCGAGGGTGGTCAAAAGCGAGGTAGGTTTGTTTTCCCCCTAGTGCCCCAGGGCCCCTTCAGCATGGCCTCCCGGCCCCCTCTGCACCCTCGCGTGCGGCAGGCTCGCGTCGCGGTCGGCGTGGCGGCGACCACCGCCCGGGCGCTCGAGGTGGAGCGCCACCTGTGAGCACGTCGGGCGTGCCCCTTCTGCAGGAGGAGTGTTCGCAAAGAGTCAAAGGCTAGTCTGGGGACGATTTGCCGAAGATTATTTAACATAGTTATTTTTTGGGTGTTTTTTTTGATTTCTCGTTCAAAATTTCCGCCTGTAGGGGGACATGCCCGACCTAAACCGATGATCCCGATCCACGCCTCCCAGGTGGGGTCCAAGCAGATGGGGTCGGAGGACCCCGCTGCATCGCCGATGCATCGCCGACGCATCGGCGATGCGGCGCGATGTGGAGCCCGATGTTCTCCATCCCGGCGATCGCCGATGCATCGGCGACGTTGCCGAAGCATCGCCGATGCATCGGCGATGCACCGGCGATTCAGTGCAATCTTCCGGCCCCACCTCTACTCGGACCCAATCTGGGAGGCCTTTACCCGAGCCGTCCGATCTCGAGCGGATCCCCGCTGAGATTGTCGGAGGTCGCCGATCGTTCAGGGCGGGGCGACCCGCGCAGAGTCGCAGGGCCCGTGCGGAAGTCGTCGAGGCGCGGACCTGCGGCAGCATCGGTCGTGCGCCTCCTCCTCCGACGGTGCCTCTCATCCGTGTGGAGCCAGGTGTCCCCGTGCCTACGGCTCGCTGCTCCTGGGCCTGGAGGAGCACCGGTTGGCAGCGCAAGCAGTGCTTGGAGGCGGCCTGGTCTGTTTGGCCCCCCCCCGGGCAGCGCTTGCAGGCAGACGCACGACGAGCTCCACGGCGCAAGGATGACGGAGCTTGGCCGCAAGTGCGCGGCGCTGACTTGCTCTGACAGCAGTGCCCTGTGCATGTTTCTGCGGTCCAAGGGCGGGGGTGTGCGGTGTCTCAATTCGGAGTGTTTTGAGACGCCGAAGTGTCCGCGCTCGGCTAAATCTCACTGGAGTCGAAACATCGGTGGTTGGCACCCGCAGAGCGATAATGTATGTCTCGATGTGGATGCCCTCGGCGTTGTGCGACTTTTTGGTTGGCGCCCGAGGGGCTGACCTCTTGGCTCCCGCCGGGGGGCAAGGCCAGTTCAGCACGTCCGCTCAGCTGCGCTGAGCTCGTCTGAAGTGCCGTGCTCGTCGGCTGCCTGGCTGGCCGCCAGGAGTGAGACTACAGTACTAGCGGGCCGCTCTGCGGTTGATCGGGAGTTTCTGTATATAGAAGAAGATGATCGAGATGATAATGAGCGTGAAGATCAGGAAGGCGTGGCTCGCGAGGGAGAGGCTGGCCGCCATGAGTAAGACTACAATACGAAGAGTCGCGGCGGAGCAGTGCAGCGGCAAAGCGGTCCAACCATCTCTTTCTGCGGCTGGTTCACCTCCAGGTCATCCTCCCCCTGCCTTCCCCTTACGAGTCGGTCCCCTCCCCCTCCAGCTGCCCTTCGTCCTCCTCCACCTACTCCGAAAGCGAACTACCGTTTTGGCGGCCTGGGGGGGGGTCGCTCCCAGGGGCGTCTGCCCCTCCCCCGAAATCGCCCCCCAGGCCCTTCCTGGACGTACATATTCCGACAAGGACCTCGGACGTGAATGCAACTCCACCAGATCGTGAATTTCGGCTCTTACGAGCCTGATTCACAGGCGTATGCGCGTGAAGGTCGAAGTCTTGTTCACGTAGACCTTTCGCATTCGCTTGGTGATCTGCTAGCGCAGGAGGAAACGCTTCGGGCCATGCCCCATCCCCTCCCTCAGTTTGCATCTCATTGGGTGAATCGTTGATCGGCCATGGTGTCAATTCCGCACAACCCAGCTGAGTCCTGCCTCTCAGTCTGGTTGAGCATGGATGAACGCCCGGCCAAACCAGGGCTAACGTAGCCCCTCAGTCTGGCTCAAAAGCTGCGAAGATGCCCAAGGAATTGCGGCTCGACTTCCCCTTCCTCGGCCCATCGGCGGGGGGCGCGGCCCTCGAGATCCCTGCGGCGCTGCCCGCCCCTCAGGAGCAGAACGCGCAGCTGAGCCTGAAGGTCAGGCGGCTGGAGGCGCCTCCCTGAGCCTGCACGAGCGCGGAGGGGTATCGACGGGACGGAGGGAGAGCCGGTGAGAGGGCAGGGAGAGGGTGGGGGCAGAGCGCACCTTGTGGCGGTGCGAGCGCCTCCTCCGCCTGGCC
>CAUYUJ010000683.1:37500-42500 GCA_963575745.1 Prorocentrum cordatum
CAAGCGCAATGATGGAGAGGCTGCTGCAGGTGGACATGGCCAGGGTGGCGACGCTAGCGGTCCTTCCGCTGCACCAGGGTCTGCTTCGGTTTCGTCGGCAACTCCTGAGGCCTCTGGAGGGGCTGCTGCAGCCGGCGAGGATGTTCGCGCGCGAGCTGCGGCTGAGCATCATGCCTCTTCGGCTTCGCCAGGTGATCCCCCCCCCATCCGCAGCATGAGGGGGGGTCTCCTAGCATGGGCGGCAGTGGCTTGAGTTCCTTTTTTTGTTTTGAATTTTTTCGCGCCTCGAGCCCCGTCGACTGGCTCGAAGGCCAAGCTCGCGGGGATTAGATTGTTGAGGCGTGTTTTCTGTCAGAGGTGCCGGAAGCCGCCACTCCCAGTAAAAAGTCTCGGCCTGTCCCCCTTGAGCCCCCAGAAGTGCCTGCCCGCGCTCCTGTGCCTGGGCCCAAAGAGTCCCCCCTTCATCGCGACGGGTCCTCTGAGTTTCAGCTTCGGGCGGTTACCATCAATGCCAACTCCCTGGGGGGCGGCGAGCAAGATTCAGCAGGAGACTTCAGCTCGCGTGGTTCTTGCGCAGGAGCATCGTCTTCGGATCCTGGAGATGCCGCGACCAAGTCGCAGATCTGTAAATCTGGGGGCTATCGGACTATTTGGGCGCCAGGCTCACGAGGAAAAGGAGGAGGCACGAGTTCCGGAGTATTGGTTGCTGTGCATGAAGGGCTCGGGCTGTTCACGGCCGAGCAAGTGGTTTTGCTCAGGGCAGAGCTGTGGCAGGCTCGCTGCGCGTGCCTGGGCGCTCGCCCTTCGCCCTCGTCTCCCTCGACCTGCGCCGCTCCCAAGGGCGCTCGGGTAAACGTATGGAGGCGCTTCGTAGTTTTGGTTGCTTTTTGGAGGGGCAAGGATGTGAGTTCGCTTTGGGGAGGGGCTTCAACTTCGCCCCCTGTGCACTGGCCCAAACGAATGTTGCCGAGCTTTTGAGGGGGGCGATGGTTGCGGCTGCTGGTCACGCGCATTTCCCGTCTGGCGGTGCTCGCCCTGACGCGCGTGACGTTTCCGTTTGCTCGGCTTCGCTCGGCCGACGCATGCAGGAGGTCCGCGTCGCCGCCGAATCGGATCTTTCACTTCGCAGGCCAGGAAAAATCACCTTTCACAGATCCCTGGCCGCTCTGGAGGCCCCCACCTTCCGCCGCCCCCCTGATCTCCCGTCGCGCCCGCCCGCGGGGCCCCGGCCGTGTCCTGGGGGCTGGTCTTCGGCGCTGGAGCGTTCTAGGGCGGCGCGCAAAGCGGCTCTGGAGGGGAATTTGGAAGGAGCGCGTCGCCTCCTTACCCCTGGTTATCGCCTGTGGGCCAACCAGGCCGAAAGTGCTTTGAGTCGGATGGTTGCCCCCCCCCCCACCCCACCCACCCCGCGCCGCCGCCGCGCGCCCCTGCCCGCGGCGCGAGGGGCGAGCGCCCCGAGCCCATGTGGAAGTCGGTCTTGAAACCAGGGGGCGAGGTCACATCCCCGCCCCAGGTCCATCAACTGGCTGGCTTCGCAACTTCGAGCCCTCAGGCGTTACTTCGCAGGTGAGGGGGCGGATCTTCGAAGTGAAGGATGCGGCGTTGCCCGCGGCCTTCAGCGCGCGCCGCCCGATGTCGCCGCGCAGCCTGACTCGGAGTGGCACCCCTTTTTTCCACGCGGCTGCGAGCTTAGCTTCTCGATTTCTCGCCGCCTCGCCCTCTAGCTGTGTCCCGCGCGGTATCGATGAGTTGCGGTCTAGATCGCTCGGGTTGGATATCGACCAAGAGCGCGATCTCGCTGGGCGCCTGGCCATGCGCCCAGGGACTGATACTCTACTGGAGGGGGGTGATCAGTCTTGCGCCCGGGCTAAGGCGGAGGCGACTGCTGAGGCCAGAGCTACGTGGAAGGAGTGGGTCACCGACGGATTGAATGGAGGTGCGTGCTCGAAACGCTCAGGTGGCCATTCGTGATCCTCAGCCGTGGGCTCCCACCACCACTCTTTCGGCTGGCGGAGTTGTGCTGGCTGATCCTCTCTCCTCGCTCAAGGGAGAGTCGGATACGTTCGTCTCTATCGAGGGGGAGGGAGAAGGGATTGGGATGGACGGCTCGTCTTTGTCTCCTCTCCTGTTGCTCGAACCTGACCAGATCAGGGCGGTGGCCAAGAAGTATCGTCATTCCAGCTCGGTGAGTGTGGATGGCTTCCACTGTAGGCGTTTTTCTCTGCTGTGCGACGAAGCCCTGCTGCGTCTTGCTTTATGGTTCAATGGGGGCTCGCGCAGGGCCCTTTTTTTCGCCGTGCGAGGGCTTGTGGCGGGCTGCTCGTTCGCAACGAGCCTCGTCAGAGTCTTCGCCATGTTTTGATCAGGTTCCTCGTCCTTCAGGCTTGGACCTCGATGCCTACGTGGACGACCTGAGTCTCAGCTGCACGGGCACGGCCAGATCTGTTCTTCGAGCCCTGGTGGCGGGGGCTCGTGCCTTGCTTGAAATGGCCAGGAAAGTGCTCAACTTTAAACTGGCCATGGATAGGAGTGGCATGGTTTCTTCGTCCAAAGATGTTGCTTCCCAGCTCGTCCAGAGACTTCCCCCCCTGGCGGGCTCGGAGGGGGGTGCTGGGAGAGTTGCCAACTCGGGGGTGGATTGCGCTGCCGGCAGAGCTTTGCGTGCGCCTGGCAAAAGCCGCGCGGCTAAGCTGACGGCCTAGGATTGCTGCTACTCTTCGTCGGACCAAGCGCCTGTGCAAAACCAAAGAGGCTCTTGGCAGGAAGACGCTCGAAGTGTTCGCTGCGGGACCGCTTGCTGGCGGGGCCTATGGCTCGGACGTTTTCGGTGTTTCCGACCGAGAACACTCGACGTTGCGCAGAGCCTCCATGTCTTGTATGAGGCCGAGGGCCCAAGGCAGATCTCTTGCTGCATTCAGCTTGCTTGAGAAGGATCCGCGCTGGAGAGTCAGTGCCGCTCCGGTTTTGCGGTGCGCGAAGGAAATCTGGCTGTGCCACGCGAGAGCTTTCCGCCAGTGCCTGTCGTGGGCCGAGCTCCGTGAGGGATCGGCCCAGACTTTTCAGCATGGCGATCATTCTTGGGCTATGGTTAGAGGGCCTTTGTCGGCCCTGCGTATGTGTTTGTATAGGCTGGGGTTGGACCATGCCTGACTTCGTCGTTCAAGGATGATTTTGGTAGGGATCGTTCGATGGCCCTCGCGCCCCCGTCGCTTCTCAAGGTTCTCTGCAGGGATGCGGTGTTCAGAAACCTTGAGCGGGGTTCTGGTGAACGCTATGGGGTGGGGCATCGGCTGTGCTGGGATGCTGTTAAGCAGCAGTTCGGCTCATCAAAGATCTCGGGCAAGTCCAGAGCCTGCATGCGTGCGCAAACCACCAATGCTGTTTGGACTGGCGCGGATGCAGTGCGATCTGACAATGCTGTTTCAGATCGCTGCCCTTTCTGTGGATGTTCACCTGACACACTACATCACCGCCTATATGAGTGCCCTGCCGTTTAGAAAGAGCGCAACGAGGTATTGCCTGATTGGCTGATGTGTGCTGCTTGCGATGTGGACCCTGAATACGACAGAGTTTTCTCTTTCGGCATGGTGCGTTCCGGCATCCTGGTGACACGATGCCTCCCCCTTTGGGTGATGGTGGTGTTTCTCTGGTGTGGTAAGCTCAAGTCTTGCCTCCTCCTCCTCCTCCTCCTCCTCCTCCTCTTCCTCCTCCTCCTCCTCTCCTCCTACAAACATGAAGACGAATCGGAAAGCCACGCGCGCGCACTCCGAACGCACTACCGGGTGCTGCCGCTGCTCTACCGGTTCGTCGTGTTCGCAGAGGAGTTCGGAGTGCGCGCGCGTCGCTTTCCGATTCGTCTTCATGTTTGTAGGAGGAGGAGGAGGAGGAGGAGGAGGAGGAAGAAAAGGAGGAGGAGGAGGGGGAGGGGGAGGAGGAGGAGGAGGAGGAGGAGGAGGAGGAAGGAGAGGAGGAGGAAGAAAAGGAGGAGGAGGAGGAGGGGGAGGAGGGGGAGGGGGAGGAGGAGGAGTATGAGGAGGAAGACGAGGAGGAGGAGGAGGAGGAGGAGGAGGAGGAGGAGGAGGAGGAGGAGGAGGAGGAGGAGGAGGACCCGTGTGGCAAACCTTGGACAGTTCGGGAGCTCGCCAGAGAGACTTGTGGAAGCTCTTACCACGCAGCGCTTGCTAGTTCCTTCTGCCGCCTTCACGCGCCAGGGGGGGGCCTCGTGCTCCGAATCTGGATTGCTTCCGGCTGCGAGCCGCGCTTTCAGGCCACGGCCTACCCCACCTCCTTTCCGAGATCGATTTTTCTGAATCGCTAGGCAGGCACAACCGTCGTCCTTGTCGTCATGGCGCCTGGCCCATATCAGCCGAAAAGGTATGTCATCGAAGAGACTGGTTTCCGAAAGCGCGCTCCAAATTGGGACCGGAAACGTCGAGTTACCGAGAGTGTGACCGAGCTTGAACATAGCGCGGGTATCGAATCACGATTTTCGGTCACTTTCGGGCGCGTGCAGGAAAGTCCGGGTTCAAGGTTCGGCCGCACTGGGGCAGATTTTCGGGCACAGCTCCGGTCACTACCTCCCGACAGAGACGAGGCTGCGCGACTGTCGAGCTTGGTCCTGGCCCAGTTGTGGAAAAGGCAGGAGATCTTTACCGAACAAGGGCGGGAGCAGCAGGGGATCCCCCCCGTCGAGAGGAGGGAAAAGGGAGGACTCCAGAAGCAGGAGCGCGAGCAGGAGTCATGGCTGCAATGCTGTCTCGGTGGTTTGCCGGAATTCTAATCAAGCAACTTGTCTTGCTTTTCATCGGAACACGTTGTGCATCGTTGCATCCATTGCCGCAACAGGGTCATCTTGCGACGCCCCCGCGCGAGTCCCCCATCCCACAGGGGCGGCCAACCGAGTAGATTTGCCCAGCCTCACCCTACGGGGCATCCCATTGTAGGCCTCGCCTTCAGCTCATCTCGCCCTCGGCGGGAGCCAGCGGCAGTAGCACGGCGGC
>CAUYUJ010000683.1:47500-80710 GCA_963575745.1 Prorocentrum cordatum
CTCGCCTTAGCGCCGCTTATACATGTGCAAGGTTTCCACGGATTGAGGGCAGGTGGCTTTCAAAATGTGGCTCTCGTCTTAGCGCCGCGCACATTCGTTTTGAACATGTGCAAGAGTTTCACGGATTGAGGGCGGGTCGTTTTCAAAATGTGGCTCCCGCATTAGCGCCGTGCACATTCGTTTTTTCACCTTGCACGAGTTTCACTGATTCCCATGACCAACGTACCAGAGCTTGTGTTTTGGAAGGATTCGGGGTTATGCGGGTGCAGCAGTTATGTTAATTCGCTGTGTCGGAGTTCCAAAAATTGCGCTCCAGCACGATTCCAGATCGTCAAGACGCAGCAGTCAGGTTGATACGTGGCGTCGGAATCCCGAGAATCATGTTTTGGCATACTTTCGGATCTTCAAACGGTTGTCTTCCAACGAGGCAGTTCCCTCAATGGGAATGAACCGTTGTGGGCGCCTATGGAGAGGGAGCTTGGAGGGAGGGTTAATTCAAGCATCGTTGGCGACTCTTGGTTTTACACTGGTCCTCCTCCTCATCCTCCTCCTCCTCCTCCTCCTCGTCCGATTCCCGCATATGACGTGCCGCGCGTCTCGGCCGGATGGGGAAAACCAAGCCGTGGCCGCAGGGAGCGCCGCCCTGGCCCAGAGGCGCACGAAGGTTTGCATTCCTCGACCCTCGACTTTCGACCTTCCTCGATCCTCGACCTTCCTTTAGGGGATCAAGAAGTGACATAAACATGAAAACTCTGAGGTCCACGCGGATTCCTCGGATCGGCGCTGGGGCCCCCCGGCGGCCCCTCCGGCGCCGCCCCTGGCGCGCTCCGCGCGCCAGGGAGAGGGGTCCAGCGCCGATCCGAGAAATCCGCGCGGACCTCCGAGTTTTTATGTTTATGCCGCTTTTTGTTCCCCTATCCTTGGTCCTCGACCTTCCCCGGTCCTCGACCTTCCTCGGTCCTCGACCTCCTTCGGTCCTCGGCCCGCCTCGGTCCTCGACCTCCCCTCCCCTCGAGCCTCGGCCCTCCTCGATCGAGGGCCTTCCATCCTCGACGTCCCTCGGGGCGCCCCGCTCCTCGAGGACCTTCCTGCTCCTCGACCCCTGATCCTTCCCCGGGCCCGCGCTGGTGACGGAGTTCATTCCCGGCTGAGGAGTTTCCCTTCGCGTCGACGTCGGTCGTTGTCGCCGTCGGCGTCGCCGTCTCCGTCGCCGTCTTGGTCGTCGCCGTCGTCGTCGCCGTCGTGGTCGTCGCCGTCGCCGTCGCCGTCGCCGTCGTGGTCGCCGTCGTCGCCGTCGTCGTCGCCGTCCTCGCAGCCGTCGTCGTCGCCGTCGTCGCCGTCGTCGTCGTCGTCCTCGCGACGCGCCGCGGCGCTCGTGCGCAGCCCTCCCCCCGGCCAGGCCGCGGGCGGGGCCGCCGAGGGCGGGCCCGTCGCCCTGGAGGGGCCGGCGAACCAGCCGGGCCAGGCGGCGCGCGATGACTTCGCGAGGACCCGCCGGTCGTCGGCCACGCGTCACCGCCACCTCCTCCTCCTTCTCCTCCTCCTCCTCCCTCTCCTCCTCCTCCCCTCTCCTCCTCCCTCCTCCTCCTCTCCTCCTCCTCCTCCTCCTTCTCCTCCCCCTTTTCCTCCTCCTCCTCCTCCTCCTCCTCCTCCTCCTCCTGCTCCTCCTCCTCCTCCTCCTCCCCCTACAACCCGAAGGCCCCGATTTGCCTTCCAATTCCAGTGTGGTGAGGGGGGCGGAGAACATTCAAAAAACACGTATGAAGCCCGTTCCCCCCCAACCCGGAATTTTGGTCTTCGGGTTGGGTTGTGGTGGTCTGGTAGGTTTCAACGCGCAGACCCAGAGATCGTGCGCACTGAAAAGATCAAGAACCAGACCCCCTCGGGCAACGAAAAATCGTGGCGGGAGTTGTTTCGCCATTTTGGGCGTCCAAGGGCCCTCACCGGCCCTCGGGACCGTCAAAAAAACGGCTGCAGGACCAGACGCTGGTACTAGGGAATGGGTCGAGACTTCTGAGGGTCGACGGTATGACAAAAACATGACGTCTGGGGTCTGTGGATGGAGGTTTTTCCCAACCCTCCTCGGCTGGGTATTCGTTTTGAATAGAGCACTGCGGTCTCCAGTCCTCCTCCTCCTCCTCCTCCTTCTCCTCCTCATCCCGCCTTCCGCCTCCCGCTTCCGTCTTGTCTCCTCTTGCCTTGCGCGAACCTGGCCATCCCTGGGGGGCTGCGATCTGTGACACCGTCGCCACTTTCGAGGGCTGCTGGTGGGTCCTGCGGAGTGAGGCACGGCGGGGATCTGGGCGAGACCTCGCCGTCCCTGGGGGGACTGCGATCTGCGACAGTGTCCCCACTTTCGAGGGCTGCTGGTGGGTCCTGCGGAGTGAGGCGCCGCGGGGATCTGAACGACACCTCGCCGTCTCTGGGGGGACTGCGATCTGCGACACTGTCGCCACTTTCCAGGGCTGCTGGCGGGTCCTGCGGAGTGGGTCACCGCGGGGATTTGAGCGAGACCTCGCCGTCCCTGGGGGATCACGATCTGCGACACCGTCGCCACTTTCGAGGGCTGCTGGTGGGTCCTGCACCGCGGGGATCTGAGCGGGACCTCGCCGTACCTGGGGGGCTGCGATCTGCGACATTGTCGCCACTTCCCAGGGCTGCTGGCGGGTCCTGCGGAGTGGGTCACCGCGGGGATCTGAGCGGGACCTCGCCGTCCCTGGAAGGCTGCGGTCTGCGACGCTGTCGCCACTTTCGAGGGCTGCTGGTGGGTCCTGCGGAGTGAGGCACCGCGGGGATCTGAGCGGGACCTCGCCGTCCTGGGAGGGTGCGATCTGCGAAACTGTCGCCACTTTCGAGGGCTGCTGGTGGGTCCTGCGGAGTGAGGCACCGCGGGGATCTGAGCGGGACCTCGCCGTCCCTGGGGGGGCTGCGATCTGCGACACTGTCGCCACTTCCGAGGGCTGCTGGTGCGTCCTGCGGAGTGGGGCACCGCGGGGATCTGAGCGGGACCTCGCCGTCCCTGGGGGCTGCGATCTGCGACAGTGTGACCACTTTCGAGTGCTGCTGGTGGGTCCTGCGGAGTGAGGCGCCGCGGGGATCTGAACGACACCTCGCCGTCCCTGGGGGGCTGCTGTGACACTGTCGCCACTTTCGAGGGCTGCTGGTGGGTCCTGCGGGGTGAGGCACCGCGGGGATCTGAGCGGGACCTCGCCGTCCCTGGGGGCTGCGATCTGCGACAGTGTCGCCACTTTCGAGGGCTGCTGGTGGGTCCAGCGGAGTGAGGCACCGCGGGGATCTGGGCGAGACCTCGCCGTCCCTGGGGGGCTGCGATCTGCCAAGCTGTCGCCACTTTCGAGGGCTGCTGGTGGGCCCTGCGGGATGAGGCACCGCGCGGATCTGAGCGGGACCTCGCCGTCCCTGGGGGGGCTGCGATCTGCGACATTGTCGCCACTTCCCAGGGCTGCTGGCGGGTCCTGCGGAGTGGGTCACCGCGGGGATCTGAGCGAGACCTCGCCGTCCCTGGGGGATCACGATCTGCGACACCGTCGCCACTTTCGAGGGCTGCGGGTGGGTCTTGCGGGGTTGGGCACGGCGGGGATCTGAGCGGGACCTCGCCGCCCCTGGGGGCTGCGATCTGCGACACTGTCGCCACTTCCGAGGGCTGCTGGTGGGTCCTGCGGAGTGGGGCACCGCGGGGATCTGAGCGAGACCTCGCCGTCCCTGGGGGGGTGCGATCTGCGACACTGTCGCCACCCACTTTCGAGGGCTGCTGGTGGGTCCTGCGGAGTGAGGCGCCGCGGGGATCTGAACGACACCTCGCCGTCTCTGGGGGGACTGCGATCTGCGACGGTGTCGCCACTTTCGAGGGCTGCTGGTGGGTCCTGCGGAGTGGGGCACCGCGGGGATCTGAGCGGGACCTCGCCGTCCCTGGGAGGGTGCGATCTGCGAATCCGTCGTCACTTTCGAGGGCTGCTGGTGGGTCCTGCGGAGTGAGGCACCGCGGGATCTGAACGAGACCTCGCCGTCCCTGGGGGGCTGCGACTTGCGAAACTGTCGCCATTTTCGAGGGCTGCTGGTGGGTCCTGCGGGGTGAGGCACCGCGGAGATCTGAGCGAGACCTCGCCGTCCCCGGGGGGCTGCGATCTGCCAAGCTGTCGCCACTTTCGAGGGCTGCTGGTGGGTCCTGCGGGGTGAGGCACCGCGCAGATCTGAGCGAGACCTCGCCGTCTCTGGAAGGCTACGATCTGCGACACTGTCCCCACTTTCGAGGGCTGCTGGTGGGTCCTGCGGAGTGAGGCGCCGCGGAGACCTGAGCGAGACCTCGCCGTCCCTGGGGGCTGCGATCTGCGACACTCTCGCCACTTTCGAGGGCTGCTGGTGGGTCCTGCGGAGTGGGGCGCCGCGGGGATCTGAACGAGACCTCGCCGTCCCTGGGGGGCTGCGATCTGCGACAGTGTCGCCACTTTCGAGGGCTGCTGGTGGGTCCTGCGGGGTGGGGCACCGCGGGGATCTGAGCGGGACCTCGCCGTTCCCGGGGGGCTGCGATCTGCGAATCCGTCGTCACTTTCGAGGGCTGCTGGTGGGTCCTGCGGAGTGAGGCACCGCGGGAATCTGAGCGGGACCTCGCCGTGCCTGGGGGGCTGCGATCTGCGAAACCGTCGCCACTTTCGAGGGCTGTTGGTGGGTCCTGCGGAGTGACGCACCGCGAAGATCTGAGCGGGACCTCGCCGCCCCTGGGGGGCTGCGATCTGCGAAATTGTCGCCACTTTCGAGGGCTGCTAGTGGGTCCAGCGGAGTGAGGCATCGCGCAGATCTGCGCGGGACCTCGCCGTCCCTGGGGGGCTGCGATCTGCGAAACCGTCGCCACTTTCGAGGGCTGTTGGTGGGTCCTGCGGGGTGAGGCACCGCGGGGATCTGAGCGACACCTCGCCGTGCTTGGGGGGGTGCGACTTGCGACACTGTCGTCACTTTCGAGGGCTGCTGGTGGGTCCTGCGGAGTGAGGCACCGCGCACATCTGAGCGGGACCTTGCCGTCTTTGGGGGGCTGCGATCTGCGAAACCGTCGCAACTTTCGAGGGCTTGTTGGGGGGGCAGCATGGCGATCTGCGGAACTGTCGCCACTTTCGAAGGCTGCTGGCGGGTCTAGCGGAGTGTGGCACTGCGCGGATCTGAGCGGGACCTGTCCGTCCCTGGGGGGCTGCGATCTGCGAATCCGTCGTCACTTTCGAGGGCTGCTGGTGGGTCCAGCGGAGTGAGGCACCGCGCAGATCTGAGCGGGACCTTGGCGTCCCTGAGGGGCTGCGATCTGCGACATTGTCGCCACTTTCGAGGGCTGCTGGTGGGTCCAGCGGAGTGAGGCACCGCGCGGATCTGAGCGGGACCTCGCCGTCCCGGGGGGGGGTGCGATCTGCGACCTTGTCGCCACTTTCGAGGGCTGCTGGTGGGTCCAGCGGAGTGAGGCACCGCGCAGATCTGAGCGGGACCTTGCCGTCCCTGAGGGGCTGCGATGTGCCAAGCTGTCGCCAATTTCGAGGGCTGCTGGTGGGTCCTGCGAAGTGAGGCACCGCGCAGATCTGAGCGGGACCTCGCCGTCCCTGGGGGGCTGCGATCTGCGAATCCGTCGTCACTTTCGAGGGCTGCTGGTGGGTCCAGTGGAGTGAGGCACCGCGCAGATCTGAGCGGGACCTTGGCGTCCCTGAGGGTCTGCGATCTGCGAAACCGTCGCCACTTTCGAGGGCTGCTAGTGGGTCCAGCGGAGTGAGGCACCGCGCAGATCTGAGCGGGACCTTGCCGTCCCTGAGGGGCTGCGATGTGCCAAACTGTCGCCACTTTCGAGGGCTGCTGGTGGATCCTGCGAAGTGAGGCACCGCGCAGATCTGAGCGGGACCTCGCCGTCCCTGGGGGGCTGCGATCTGCGAAATTGTCGCCACTTTCGTGGGCTGCTGGTGGGTCCAGCGGAGTGAGGCATCGCGCAGATCTGAGCGGGGCCTCGCCGTCTGTGGGGGGCTGCGATCTGCGAAACCGTCGCAATTTTTGAAGGCTGGTGGCGGATTCAGCGGAGCGGGGCACCAGGCAGATCTGAGCGAGACATGGCAATCCTTGGGGGGCTTGGAGCCTCACGAATGCCGGTCGCAGAAGTATATGCGCCCTTGTCACGTCATCACCTCTGCATAACGTCTTCCAAGCTACTCATGCCCCGCATTGCGCAGGGGTTGGGTACGTCGCCACGGTAATTTTTATTTTTCTGCTTTTGGATGCCCTCTTGTCCGCGTTCTCGGCCTCTGGAGGCCCTCTGGAGGCCCTCGCCGGGCCCCGGGCCCCTCAAGAAACGGCTCAGGATGGAGAGCCGGTCTCGGGAATGGGTCAAGACTTCCAGGGGCCCCGTCTTGAACAAATCTCGACATGGGGACGCTGGGGAGGGGGGACAGGGGGGGGAAGGCTTCTCATAGAAGGAGGCTGCTTCTCGGAAGGCGCGGGGCCTGATCTACAGATGCAAGGCCGGCGCCTTCTGAGCGGCCTCGTTCTGAGAAGCCCTGACACCATCCCCTCGCCCCTTGTGCGCGCCGCCAAGGTCGGGCGGGCGGTCGTTCGGTCCGCTGCCGGCGTTTCGCCGCCGGCGTTTCGCAACCTCAGGGCTTCGACGTTTCTTCTGGCACCTCCGTGGGTTCCCGGCGGCTGCCCACCGGCCGTTCGGTCCGCCGCCGACGTCCTCGACGCCGTCGGCGTCGACGTCGCCGCCGTCGCCGACGGTCGTCGGTCATTCGTCGGGCCATCGATGGGTGCAACGGCCGTTCGGTCCGCCGCCGACGTCCTCTCCGGAACAGGGCGAGTGGAGACAGCGGCAGTGGGTCTTCGGGGGGCCCTCTCGCCGCCACGGCTGGGCCCAGCCAGGATTAAATTGGGCCTGTCCCTCTACAGGATGATTAACCAGGAGGGAAAAAACACACAGACACAATTAATCGTCGAGTTCCAGGAGAATATAGGAAAATATGGTAAGTGGGGGGGGAAGACAAAAACCCAGAAAATATAAGAAAATATTGGGCATATTCTTAATTGTGTGTATTTATTTGTGTGTCCTTGGGCCCCTTCAGATTATTCAAAAATAGTTCAAACGAATACGGGCACGATTTTCCGTAGGTTTGATGATTTCGGTGGATTTTTTTCTGACACATTTGGTTTTCTTCCAAAACCCGCCTGTAGGGGGACATGCCCGACCTCAAGCTAGGACAGCCCGTGCGTTTGGGCACAGGGAAAGGTCCAGGAGATGGATTTTAAGATGCCGTTGTTTCCATTTGCGCTGCTCCAGTGCTCGACGCCGTCGTCGACGTCGACGTCGTCGACCGTCACCGTCGGTCGTGCGTCGGACGTCGGTCCGACGTCGGTCCGTCGACGGTCCGTCGCCGTCGGTTCGTCGTCGTTGGTCCGTCGCCGTCGTTCTCGCCGCTGTCGGCGTCGACGTCGTCGCGGTCGTCGGTCGGTCGTCGGTCGGTCGTCGGTCTTTCGGTCCGTCGTCGGTCCGTCGGTCCGTCACCGGTCGTCGCCGCCCGCCGTCCTCGCCAAGAATGACAAGGCTTTCATCCAGGGTTGTCTTTTGACGGCCCCAGGGGGCTGAGAACGGTTTCCGAGCCAAGCTCAGGCTCGAGATCTTCTGCCCCCCCCCCCGCCCCCCGGCCGCTCGCGGAGGCGGAGGGCCGGGGGGGTCGGTGGTTGCCTCACGTCCCCCCGCCGCGCCTGCGCGAGCGGCGGCGGGGGTGGTCTCTGCCGTCGGGCCGAGTCCAGAAGAACGAACAGCCCTCCGGTCAACGGCGAGCGAGGGGGGGGAGGAGGAGGAGAAGGAGAAGGAGGAGGAGGAGGAGGAGGAGGAGGAGGAGGAGGAGGAGGAGGAGGAGGAGAGGGAGGAGGAGGAGGAGGAGAGGAGAGGAGGGAGGAGGAGGAGGAGGAGGAGGAGGGAGGGAGGAGGAGGAAAAGAGGGGGAGGGGGAGGGGGGAGGGGAGGGGGAGGGGAGGGGGAGGGGGGAGAGGGAGGAGGGGGAGGGGAGGAGGAGGAGGAGGAGGAGGAGGAGGAGGAGGAGGAGGGAGGAGGAGGGAGGAGGAGGAGGAGGAGGAGGAGGAGGAGGAGGACGAGGAGAGGAGGAGCGGAGGATGAGGAGGAGGAGGAGGAGGAGGGGAAGGAGGAGGAGGCGGAGAAGCAGGGGGCGGAGGAGGAGAAGCAGGAGGAGGCGGAGGAGGAGGAGTAGTAGGAGGAGGAGGAGGCGGGGGAGAAGGCCTCCCAGTGGCGGCGCCAGCGACACGGTGAAAGGCTCTGACGCCTGGAGGGGCGTCAGCGCCCCTGGCGCACGGAGGCCCCAGGAGGCCTCCAGAGGCCCTCTGGAGGCCCAGACGGGCAGGAGATGCTGGAAATGTTCGGCGACCTCCTCCTCCCTCCTTCTTCTCCCTCCTCCGCCTCCTCCGCGTCCCTCCTCCCTCCTCCCTCCTCCCTCCTCCTCCTCCTCCTCCTCCTCCACCTTTGGCCTTCGGGCCGAGAGGGGAAGAGAGCCAATCGGCTGCGCGCCGAGAGGGGAACGAGGCAGCGAGGCCAGGGCTTGCCAGAAGGCTCGGAGGCCCCCCCCAGCCTTGCGAGAGGCTTGCCGAGCATTCTCCGAACGCAGAGGGCTCCGGAGAAGCCCCGCCGCCTGTTCCCCTGGGCGCGCCCACGACGATTGCGACGACGACCACGACGACGGCGACGGTGACGGTGACTGCGACGGCAACGGAGACGGCGTCGGCGACGGTCACGGCGACTGCGACGACGACGACGCACTGACGACGGACCGACGACGGACCGAGGACGACGGCGAACCGACGTCGACGACACGACGACGACTGCGACGTTGAGTACGAAGACGACGTTGAGTACGAAGACGACGACGACGCAGGCGGCGACGACGACGATGATAACGACGACGATAAAGGCGGCGATTACGACGATTACGACGACGGCGACGGCGACGACACTTATTTACGGGGCGCGCAGCCATGACGATGACGACGACGACGGTGACGACGACGACCACGACGACGACGGCGACGGCGACGGCGGCGACGACGCCGACGACGACGGTGACGACGACGGCGACCCACTGCCGACGGACCAGCGACGGACCGAGGACACGGCGAACCGACGACGACGATGACGGCGACGACGACGACGACGCCGTCGACGATGACGACGACGACGACAACGGCGAGGACGTCGACGGCGACGGCGACTTTCGACGGCGACGGCGACGGCGTCGGCGACGGCGTCGACGACAACGACGATGGCGACGACAACGGACGACGACGACGATGACGACGACGGTGACGTCGGCGGCGACGATGGCGGCGACGGCGACGACGGCGGCGGCGACGGCGACGACGACGGCGACGGCGACAGCGGCGACGACGAGGACGACAACGATGACGACGGCAGGCCGAGGACGACGGCAAACCGACGGCGACGACGACGACGGCGACGACGACGACGACGAGGACGGTGGCGGCGACGACGACGTCGACGGCGACGGCGACGTTCGACGGCGACGGCGACGGCGACGACGACGACGACGACGACGAAGACGACGACAACGGCGACGACAACGGACGACGACGATGACGACGACGGTGACGACGACGGCGGCGGCGACGGCGACGGCGACGGCGACGGCGACGGCGACAGCGGCGACGACGACGACTCACTGATGACGACTACAGACCGAGGACGACGGCACACCGACGGCGACGACGACGACAGCGACGACGACGGCGGCGGCGGCGACGTCGACGTCGACGGCGAGGACGACGTTCGACGGCGACGGCGACGGCGACGGCGATGGCGACGACGACGACGACGACAACGGCAACGACAACGGACGATGACGACGATTTCGACGACGGTGACGCCGGTGGCGACGATGACGGCGACGGCGACGACGACGGCGGCGGCGACGGTGACGGCGACGGCGACGGCGGCGAAGGTGACGGTGACGACGACGACGGCGGCGGCGACGTCGACGACGACGACGGTGACCTCGACGACCACGTCGACGACGACGGCGGCGACGACGACTCACTGATGACGACGACAGACCGAGGACGACGGTCAACCGACGGCGACGACGACGACGGCGACGACGACGACGGCGGCGGCGACGTCGACGGCGAGGGCGACGGTCGACGTTTGACGGCGACGGCGACGGCGGCGGCGACGACGACGCCGACGACGACGACGAAGACGACAACGGACGACGATGACGACGATGACGACGACGGTGACGTAGGCGGCGACGACGACGGCGACGCCGACGACGACGGCGGCGGCGACGGCGACGGCGACGGCGACGGCGGCGAAGGTGACCGCCGACGACGACGTCGACGACGACGACGCCGACGACGACGTCGACGACGACGACTCACTGATGACGACGACAGACCCAGGACGACGGCAAACCGACGACGACGACGACGTCGACGGCGTTGACGACGATGACGACCACGTCGACGATGACGACGACGGCGACGACTGTGACGACGACGGCGACGGCGACGGCGACGACAACGACGACGACGACGGCGTCGTCCACGACGACGACGACAACGATGACGACGTCGACGACGTCGGCGACGGCGAAGGCGACGACGACGTCAACGACGACGCCGACGGCGACGACGACGACGACGGCCACGGCGACGACGACGACGACGACGACGACGACGACGGCCACGGCGATGGCGACGGCGACCACGACGATGACGACGATTGTGATGGTGATGGCGAGGGCTTCGACGTCGGCGGGGACGCCGACGACGGCGACGACGACGGCCGCAACGACGACGACGGCGTGGGCGACGACGACGGCGACGGCGACGGCAACCGCGGCGGCGGCGACGGCGACGGCGACCACGACGACGACGACGACGACGACGGTGGTGACTACCATGGCGACGACGGCGAATACGACGGCGCCGGCGACGACGACGACGACGACGGCGACCGACTGAGACCTCGACCACATCGACGACGACGGCGAGGAAGACGGCGACGGCGACGGCGACGGTGGTGGCGAGTGCGGCGACGGTGACGGCGACGACGACGACAGCTACTGCCACGGCATTGGCTACGGCGACGACTACGGCGACGGCGACGCATACGGCGACGGCGAGGGCGACGGCGACGACGACGACGACGGCGGCGAGGACGGCGACGGCGATGGCGACGGCGACGACTTCGACGGCGGCGAGGGCGACCCCAACGACGGCGACGACGATGACGACGGCGGCGGCGACGGCGACGGCGACGTTCGATGGCGATGGCGACGGCGACGACGACGACGACGACGTCGACGACGACGAGCGCCGCAGGAGCACGGAGAAGCTGAGGGCGGAGGCCCGAGAGGCGCGAGCGGCAGAGCTCGAGGCGCGCCGCGACGCCGCCCAGCGCCAGGAGGCGCGGCGGCCGCCCCTTCGCCGCTCCAGGGCTCGAGGCTTCGCCTCCTCCTCCTCCTCCTCCTCCTCCTCCTCGTCCTCCTCCTCCTCCTTTCCTCCTCCTCCTCCTCCTCCTCGTCCTCCTCCTCCTCCTCCTCCTCCTCCTGACGGACAAGGTCCGATGCGCTGGGGAACGATACCGGGGCGGCTGGTGTTGCTGCAGTGCTCCTTGGCTCTTGGGGCCTGCGCTGGGCCCCCGAGGCCCCTCCGCCGCTGGAGCCCCCGAGGCCTCGAGGCCTCGAGGCTTTGGCGATCCTCGGAGGTGGCGATCTCGAGACCGTCTGGGGCCGCCGGGAGTGCTGTCCGAGGCCCCCAGGGCGATTTTTTGGGCCTCCCAGAGGCGGGCCCGGCGCGCCGGGCCCCACATTTGCGGTCGGGGTCCCGGCCCCCGGCCCCCAGACCCGGTCCCCCCGTTAGATGTATATAGAACCGATCCGACACGGGGGCGGGGGGAGGGGGAACAGGAGGATGAGGGAGGAGGAGGAAGGCGGCGGCGGTCTCATCAGGAGCACGGGTCTCGCTTCGCCGAAGTCGAAGGGGGATGAAGAATTGCCCTAGCTCCTCGAGTGCGCTCCAAAGCGGGGTCTATGCCCGTGGGGGGGGGCCGCTGCACCTCGGCACGTCCACGGAGGTATACCGCGGCCAGGCGCGCCCCCAGATAGCACAAAGCTGCGGGGTTGCTGCAGCAGGCGGAACGATTTCGGACCAGGGCCGCACTGATACCCCTACCCTTCTCACGTGTTCGCCCTGTTGGGCCTCCTGGGGGGCCCTCGTCGCCACGGTTGACGTCGCCTCAGGAGTCTGGGCAGAACGATATCTCGGTGCCTTGGGGTGTCCCCAGGTCAAGAGTCGGCGCGCTGTGGAAGCATATCACGGCGGATGGGCTTTTGCGTGCAGTTGTCTGGCCCTCGCTGGGCCCCCGGGTCCGTCAAAAGGCTTGTCCCAGAGAGCTTGCGGGTGGTAACGGGGTGTGTTTTTTTTATGTAAAAGTTGGCAGTCGCTCGCAAGCAGGCTACCTCACAAGAAATCCTGCTATGGACGATTCCATCGGAGGCTCGTAGGGCGTCATAGCCCTCAGAGTGCAGTGGGCTGCTCGATCCTATGAGAGCGTGCTGCTGGATTTCCGCCCAGTTACAGGGGTGGCTTACATGGGGGAATGATCTGCGTGGGGGCGAAGGGCAGGGCGACCCAGGGCGCCCGCGGGGGCGCGAGGATCCCCGCGCGTCGCGCGTCGCGGTCTGGCCCAGATACTGGAAGAACGGTTGCCCTTCTCCAAAAAGGGGGCGGCGTGGGGGCGGGAGGGCGCGAAGATAATCGCGCATCGGTGGGCGCGATGCGCGAAGTCAGGTGGCCTCGAGGTTCGAGGATCGACGACCGAGGTTCGACGCGCCGTGAAAGATACCATACCCCCCGCAAGTGCGGATAGGAGTGAGGGGTTGTTGTGGTCTCGGCCCCAGGCGTTGTGAACTGAACACAGAAACAGCCCGCCGCAGGCGCCGACATGGTAAGTGTGAAAACCGTTTTTGCGCAGCCAAGACCAGTGCCACCAATGGGCCCCCACGACGACGACGCCGCGGTCCCCCTCGGACGGGTTACAGGAACAACAGGAACAAAACATGTGATTGAAAACCTGCCGCAGGCGCCTGATGATTTTCAGCGTCGCTGCGTCTCTGCGCGACCAACCCCAGCGCCACCCGTGGGCCCGGCGGCGAAGGGCCCCCACGACGCCGCGGGCCCCCGGAGACGAGCTGCCGGAACAAGCGCAGGAGAACATCCCATTGAAAACGATGCGTTTCCGCGAAGCCAGGACCGACGCCGCCCTGGGCCGCCGTGGCGCCGGGCCCCCACGGCGCCGCGGGCCTCCCGCGACGGGGGCGCCCCCGGGCCCCTGCCCCCGAGCTCCCGCACGGCAGGCGCCACCTGTGGGCCCCGCGGCGGCGGGCCCCCGCGACGCCGCGGGCCTCCTGCGGTGGGGCCCCCGGGGCGCCCCCCCCCCTTGGGCCCCCGCGCGTGCGAGGCTCCCCGGCCGCACCCCGTGGAGCCCCCCTCGGGAGCCTTGAGACGGGGGTCAATGCAAACGGGGGTCAGCCACGGCGCCGGACCCCCTCTGGCTGACCCGGGTTAGGGAGCCGCTCGTGGCCGCGAGGCGGCCGCGTCTATTGGCTGACCCGGGTTTGCGAGGACCTGCGTTGCAGTTTGTTTTTCTTGCATTGCAGTTTTTGTTTTCCTGCTGACCCGGGTCTGGATTGACCCGGGTCAGAAGATCCCCGACCCCCCGAGCAGAAGAGAAAACAAACATGAGAAGAAGAGGAAGAAGAGCATTCATATTGATAACCATATCGATAATAGTAATAATCATAATCATCATAATCAGAATCATAACCATCATCATAAGACGGTGGGGGCGTTCGTTAAGGAACATGCCCAGGAGGTCTCAGACCCTGGAGGGTTCCTTATCTGATGAGGGCGGCGGTGGTATCCATGGCCAAGCCTCGATTGGAGTTCCACCAGCCTCCGCACCCTGGATTCCTTATCGAAGGTTTTCTTATCCAATACCGCCACCGTCCGTAACCATTTTGGCTCAAGTGAGCCTGGCTGCGGGAGGCGATCGTGCTGCGCGCCCGTCGGGCGCCTCGGGAGCGTGCAAGTGGCCGATGGAGGCGCCTGGCGGCGCGGCGTGGGCGGCTGCTTCGGCGCGCACGCTGGCGAGGCGCCTGCGCATGCGGAGGCGCGGCGAGCTTGGGGTGTCCCGAGCGTGCGCCTCGCCTGGAGGACGAAATCCCTGAGGGCGGGCCTCGCGGCGCACTGGGCCGTCAGCGACGCGCTGGGCGCCCACTTTGCGAGCATGGGGGAGGCCCTCGCCGCCGCCCAGGTGCTCGCAGGCCAGTCCGACTTGCCGATCGACTTCGGGGATGTGCAGTCGCTATTGGGAGCGGCGAATTGGTCTCGCCACGCTGCCCCGCCAGGCGCCCGCAGGGCCCCTGCCATGCCGCGCGGCGTCCCTGCGACTTCCCTCGGGTCCGTGCTCACGCTGCAGGCCTGCCCACTTCGGGAGGACGCCGTGTCGTTCATCCCCGAGCCACGGGGCCAGGGGGTGCAGGACGGGCACGCCGCTTCCGAGGTGCTCATTGAAGGCGTGCGGGTGGAGCACGAGGGGCAGACGGATGCCGGTGCTGGTGCTGAGGACCCTGCCACAGGTGCCTTCGGCCCGTCGCCGTATGCCGTGGCCAGCAGTTGTGAGGACTGCGAGGGCGTTTGTTGCAGCAGCGAAGAGAGCGGCCTAGGTGCGGGGCTTGGTACGGGAGACGCGGACGGGGCCCTGGCCTGCTCTGCCAGTCCCGCCACCTCTTCGGGGCCCAGCTGCGACGTCCTGGAGTACTTGGTCCGCTACGATGCGGTGGTGCTAAGCAGCGGAGGCAACGACCCACCGCGCGAGGAGAGGGTCGCAGTTGCCGTGCGCGGCGATGCCGTTGTGGGGGCCACCTGGTGGCGTGCGCGGGCGAGCGTGGCTTGCGCTTGGCTCGGAGTGCCCGACGCTGAGGAGCCCCTGCACGACGAGGGAGCCGCAGGAGCGAGGGGCCAGGAGTCGGACGATCAGCAGGAGGAGCCGCGCGGGAGGCGCCTCGAGCGGGCTTTCCTGCTGGAGAGGGCCGAGGCGTTCGAGAGCCTCCAGGCGCGATTCGCGCGGCTAGCAGCCCAAGCCTCGCGGGTGCGGGAGCTGGCTGGCGCGCGAGAGGTGCACGAACTGGTGGGCGCGAGGCTGTGCTCCATGGATCTGACCGTGGACAGCGTTGACGCCGTGCACTACCTGGAGGAGCTCCACCGAGCGGCAAGGGAGGGTCGCATCACCGCCGCAGATGCCGAGGAGATCGCGTCGCTCTCTGTGGCGGGGGCGGCGGCGATCGAAAGAAGGTTTGTGGAGGCTGGCGAGACAGACTTCCGCGACAACTTGGGGCACGAGGCCGAGGCGGACGCGCTGCGCGACGCGCTGAGGTTCCCTGGCGGCGAGGCGCACGATCTGCGGCAGCCCCATGTGCAGGTGGGCGAGATGGAGCCGCGGCGGCAGGCCTGGCTCCGCCTCCATGTCGGGGCGCTTGAGTTGGCCCACCTGTCGGATCGGCCCCCGCGACGGTAGTGACTGCTGCGTGGCGGCCACGGCGAGCTGCAAGGGGGCAGCGGGCACGGCGCGCGTGGGCATCCTGGCGCGGCGGGTTCGAGCGGTCCAGTCCGCGGCGACCCGCGCGGGACATGGCCCCCGCAAGCTGCTGTGAGCCGTGGGCGCGGCGTGGGCCCCAACCCCAGGGGCGGCGCGGGGCGCGGAGTCAACTGCGCTCTCCTGGCGGGCCCCCGCCGTGCGCCGCGGGGCGCGGTGTGAGACCTGTTTGGGCTGCCGCTGCGCAGCGCGCGGGGGCAGCGGGCCCCAGGGCGTCGAACCTTAGTTTGAGGGCTCGGTCCTGGGGGCCCCGCCCGCGCCTCTCTGCGTGACATTCAAGTCGCGGGTGGGCCCGCTCACCCTCGAAGTGCTCAAAAAATGCCGCCACGCACTGAGAAACAGAAAACGCACAGTATACACAAAAACAAGCTGGAACCAAAACGCATGAAAAGAGCAATGGTATTATGATTACGAGTGTTAGTAATATGAGTACTAATTCTAGTAATGAGAGAGTACAGCCAAGACTAGTAAACAACGATAGTACCATCAATGACCGGAATGGTAACGGTAATGATCATACGAATCAGCAGAGCAATTCTAATTGTACGAACACAGGCCACGACAAATAGTTGCAATATCAATACTAGTCTTGTACAGCATAATCATCCTGATGCAAGTTAATCATTCGATAAAGAAATCAGATACAATACAACGATTAGGTCTGACAAGTTGTAACACAAGGAACAGGAACAGCAACTGAATAAACGCGACGTCTTTTGCGTGCCCCAGAACAGCCAACGCGCGCACGCCTTCAAACGGATTCGCGCAAGCGGAATCCATTCACTCCGATCGTGACGGGAGGTTTTTTTCGCTACTATGTGGTTCTAAGGGTCTTCGCTGGGCCCCTGGGTCAGCAGCTAAGATGGCTCGTGTGAGGAACTGGCCCCGGGGAAGGGGTCCAGACCTCCAGGGGTCCACTCCATGAAAAATTACGACGCCGTGCGTCTGGGTTCGAGGATCGACGCTCGAGGTTCGACGCCCCAGGCCCCCAGGGCAGAGGACTCCGGCGCTGGAATCTCTCTGATGCTTTTGGCCTTTGGCGGGTCTTTTCCGTCGCCACGGCAAGACTGTGCCGTATGACTTTGCCTGGAGGCGCGTCTTATACACGAGCGGCTGGCATGCAGATGGGCCTCCTGGTGAAAAAATATCCTTCGCCACGGCAAGACTCGCCTCGAGATTTTCTGGGGAGCGCGCGCCCCGAGTGGGGCTCAGAGCGACGATCGGGTCCTGGCAAAGGGTCGCCTGAGCCCGCCCAGCCGCTCAACAGCGGAGTGGACCCACTTCCCGACGGGGCGGTGGTAACATGGCCCCCTCGGCAGCCGAACGGGCTCCAACGCAAGCATTAAGTCGGGCCTCTCCCTCTACAGGAGGAATATTCCAAACGAGCCAAAAAGTAATATGGGGACTTTGTCAAAGTATGTTTTGCGCGTATATATGTATGTATGTATATGTATATATGTATATATGTATATATGTACATATATATACATATATATCATATCATATCATATCATATACCGGGGTACCGGTGGCCAGGGCCCTGGGCCGGGACACCCTCCCGAATTCCCCCCCCCGTAACCCACTTTGCCCCCGGGCGTCCGGGGTACCGTGGGCCAGGGCCCCGGGCTGGGACACCCTCCCGAATTTCCCCCCCCCCCCCCCCCCGTAACCCACTTTGCCCCCGGGCGTCTGGAGGCTGTTTTGCGTCCCCAGAGGCGTCCACCACGGCTTCCGGGGACGGCAAGAAGCCGCCAAGACGGCCCAAGACCGCTCCAAGACTTTCAAGATAGCCCCATCCAGGCCCAAGGGGCCCCCAAGAAACCCCAGGGGCGCTCCGAGAGGCTTTCCAAGAGAGCCCCAAGAGGCTAAAATCATGGATTGTCACTGTGTTTTTCCATGTTTTTTGCTTGCCCGCGTTTTCGGGCTTCTGACCTCCCAAGATTGCCGAGGAAGCCTCGAACATCGCCCCAAGACGGCCCAAAAGGCCCCCGAGAGGCCCCCGAGACAGCCCAAGAGGGCGCCCAGAGGCGCCCAAGACGGCCCAAGAGGGCTTCAAGGCGGCCCCAAGAGGTGCCAAAGAGGGGGAACACGAACCGACAATGGAGACTTCCGCTCCAAGAGGCCCCCAAGAGGACCCCAAGAGGCCCCAAGAGGCTTAAAAATGCCCCCATCAGAGACCCCAAAGAGGCCCCAAGATGCCCCAAAACGGCCCCCGGGAGGCTTCGAAACATTTCAAAATTGCCTCCCCCCAAGAAGCAGTCCAGAGGCCCCACGAAGCCCACTGAAGGCCCCAAAGAAGCCCCTGCAGTCCGCAAGCAACCACGGACGCGCCCCACGAGGCATCAGAATTGCATCGAAAATGCTCTTTGGAAGCTCCGCAAGAGACCCCAACAAGCATCCAATATGCTTCTGACCCACAACACAGGCACGGTGGCGGCTTCACCCGTTGCCCTCCTGTTGATTTGGTCCCAGGACTCACGACGGCCCCAAGAGAAGGGCAAGATGGCCGAGATCAGTTCGAACCACAATGGTCAGGAGGAGGAGGAGGAGGGGGAGGAGGAGGAAGAGGAGGAGGAGGAGGAGGAGGAAGGAGGAGGAGGAGGAGGAGGTGGAGGAGGAGGAGGAGGAGGAGGAGTGAAGAGGTCGAGGAGGTGTACGAGGAGGTGGAAAAGGAGGAAGACGAGGACCGTGGTGCACATCCCATTTTTCAGCGTAACGAACCGCGCCGATCACGTTGGGGTCGCGCCGCGTATTTCGTCTTCGCTTTTCAGTGGGTGAAGAACCCCCCGGGGCACCAGGAACCCACAGGGAGCGTTGCCTGGTGACCCCAGGGGGTCGTGCTTTCCCCACGTTTGATCCGCCTCATCGCCGCGTATGATCAAATTCGCCAGTGCGCAGATGCCGCCTGAACAGTCCCACTGTTGCACCTGAGCCACCTTGCCTCCCCGCGCTACGTATGTCGGGCCACTCCCTCCCACACTGTCACACATCAGGCGCCTCCAAGCATGAAGCCTCAAGGACGGGGGGGGGGGCAGAAGGGGGTCATGCCCCCCGTTGAGTCATGCGCTGCTGGAGCTTTCCCATCGACAACCTCCGAAGCCATAGCAGCAACGCACTTGCGCCTTCATCCCACGCCGCCTCAGCCATCCAGCGCGGCCCGTGCACCATGGCACCTGATCCAATGTTTCCGTGAGCCTGAACACCTGCATCGTTGCGTCTGCATCCCTGCAACCACAACCACGACACATTGCATCATCACGCCTGCATCGTTGGCCCAACCACCCCGCCAAGCAACGACTGCATCACTTCGAGTGTGCCATTGCAGGCGCATGCCTAGGAGTTGACGCCAACAACTGCCGGAACAATTATGAAACACGCGCACGGATTACTGCCTCGCTGCTCCTGGTTCTGTCCCACCATCCCTCCTGACCACATGCGCTGTTAGGCCTGATGTGTTGCAATTGCGTGCATGAATGATTCCAACATCACGAGCGGAACATTCTTTCACCACGCCTCTGACAGTCACGTCATTGCATTTGCACTTCTCATTGGAAGCGAAAGGGCGAGAGGGCCAACATCATTGATTTTCTTTGAGTTCTGGAGCGGCTTGGGCTTCTTAGGGCCTCTTTGGTTTTTTTTGTTGCCGTTTGGACCCATCTTGGGGCCAGCATGGGTCCACTTGGAGGCTTCTTCGAAGCCATATAGAGCCGACTTGAACCACATTGCGCCGTCTCGGAGGCCATCTTAATGCATCTGGGGCAATATTGGAGCCCTCTTGGGCCAAAAGCCTCCGAAGGAACCCCCGAACAGCTCGCATCCTTCGAAACCATTGTGTTGTTTTCCATGTTTTCGTTTATCAAAGAGGGGATGCCCCTAATTTGCGTCGAAACTCTTGAGCCCCAAACAGTTGCCTCTTGGGGCGCTCTTGGATCGCTCTTGGGCGCTCTTGGGGCAGTCGTGGGGCGTTCTTGGGCCTCTATTGGGGCCCTCTTCGGCCGCATTGGAGCCGTATTCAGGCTTCGGGAGCTTATGTGAAGCGAAAGGACGAGAAAACCCAAATCATCGATTTTATCCAGTTGGTTTCAGGATGTGGGTCTCTTGGGGGCCCCCCTTGGGAGGCTTCGAGCATGCGAGAACCCATCTTGAGAGCGATCTTAGAGTATCTCGGGGTATCTTGAATGTAATCTTGGGCTTTCGCTGGCCCTCTTGGCGCCATCTTGGACGCCCCAATGACCCGCGGCCATCCCCCTCAGGTCCAGGGGGAGAGGGTGGGGGGAGGAGTCAGCCCATCCCCGAAGGGAAAGAAAAGGGTTGGAAGAATAAACGCGCTAAACCACCTCCGCTCTAATGATCCGTTGGATTATGTTGCGTTTTCCGCAGAACTTCATGTGGAGCCTGTGTTGCACTGTTCGGGACACTGTTGGAACCCTGTTGGGGTGGCTCTGGCCCTCCGGAGCCGTCAAGAGAAGGCCCGGTGCCCGGAGGAAGGCCCCAAGGGGGTCCACAAACAAGACACGCTTGGAGGTTCCCGCGAGACTTGAGGTCGCGCCCTGCTGTAGTCGTTCAAGGCCTTTTTGGCAACCTCCCAGGGCCTCTCCTGGAACCGCCCTCCTTTTCCCCTCCCCTTCCCTCCGAAAAGTCCCCCAGTGGGTCATGCCATCCGGCGCATTCGTTCCTGGCACAAGCGGACGCTGGGGCATCGGTTTCATTTGTTATTTTCCCTCCTCTCTCTCGCCCCCCTCCCCTCAGTCCCTCCTTGCCCGCTCCCCCATACATTTGGCTTCGCTTGATCGAGTAATCATATTGTACAGCGTGAGCTCCACAGTGAGATGGGCCGCAAACACCCAGCGAGACCCTGGACTAACCCCCGGCGGCGCCCAAGAGACCATTCTGTGCTGGGGCCAGGCCCATGTTGATGAAGCCATTCGTCGGTACGTGCATTCGTGCAACCGTGACTTTGTCAATGCGCGCAGCCGTGGTATTGTCAAGCGCCTGCGCTTGCTAGAACCTAAGCGCGCGCGAAGCGCGCGCGTGGTTCTAGTTTTGGAGTATGTTTTGAAACATTGGTTCGTCGAAAATCCTCCTGTAGAGGGACGCGCCCGGCTTAACACAAACACCATTCCTCAGCCGAGCCGGCTCCCAAAGTCATCCTTTGGGAGGTTCGGCGATCTGCCTGTTTGCTGGCCCTTGGGGGCTTCTCGCGCCCCGGCCGCAGCCCAGCCGCGGCTGGCGGCGGGTCGTCAGGAGGCGCGGCGACTGAAAACGAAGGAGGGGGGAGAAGGACGGGGAGGAACGAGCGAGGAGCAGCAGGAGGGGTAGCAGGAAGAGGAGGATGATGATGAGGAGGAGGAGGAATGATGCGACTCCTCGTCGTCCTCCTCCCTCGACCCCCCCCATCCTCGAACGACACCCAGCGACATCGAAGACGATGACGACGAAGGACGAACGTCGGACAACGGACGACGAATGGCGAACGACGACGGAAGCGATGGACGACGACGGGCGACCGACCGCGACGACGACGTCGGCGACCCCAAGACCTGTCCTGGAACGCGTCCGGACCCCGATATCGGGGCGGGCCCAGCCGTGGCCACGAGGTGCGCCCCCCCAGAGGGCAGCAGGCAAGACAAAACGTTCGAAACCTTCACCCTGGACCCTCGACTGCGAGCCTCGACCTTCGGTCTTCGACCTGACGACGGCGACGACGACGGCGACGACGGCGAAAACGGCGACGAACGACGACGCTCAGCGCCGCCCAGGAGGCTGGCATACAGAAGGCAAGGCTCCAGGCGCTCCCAGCCCGCTGTCACCGCGCGCGGCAGTACCTCCTCCTCGCCCTCCTCCTGGAATCGAGGAGGAGGAGGAGGAGGAGGAGGAATTTGATGACGATGGTGGTGCTGATGATGCTGATGATGCTGATGATGATGATGCTGCTGCTGATGATGATGACGATGATGATGACGATGACGATGACGATGACGATGATGATGATGATGATGATGATGATGATGATGATGATGACGATGATTATGACCATGATGATGATGATGATGATGATGACGATGACGATGATGATGATGATGATGATGATGATGATGATGATGATGATGATGATGCCGATGATTGCGACGATGATGATGATGACGACGATGACGATGACGATGCCGATGACGGCGATGGTGATCCTGGTAATGATGATGTGGTTGATCCTGATGATGATGATGATGCTGATTATGACGACGACGATGGTAATGATACTGATGAAGATGGTGGTGATAATGATTATGATCATGATTATGCTGCTTGTGGTGGTGATGAGTATGATGATGATGTTTATGAGCACGACGATGACGATGGTTATACTGATGATGATGGTGGTGGTGGCGATGATGATGATGCTGGTGATGATGATGAGGATGCTGATGATGCTGAGGATGAGGATGCTGATGATGCTGATGATGATGATGATGACGTTCATGACGATAATGATGATGATAATGATGACGCTGATGCTGAGGCTGATAATGATGTGATGATGATGGTGATGATGCTGATGATGATGACGACGAGGGTGGTGACGACGACGCCGACGGTGATGACTCTAATGATGCTGATGGTGGTGATGCTGATGTTGATGTTGCTGCTGCTGATGATGCTGATGCTGCTCATGATGATAATGATGATGGTGGGGAGGAAGAGGAGGAGGAGGATAAGGAGGATGAGGAGATGGAAGAGCAGCAGGAGGAGGAGGAGGAGGAGGAGGAATCATAATAATGATACGAGTCAGAAGAATAAGAGGCAGCTGAAGGAAAAGAAGAAGAAGAAGAAGAAGAGCCATGACCAGAATTATGATAATACTAGTATTGAGGCGATGCATATTACGACTGACAACAATAATACATTTCGAAAACAGAAGAATAATACTACTGAAAATAACTATAATAATAAGAACAGGAGGAGGAGGAGGAGGTCGAGGAGGGCGAGGAGGGCGAGGTGGCCGATCGAGGAGGAGGAGGAGGAGACTGAGGAGACGGAGGAGGTCGGAGGGCTTTGGCTGCGCTCGAGGAGGATGGGAAGGATGACGAGGAGGAGGAGGAGAAGGAGGAGGAGGAGGAGGAGGTCGTGGATCGGGCGGGTGGCAATGTGGGGTGACCTTCATGGGGGGTGACGGAAAGCTCTACAGAGGCCCTTGTCTTCACCCCCAATGTAGGTCACCCCCCATTACCACCCGCCCAAGTGGAGGTCGAGGAGGTCGAGGAGGTCAAGGAGGAGGTCGAGGAGGTCGAGAAGAAGGAGAACGAGGTCTGGAGGTCGATAAGATCGAGGGAGCGGACGAGGACGAGGTCGGGTTCGGTCTCTTCTCCTACTCGACCTTTCCGAGCCTCGTCCTCCTCATCCTCCTCGTTCTCCTCCTTCATCTGTTAGCTGCAGCGTGGTCGGCGAGGCGCAGCCGCTGCAAGGCATCCCGAGGCTGCAAAGCCACCGAGAACCACCGAGGACGTCCGGCAACCCGAGCTCGAACCTCGAGGCTCGAGCCTCGAAACGTCGCGCCCCCCCCATCCCCCGATGGTTCGCCCTCATCCCCCCGCCTTCCCCCACCCCGGCCTGGGCTCAGGTCGCCTCCGAGGAGGCTGCGAGCCAGAGCCCCGCGGCCCCCGCCGCTTGACCCTCTCTCCCGCCCTCCGTCGTCCTCGCCACCCTCTCCGCGCGATGGACCCGCCCTGGCGCGCTGGGCGCCCCCGCCGTTCGGCGACCTCTGGGCGCGCACGGGCCGCGCGCGCGCAGGTGCGCGCCGCGCAGATCGTACTGCCGCGCCACTTCGCGGCTCGCCAGCAGCGTGGCGGCCAGTCACACTGCCTGGCGAGGCGCCGGCGACCGTGCTGCGCTGGAGCACTCGCGCCGATGCGACCAGAAGTGCCGGCGGTGCTGGTGCAGCTGGCGCGCCGTGCGGACGGGGCATGCTCACAGACGAGCCAGTGGGATCTGCGGAGGTGCCAAGTCTCCCTCGTGCTCAGGTTGTCCCCTCCGTGAGTGGTGCTGCTGCCGTTGCGCGGCGGCGGGCGCTCATCCTGGACACAGGCGTCCGGAGCAACGCCGATCTAGAACCGGCCCCAGGTGGTAGGCTGAAGTCGGGCTTGTCCCTCAACAGGGGGAAGATTCAAAACTAGTAAAAAAATAGTCTGGGGACTACTCTTTGAGTATCTTTTCACCGTTTTGGAGCATTTTTGGAGTATCTGTTATTCTTCGTTGAAAATCTCCCTGTAGGGGGACACGCCCGACGTCGCTCCTGGCAGACTTCGACGTGGACTCCGTGTAGCGGCTCCTGCGCTCCGTTCGCGTGCCAATGGGGATGCTCGGACCGGTCCGCACGGGTGCGGGCAATGCTTATATCCATCTCCAGTGCGTCTTGGATTTTCTTGGGAGGGGCGCCGCAAGGCCGAGGCGCACTGGACATGGATAAAATCTAGTCTTCTGGGGCCAGATTTTAATCCATATCCAGTGCGCCTCATGTTTTTGGGGAAGAGAGCCCGAAACTCCAAGACGCACTGGATGTGGATATAGACATTTCCCGCAACGGTGGCCTTCGTGCTGCCCCACGTGGCGCTGCTGGCGCCCGGCCCCGTGAGCACCTCCGTGTACCGGAAGCCGGCGCCGCGCAGAGCGATGCCAGTGCCGGCGAGGATGGTCAGAGTCCTCCTCCTCCTCCTCCTCCTCCTCCTCCTCCTCCTCCTCCTCCCCCTCCTCCTCCTCCTCCTCAGAAGCAACTCGGGTCAGGCCTAACTCGGGTCCGTTTTTCGGGAATCCGAGCCCGAGTTGCCCCGGGCCCGAGTTGCCCCAGATAACTCGGGCGTCCAGAGCCCCAAACCATCAGGGATAGCTCGGGTCAGGGCTAACTCGGGTTCGTTTTTCGGGAATCCGAACCCGAGTTGCCCCGGGCCCGAGTTGCCCCGGACAACTCGGGCGTCCAGAGCCCCAAATCATCAGGGATATTTCGGGTCAGGGCTGACTCGGGTTCGTTTTTCGGGAATCCAAGCCCGAGTTGCCCCGGAGAACTCGCCTAAGATGGCGACGGCGGTCCTGCAGTCGTAGGCGGCAAGGAGGGGGGTGATGACTAGGGGGTGGGGGATATCATGGCGGGGGCCATGATGTTTCCCAGATCTCATGGCGCCTCCTCTGATTTCATTGCGTCCCGGGCCCCCCCGCCTGGGCCGCGCACGTGCCGCCGGTCATGATTTGCACCCCCTCCTCTCTGACACCCCCCTCTTGGCCGCTCCCGATGCTGGAGTCGTTCTTGGTCCAGGAATCGACCATGGCGCTGCGGCGCTGCAGTTTGGCTGCCGAAAGAAGGAATGCCAAAGACGGAACGGAGCCCCTTCATGGCCCCACAAGCGCCTGCGAGGACGACGAACGCTAGAGAGACAGCCACGGAAGTATCGAAGGAACATCGAGCCCCCTCCGAACCCAAAGTGCTCCTTATTTCAGCGTCTAGCTTGTAGTGGACTTGGCGAAGTGGCCGCTGCCAGCGCTGGACGCGGGGGGCCGCTGCGCGAGGCGATTTCCGGCGCGGAGGCGGCAGGGCAGGCAGACTGCCAGGCGCTGGCCGACCGCCGCGTGGCGCAGCTCAAGCAGTGGCGAAGCGTCCTGGCTCGCCTATAGCCCCACCGAGCAATGCTCTGAGAGCCTTTTGTGGTTTCCACGAAATGCTCTCAGAACATGTCTCGCTGCTATCGTCGTGTTTTAGCACATCGAGCTTATGTTCTAAGGACCTTGTTTTGGTTATGAGAACATTCTTGGGTTTGAGAACATGTCGAGGTAGGACGTATAGGACTGTAGGAATGCCGGGACGGCCGGTCCCTGCTCAAGCAGCAGGAGGCGGCTCGGCGGCGGCCGCAGGAGGCATGCCGAAGACCGCGCCCCGGAGACCCTGCGGGCCGGCAGCGAGGCCGGGGCTCCTGGCCCGAAGTGACTGCAGCTGGCTGATGTCTGGCGCTTTTCGTTCCAGCACCGTGGCGGCTTTGGCGCGCGAGGCTACCCGGAACGACGGGCTGGGTCGCTCTCGAGAGCTGGCGGTGGCAGAGGCGAGGGCCGCCAGCGTTCCAGCCGAGGAGGCAGCCGCAGGGGTCGACCGCTTTGGCGCGGAGCTCCCAGCCGAGCCCGACAGGGGCATTCCTTCATTTCTCGTCGTGTGAGGCGCCTGTGCGTATTCAGAGTCCATTGTGCCTCGCCAGATGGTTGTTCGTGACACTCGCAATTCATGGTGCTCTGTTCGGCTTCCAATATGGTAGTGTAGAGGCCCTTTTTGCATGTCACAAGGGCTGTCATCGACGTTTCGAGTGGGGCGCTGGTTT
This sequence comes from Prorocentrum cordatum, assembly GCA_963575745.1. Lineage (NCBI taxonomy): Eukaryota > Dinophyceae > Prorocentrales > Prorocentraceae > Prorocentrum > Prorocentrum cordatum. The sequence goes on from CAUYUJ010000683.1 coordinate 73,564, forward strand.
GTCGCGGCTATTCCGGAGGAGTCCCTGCTATATTCCGTTGTGGGGCTTCGAACATGTTTGGTGGATTATTATCGGAAGCTGCAGCATATGCGTTACCAGTGGCGGGCTGTTTTGCAATCCCAGGAATTGTTCAGGGTCGAAGGCGACGTCGGGGTGGTGTGGTGTATACCTTTTCCCCCGCTTTCCCGGGGAAGCGACGACAAATGTATACACCAGGATCCCGTATACACCAGGATCCGCTGTCGTGTGCGAGTTCCGGTGTGGGGCCGGAAACAGCGTCGGTGTATAGAGTTCGGCCCCGTATTTTTGCAGAACGAGTGGTTGGATTGGTCACATGCTATCATCGCAGGCCTAGAGGTTGACACCAACACCCAAATCGGCGGTGTGCTTCCACCGAGGGAAGATGATCCCGATCTCGGTGATGGTGGTAACATTCTGGCGTCCGCGGTGACCGAAATATTACCACCAACACCGAAATCTAGGATCACCTGCCCCCTGTGGAGGCAACCCCCTGTGCTGGTGTTGGTGCCAATTCTAGACGCTTCGCGTATCCCCACCAGCCCGTCCAGAAACGACGCCCAGGCGAGTAGAGGGTCGTCCTGAGGGGCTTTTCGGCGTCTTGGGTGCCTCGGGGGGGCCTCTTTGGGCCGTTTGGGATCCTCTTGGGGGCCTCCGGGGGGCCTCTTGGGGCCATCTCGGGGCCATCTTGGGGCCTCTTGGTGCCTCCAATCTCACGCGTTGTGTTTTTGCCGTTCGTTCTCCCTGGCCTCCGCCAATCCGCCCTCTCCCTGTCCCTGTCCTCGCCCGGCGGGCCTACGAAGCCCCACGGCAGGCCGCGGGCCCACGGCGGGGTGCTCCTCGTCGCTCCGAGCGGCTGCGGCGGTCGGACGGAGAGCTGCTCCCGCGGCCCTGTCCGACGGGGCCGATGATTCCTGAGATCGTCTGTTGGACATCCGCTCGGCTCGGGGACCGCTTCGATACCGTGTCCAGCCAGCCGTCCTTGTTGGGCTCCTGAGAAGCACGAACGAACGGCAGGTTCCCGAGGCTGGATGGTGCCGCTCTCTGTTCCGTAGCCTCTCATGCTCGAGGCTCAGGCGTGTGCACGGACGCTCCAGCACCTCTGAGCGGTCCCATCGTCGAGCGAGGCTAGCGAAAAAACACCGTTCCTATCTAATGGTGTCGCAGTGATCGTTTCCCCCCCCACCCCGCGTTGTTGGGCAGAGCGGGGTGCAAATGCAGCTGCGGGTGCCTCGAGGTCGGGGCCCCCCAGAGCGGGGGGGAGTCCAACGGCTTGCCAACGGCGCTGCGGCGCACGGCGCGTCCTCCCGCCGAGTCGATCCGATTCCCCCGCGGCGGAGGAGGAGGAGGCGGAGGCGGAGGAGGAGGAGGAGGAGGAGGAGGAGGAGACGGATGAGGAGACGGAGGCGGAGGAGGAGGAGGAGGAGGAGGAGGAGCATGAGGAGAACGGAGGAGAACGGAGGAGGACGGGAAAGACGAGGAGGAGGAGAAGATGGAGGAGGACCCCAGCCGCCGCCGCCGCCAGGCGATGGCCCGCGAGCTGCAGGATCGCCAGGGGCGGCTACGGGACATCGAGGGGCATCTCTCCGCCACGGAGCGCGCCCTGCGCGAGGAGCGGCGCCGCGCACGCGCGCCCTCTCCCCAGGGGCCGACGACGACGATGACGATGACGACGACGACGACGACGACGGCGACGACCGACGACGACGACGACGACGGCGACGGCGACGGCGACGGCGACGGCGACGGAATAACGGAACGACGACGACGAAGACGAAGACGACGACGACGCGACGACGACGGCGACGACCACGATGCTGGAGCGAACGATCGAAAAAACGAACGAACGAACGGGCGAACGAACGAACGAAAAAACGAACGAACGAACGAACGAACGTTGTCGACGACGACGACGACTGTCGAGGGTTGGCTGTGGGTGTTGGTGCCGGTGCTTCCAGGCGTACGCCAGATCCGCTGGGAGCCTGAGGTACCGCAGTCCTAGAGATTGACACCAACACCAAGATCGGCGGTGTGCCTCCACCGAGGGAAGACGATCCCGATCTCGGTGATGGTGGTAACATTCTGGCTTCCAAGGTGACCGAAATATTACCACCAACACCGAAATCTAGGATCACCTTCCCCCTGTGGAGGCAACCCCCTGTGCTGATGTTGGTGCCAATTTCCAGGTCTCCCAAAGTACGAGCATCCACTGCTCGTGGCTTCTCGGGAGCCGCTGAGAGGGAAGCGCCCGGGTTCCATGGGCGCCCCTGCCTGTTACGAAAGGCCCTTGGGCCCCCCCGGGGCCGCGCGCGTACCTCGGGCCACGATTTGCGAGCCCTCTTCTTGGTTGCCTCCTCCTCCTCCTCCTCATCCTCCCCCTGGTTCTCCTTCCCTCTCCTCCTCCTCCTCCTCCTCCTCCTCCTCCTCCTCCCCCCCCCTCCTCCTCCTCCTCCTCCTCCTCCTCCTCCTCCTCCTCCCTCCCTCCTCCTCCTCCTCCTCCTCCTCCTCCTCCTCCTCCTCCTCCTCCTCCTCCCTCTTGGACGCCCCCGAGTCTCGCCGTTGTTCCTTCGCGGACGCTCACGGACCACGAGCGGCCAGTGCGCCGACTGGCGGACAGCAGGGGGGCGGAAGGGGATTTTTTCAGCATCTTGCCTACTCCAGATTTCGTAATAAAGTGAGGGGGGTCTCATTTCGGGGGGGGGTCTCTTCCAGGCCATCTTGGAGGGCCTGGGGGGGTCTGGGGACGACGTTTTGGAGGGTTCTCCCACCAGGGGGGGTCTGAAATGGCTCGTCCTGGAGGGTCCAGACCCCCTCCCTTTTATTACGAAACTTGGAGTATGCACCTTTCTCTCCCCAGACATCTGGGTGCTCCACTTTTTCGATGCGTGGGCCCCGGGCGGTCTGGACCACTTCCCCGGGCCGGTGTTTCGTTCTGGGTCGTTTTGTTGACGGTCCCGAGGCCCGCAGAGGCTGAAAACTGCCATAAAACACCTGCTCCAATTTTTCTTTGAGCGTCGGATCTCTGGGCCACCTCGAGGGGTCCAGAAGCCGATATCCCCAGACCACCGCGAGCCGTGGACAAAACCGCGGCGGCCGGCTCTGCCAGCTGGCTCCTCACCCTTCCGGGCTCATGTCGACTCGTCCGATTCGATTCGATTCGATTCCGATGGCTTCCGATTCAGATTCGGCTCGACTTGGGATTCCGATTTGGGCTCCGATTTCTTGTTGGAGGCATACTAGCCGCTGATTCTCGCCGATTCTCTGCACGCACGAAATGGGTACTGAAAGAATGGGTACCATGCCCAACAGCAGATCCTGTTCATTTTGAGCAGGACTCGCTGTCCACCCCGCCGCGGCCTGTGTCGATTCGAGAAAGGAGGCCGCCTGCCCAACAGCGGCCGCTGTTGGTTTGGGACAACACTTGTTGTTGGGCAGTGTACCCATTCTTTCCGTTCCCATGTCGGCCGCCCAAAGATTCGATTTTCCCCGGCTCGGCTGCCGATTTCCGTCGATCCGATTCGTGCCGATCGCCGAGCCGACTTCTCGATTTCCACCCGGGGGGCGCCTGCCCCCCCTGTCTCGGCCCCCCGGCGGGCCCTCGGCCGGCCCAGGGGTGGGGCCGTCCAGGACGGGCGGCGTCGGGGTGGGAGGCCCGGTCGCCCGCGGAGGGGGTCCAGACCTGTCGGCCAGGCATGAATGTGACCTTTCGCCGGAGTGACCTTTGTCAGCCACGCGCAGAGGGGGGAGGGGGGGGGGTTTCTTAGAAGCACCCCTGCTTCTTAGAAGGCGCCGGCTTTATCTATATACGTGAGGCCGGCGCCTTCTAAGAAGCAGCCTCCTTCTAAGAAGCCCTCCCCCCTCCCCCCACCCCCTTGTGCGCGCCGCCAACTTTGGTGCGGGCCAGCAGCGAGGCCGGGGCTGCCGCCCGCAGTGGCTGCAGCTGGCTGGTGTCTGGCGCCTTGGACTCCAGCACCGTGGCGGCTTTGGGCAAGCAGTGGCGAAGCGTCCCGGCTCGCCCATAGCCCTACCGAGCAATGTTCTAAGAACCTTTCGTGGTTTCCCACGACATGTTCTTAGAACGTTTCTGGCGGAGCCTGTCTTGTTTCAACACAGCGCGTTTACGTTCTGAGCGCATTGTTTTGTTATTAGAACATTTTGGGGGTCTGAGAAGATTTCGTGGTAGGACTGAAGAAATGCCGGCACGGTCGGTCCCTGCTCAAGCAGCAGGAGGCGGCTCGGCGGCGGCCGCAGGAGGCAGCCGAAGACCGCGCTCCGGAGACCCTGCGGGCCGGCAGCGAGGCCGGGGCTGCCGCCCGCAGTGACTGCAGCTGGCTGGTGTCTGGCGCTTTGGACTCCAGCACCGTGGCGGCCTTGGCTCGACTAGACGCAAGAGTGGCCTTTCGCAGGAGTGACCTTTGGTGCGGGCACAGATGGGTCCCCAGATGGCTGGAAACGAAGCAGGAGCAGCGGCCTGCGCGCCCAGGTTTGGTCCCCCCGCGGCCCCCCACGAAGCCGCGCACCAAAGGTCACTCTTACCCAGGGTCACTCTTGTGCTGGTCCACGCTGCTGGGGGGAGGAGAATTTGGCGTCATCCCAACATACTTATCCTATGTGTGCGTCGCCCCCGAAGGGGCGACGCGCGCACCGAGCAGTCTTACGGACTATGCGCCGTGGCGGGCGCTTTCTGGCCACACCACTCGGGAAACGATCTGCTACAATATGGGAATACGACATGTTCGGGTGAGACGCGCGCCTCCAAGGAGGACATGTAGTCCTGGTAGGTCTCCTGTGCCTCCCGGAGAAGCGACGCCAACACCACCAGGGGGGCCACCTCCAGCCAGGAGGTCCACGATACCTCCCCGAGCTGGAGGCCGGGGATGTCTCGAGCGAGAGGGGGGACCGCACCACCAGGGAGACCCCCCCCATCGCTCCTCGCATCTCGTCGCCCTGGTGGTGTTGGTGTCGCCTTCCCCTGATACTAACGTTGTGGCAGCTCCACGGCGTCGGAGGCTTGGGTAAAGTCGGGCCTGGCCTTCTACAGGGGGGATATTCCAAAATAGTCAAAAATAGTGTGGGGATTATTTGTTGCGTTTTTTTTACCATTTGGGAATATGTTGTAGTATCTTTCATTTTTCGTCGAAGTTCTCCCTGTAGGGGGACACGCCCGACTTAAGGCTTGGGCCTCCTCGAGCGAGGGCGGAAGGTGCAGAGCGAGGGCGGCTCTGCCGGCGGAAAAGGCGGGCGGCACCGCCAGCGGGGGCGAGCGCTGCCCCCCCCCCGCCCCTTCCCAGAGTGGTGGCAACCTCTTGCGGCTCGGGGCCTCCGGGCCAGGCCGCCACGAGGCCGACGAGGGGGGTGCGGTTCGAAGCAGCCTCGGCCCCCGTGAGGTGTCGTCGGCCGCGCGCGGAGAGGGCTGTGCGGGAGGGGGGAGGCTTCTCAGAAGCGGTGCGGGCCGCATCTGTAGATGTGAGGCCTTCGCCTTCTAAGGAGCAGCCTCCTTCTATGAATGTGATCGTTTTCTTAACCATTGTTTTGCCGATCGGCGCGGGCCCTCGCCCCCCCCCCCTCGCCCCCCCCCCCCCCCCCCTATGGAGTAGATCTTGGCAGTTCTTGGCGCCTGCTTGGAGCAGGTGGAGTCTCCCCCATAGGACGCAGTGGTGCAAACACTCGTATCAAGCAGAGGTCCAGAGCCAGACCCAACCCCTCACCCCCTTCCGCCCAATGCCGAAACACCGAATAAGAACACGTTCACAATTCAAGGGCAACGTCAGGGGGGATAGGATCGACCCCAAATCGCCCATTCATCGCCGATAGGGGCCTGATGGCCCACCCCGCCCAGGAACGCGCGGGCTTCGCTATGGGGGCCTGACGCCGATCTATCGGCGATACACCGCCGATTCCAGGTCGGTGTCCCGCCCGCGCCCACTGAGCCAGACCCCCCCTGCCAGTCGTTGCCCCTCGCGAGCGCGGGGGGCGGTGGGAGGCATCGTCCCGACTTCTTAGAAGCCCGCCCAGCTTCACCACGCATTCGAGGTCTCTGCGGCCTTCCCAGAAAGCCCCTGCCCCGACGGCGACGGCGACGGCGACGGCGACGGCACCGTCGGCGACGACGGCGATGACGCCGCCGACGGCCGCGGCCCACGCCCCGCGAGGAGCGCGCAGCGGCCAGCGCGCGCAAGGCCGCGCTGGCGGAGGCGCGGGCGGCGGCGGCGCGCCTGGAGGCCGAGGTGAGCCAGGAGCGCAGCCGGGCTGCGGCGTTGGAGGACGGCCACGCCTGCGCTTCGAGGGTCGAGTGTCGAAGATCGAGGATCAAGGCCCGATGATCGATGATCTCAGGTCGAGGATCGAGGCCTGGGAGGTCGAGGCTCAGGGTTCGAAGGGCGCGGCCCAACGGCGGCGCTGGAGGACGGCCTCGCCTGGGGTTCGAGGGCCGAGGAGAGCAGAGCGCCGCACTCACACGGGTTCTCGGAGGCCCGCGCGGACTGCTCGGATCGGCGCGGGGCCTCCCGGGCGGCGCGCGCCAGGGGGGGGGGTCAGCGCCGAGCCAAGAGGCATCCGCGCGGGCCTCCGAAGGCTTTTTGTTTTACGATGGTCTGCATTCCTCGAGGGTGCAGGCTCGAGGATCGGGGCTGGAGCATCGAGGGTCGAGGCTCGAGGCTCGAGGGTCGAAGCTCGAATGACAGAGGCTCGAGGATCGAGGCTCGAGCCTCGAGGAGCGCGGCTGGGCGGCGGCGCCAACGAGGCCCTTGCCTTCGACTCGCCTTCGACGTGCGCCCCGTGCGCCGAAGAAGAATAATCAGAAGAAGAAGCAGCCGCGTAACCAAGAACTTTCGGAGGTCCGCGCAGACTTCGAGGGCCGCGCGGACTTATTGGCTCCGCGCTGGTCCCCCCTCTTTGACGATGCCGTTTTTGTTTGCTCCCGTAGGCTCAAGTCGACTCGCCCACCCCTCTTTGGCGATGGCGTTTTGTTGTTGCTCCTGTAGATTGTGGGAAACACACACACACACACACACACACACACACACACACACACACACACACACACACACACACACACACACACACACACACACACACACACACACACACACACACACACACACACACACACACACACACACACACACAC
>CAUYUJ010000683.1:80810-110636 GCA_963575745.1 Prorocentrum cordatum
GGCAGACGGGCTGGCTGGCTTGCCGGCCGGCAGGCCAGATGGCCAGTTGGCTGGGAGGAGGAGGAGGAGGAGGAGGAGGAGGAGGAGGAGGAGGAGGAAGGAGATCATGAGGATAAGGAGGACGGGGTGGTGGAAGAGAGGGGGAAAGGAGGAGGATCACAAGCCTCCTTCCTCCTACCGACTCATACCACATCCTACCCAGGTTAAGAAGAAGTATAATGAGGTAGAAGCAAATAGGGGAAAGTAGGATAAGGTGGAGGGAGGCAGGACGAGGTACGACGAAGAGGAGAGAGGAGGAGAGAGGATAACGTAGGAGGAGATAGGAGGTAGGAGGAGGCAGGAGGAAGTAGGAGGAGGTAGGAGGACGTAAAAGGAAGTAGGAGGAGGTGGGAGAAGGTACGAGGAGGTGGGAGGAGGCAGGAGCGAGTAGGAAGAGGCGTAGGAGGAGGGGGGGGAAGTAGACAGGAATATAGCATATGGGAGGAAGTGTGAAGGTAAGAGGAGGTGGTAGGAGGTAGGAGACAGGAAGAGTTAGGGGGAGGTAAGAGGAAGTAGGACGAGGTAGGACGAGGAACGATGATGGAGGAGGAGGAGGAGGTAGGTCGAGGTAGGAGGAGGTAGGAGGAAGCAGGAGAATAGGAGAAGTAGGATACGGTCGGCGGAGGTAGGAAGAGGTAAGAGGAGGCAAGAGGAGGCATGAGGAGGTAGGACGAGTTAGAACGAGGAGCCAGGAGGGAGGAGGCGGTAAGATGACGTAGGAGGCGGCGTTGCTGCTTTAGCCGCTGCTGTTTGTGATGTCGATGTTGCTGCAAGTGTTGCTGCTCGTGCTGCGCCACTGTTGCCTCTGCCGCGGCTGCTGGCGTTGCCCCTGCTCTGGCTTTTGCTCCAGCTGCTGCCGTCGCTGCCGGTGGTAAGTTTTGCTCCCGCCGCGGATCCTGACCTCGGAGCTCTCTGGAGATCCCCAGGGCACCTGGAGGCCTCCAGAGGCCACTCAAGAACCAGAAACGTCCAGAAAGCCATCCGAAACTTTCCGAGAACCTCCCCCATCGATCCTCGAGAGGCCGGGGGCGTAACTTATCACTTTCCACATCTTCCCTCATATCCCTGATAACTTTCCTCACTTTTCCTCACTTTCCTCATCTTCCCTACTTGCCTCGCTTTCCTCAGCTTTCCTCACTTTCCTCACCTTTCCCCACTTTCCTCAGCTTTCCTCGCTTTCCTCACCTTTCCTCACTTTCCTCACCTTTCCCGGCCTTTCATCACCGGTCCTCACCTTTCGTCACCTTCCTCACCTTTCCTCGCTATCCCCACTTCCCTCATCTTCCCTATTTGCATTTGAAATAACGTTTCCTTCAAGCCGCTCGCGAGCGAAATCACGCAGGCCACGTTTATTGGACGCAAAAAATGCGGCGGTATTTCGTTCAAGTCAAGGGGCGCCGTATTTCAAGCCATCTTTTTCCTACCAAAAAGTGCCTTGAAGTACCATGGTTGTTTTGGCATACTTTGCACGTGGTTTCTGTGACTCCGATCGCGCCCAACTTGAACCCAAAGGCGCTATGCAAATTAAGTATGACTCCCAACGCACTGATTGTTCTTAGGCGTTTTTACTTGCAGGGGGTGTGGGGGGGTGCCAGACCAGCGCTGCTCGCGTCCTTGCGCCATAGTGACGCGCCAAGTCAACTCGAGCGTCGTAACGGGGGGAAGGCTCGGAGTTGCAGGACCAGCGCTGCTTGTGTTTTTGCGCCCTCGTGACGCGCCAAGTTAACCTAAATGTCGTAACGGGGGGGTGGGCCTCGGAGTTGCAGGACCAGCATTGCTTGTGTCGTTGCGCACTAATGACGCGCCAAGTTAACTTGAGTGTCGTGACACGGGGGCTCGGAGTTGCCAGACCAGCATTGCTTCGGTCTTTGCGCGCTAGTGACGCGCCAAGTTAACTTGAGTGTCGTAACGGGGGGGGGCTCGGAGTGCCGGACAGCATTGCTGTCGGTCTTTGCGCGCTAGTGACGCTGCCAAGTTAACTTGAGTGTCGTAACGGGGGGGGGGCTCACGGATGTGCCAGGGGGGGAAACCCCAAAACAGGGGGGGGCATGCTTCGGTCTTTGCGCGCTAGTGACGCGCCAAGTTAACTTGAGTGTCGTAACGGGGGGGGGGCCTCGGAGTTGCCAGACCAGCATTGCTTCGGTCTTTGCGCGCTAGTGACGCGCCAAGTTAACTTGAGTGTCGTACCGGGGGGGGGGCCTCGGAGTTGCCAGACCAGCATTGCTTCGGTCTTTGCGCGCTAGTGACGCGCCAAGTTAACTTGAGTGTCGTAACGGGGGGGGGGGCTCGGAGTTGCCAGACCAGCATTGCTTCGGTCTTTGCGCGCTAGTGACGCGCCAAGTTAACTTGAGTGTAGTAACGGGGGGGGGGGCTTCGGAGTTGCCGGATCAGCGTTGCTTCGGTCTGCGCAAACTTCTGAAGCAATCGGCACGCATAGAGGAGCGCACGAAGACGCGTCGTTGCGGGGGGGGTGAATGCCCCCCCCCTTCAGTGACACCTCAAGTCGACTTGGAGTGTCACTCACCCCCCCTGGGCACCAACACGCAATGTCTTTCGCATTGCTTTTGGCACTTGTGCCTGGCTTGGGGATGTACCGAGGGGGGGTGAACGACACCTCAAGTCAACTTGAGGTGTCACTGAGGGGGGGGTGCATTCCCCCCCCCCCTCAGTGACACTCGTCGCTTCCGTCTTTGAGCCAGCGCAAAGGCATGAGCAGCGTCCACCCTCAACAGCCCTCGAGCATCGCCTGACTCCTCAACAAACCTCGAGCATCGCCTCTGCTCCCCTACCTCCCTCCTTGCGTCCATTATTTTCTCGCCCGCGGATCGGCCAAAAATGGCTGGTATTTCAAGCAACCTTTTGGGGGCGAAAAGGTGGCTTGAAATACGTTGGTGTTTTTCCACATGGGGTGTGAAAACGAAAGCAAGAAGCGAATCAGGAACATGTTGACCGTCGCGGGCCCTAAACAGTGACTTGTTGCACCATGGAGGTGTAACCTATGTGGTGCATGCTATTGTGATTAAGCTACGCGGTGTAATCTATGTGGTATATGATGTGTTATGTAAGGTATGCGGTGTAAGCTATGCGGTGTAAGCTATGTTTAGCGAGCGCCCGCAAGGCGGCACGGAGGGAAGTAAGGGAGGTGAGGGAAGTGAGGGAAGTGAGGGAAGTGAGGGAGGTGAGGGAAGTGATGGAAGTGAGGGAGGTGAGAAAAGTGAGGGAAGTAAGAGAAGTGAGGGAAGTGGGGGAACTGAAGGAAAGCGCCCCACGACTGTGAGGCAGAAAAGAGAGGAGCGCATCACGACTGTGAAGCAGAAAAAAACGGAGCGCCCCACGACACTGAAGCAGAGAAAAGAGAACCGTATCACAACTGCGAAGCTGAAAAAAAGGAGCGCCCCACGACTGTGAAGCAGAAACAAGAGGAGCGCATCACGACTGTGAAGCAGAAACAACGGAGCGCCCCACGACTGTGAAGCAGAAAAAAGTGGAGCGCATCACGACTGTGAAGCAGAAGAACGGAGCGCCCCACGATTGTGAGGTAAAGAAAAGAGGAGCGCATCACGACTGTGAAGCAAAAAACGGGGAGCCCCACCACTGTGAAGCAGAATCACATGGAGACGGAAAAGAGGAGGGGGAGGAAGAAGGAATCACTATATATGGCTACAGGTCGAGTAAAACACATAATGCTCACATCCTGTCTCTCGTCACGAAGCCTATCAGCATGTCCTGCATAATTCTGCCAAGAACTGTTTGGGGAATGGTGAGGAAATGTGAGGAATGGTGAGGACAGAGAAAAACGGTGAGGAATGGTGAGGAAGGTGACGAATGGTGAGGAATCGTGAAGAAAGCTGAGGAAAGGGGGGCAAGTAGGGAAGATGAGGAAAGTGGGGATAGCGAGGAAAGGTGAGGAAGGTGGCGAAAGGAAAGGTGAGGAAGGTGACGAAAGGTGAGGACAGGTGATGAAAGTCCGGGAAAGGTGAGGAAAGTGAGGAAAGGTGAGGAAAGTGAGGAAAGCTGAGGAAAGTGGGGAAAGGTGAGGAAAGTGAGGAAAGCTGAGGAAAGTGAGGCAAGTAGGGAAGATGAGGAAAGTGAGGAAAAGTGAGGAAAGTGCGGAAAGTTACAAGGGACATGAGGGAAGATGAGGAAAGTGATAAGTTACGCCCCCGGCCTCTCGAGGATCGATGGGGGAGGTTCTCGGAAAGTTTCGGATGGCTTCTGGACGTTTCTGGTAGTGGCCTCTGGAGGCTTCCGGGTGCCCTGGGGATCTCCAGAGAGCTCCAGGATCCGCGGCGGGAGCAAAACTTACCACCGGCAGCGACGGCAGCAGCTGGAGCAAAAGCCAGAGCAGGGGCAACGCCACCAGCCGCGGCAGAGGCAACAGTGGCGCAGCACGAACAGCAACACTTGCAGCAACATCGACATCACAAACAGCAGCGGCTAAATCAGCAACGCCGCCTCCTACGTCATCTCACCGCCTCCTCCCTCCTGGCTCCTCGTTCTAACTCGTCCTACCTCCTCCTGCCTCCTCTTACCTCTTCCTACCTCCGCCTACCGTATCCTACTTCTCCTACCCTCCTGCTTCCTCCTACCTCCTCCTACCTCGTCCTACCTCCCCCTCCTCCTCCATCATCGTTTCCTCGTCCTACCTCGTCCTACTTCCTGTTACCTCCCCCTAACTATTCCTGCCTCCTACCTCCTACCACCTCCTCCTACCTCTTCTTACCTTCACACTTCCTCCCATATGCTATCTTCCTGTCTGCTTCCTCCCCCTCCTCCTCCGCCTCTTCCTACTCGTTCCTGCCTCCTCCCACCTCCTCGTACCTTCTCCTACCTCCTCCTACTTCCTTTTACGTCCTCAAACCTCCTCCTACCTCCTCCTGCCTCCTCCTACCTCCTATCTCCTCCTACGCTATCCTTTCTCCTCCTCTCTCCTCCTCGTCGTACCTCGTCCTGCCTCCCTCCACCTTATCCTAATTTCCCTTATTTGCTTCTACCTCATTATATTTCTTCTTCACCTGGGTAGGATGAGGTATGAATCGGTTGGAGGAAGCAGGCTTGTGATCCTCCTCCTCCTTTCCCCCCTCTCTTCCACCACCCCATCCTCCTTATCCTCATGATCTCCTTCCTCCTCCTCCCAGCCAACTGGCCATCTGGCCTGCCGGCCGGCAAGCCAGCCAGCCCGTCTGCCAGCCAGCGGGCCAGCAAATCAGCCAACCAACAAGCCAGCCAGCCAGCTGGCTGGCCAGCCGACCGGCCGGCCAACCAGCCAACCAACCGAGCAGTCAATCAGCAGCCCAGACATCCCAGGACCGATCGACCAGCCAACCAATTGGCCAACCGGCCAACCAGCCCCCGCCAACCCAGCCAGCCAGCCCACAGGCCAACCAGCCAGCCAGCTTGCAAATAAGCCCAAGAAGCCCCACGAAACCCCAAGAGCCAACCACAAGGAATCCATAGGAATTCGCGTAGACATCCCCACGGGAATCCATAGGAACCCATGGGGAACCCCATAAGAATCCAAAGGGATCCTCATAGGAATCCGTAAGACGCCCCATAGGATTCCATAGGCATCCCCCAAATATTCCATTGGAATCCACAGGAATCCCGATAGGAATTCCTAGGGGAATCCCCAATAGGAATCCGTAGAACCCCCCATAGGGATCCATCGAAATCCCGATACGAATCCATGGGAACACCCATGGGAATCCATAGTAATCCTCATAGGAATCCGTAGGACACCCCGTAGGCCTCCATAGGAATCTTCATATGACTCCGTACGCTTCCCCATAGGAATCCATAGGAGTCCCCACAGTATTACATGTATGTGTGTAATATATTTATAAATAACAACACGCACCACCACCACCACCAACAACAACAAAAGGCGGCCCGCGCTCGGCCCTCACGACGCCAGAATGCGAGGCCAACTGGGCCAAAGACCGAAACAGCGCAAACGAGCGCAAATGCTTAAATCAATCCCAAGCCGGGGAGGCTGGGGGGGGGCGCGGGGGAGGGGGCGCGGGGGCCCGCCGAGAGTTGGGGGAGGACGGGGGCAAGGGGAGGGGGGCGCAGGGGATGAGCGGGGAGGGGGCGCACGGTCGGAATAACAGGAGGAGGGCCCGGGGACGGAGGGGGAGCATGCAGGGAGGGGGGGCGCGGGGGCGCGGGGAGGGTGGCGGGAGTAACGGGGCAAGGGCAGAGGGGCGCAGGGAAAAAGCGGAGGGGGGGGGGCACGGCTCCAGAACAAGGGAGAGGGGGGCCCGGGGGCGGCGGGGGGAGTCACCCGGGGAGGGGAGCGGGAGGCCTTGGGGATGTGGGGAACACGGGCGCAAGGAGAGGGGAGCGCAGGGGAAAGCGACGAGGGGGCGCACGGTCGAAAGAAGGGGGGGGGGGGCCGGGGCCGGGGGAGGGCGGGGGAGCACGAAGATGGGGGTGCGGGAGCCCAGGGAGAATGGGGAGAGCACGGGGGCACAGAGGGGTGGCGCAGGGGAGGAGCGGGGAAGGGGGGCGCACGGTCGGAATAAGGAGCGGCGGGCCCGGGGGGCGCGGGGGGGGCACGGGGGACAGGGCGCGGGGGCCCGAGAAGGGTGGGGGGAACACCGGGGCAAGGGGAGAGGGGCGCAGGGGATGAGCGGGGGAGGGGGGGCGCACGGTCGGAATAACGGGAGGGGGGCCCGGGGAAAGCGGGGGGAGCACGGGGGACAGGGCGCGGGGGCCCGGGGAGGGTGGGGGGAGCACCGGGGCAAAGGGAGGGCGGCGCAGGGGGGGAGCTGGGGGGAAGGCGCAGGAGCGCAGGGGGGGGGGCAGGGGGGAAGGCGCACGGTCGGAATAAGGGGAAGGGGCTCGGGGAAGGCGGGGGGAGCACGGGGGAGGGGGGCACGGGGGCTTGTGGAACGCGGGGGAAGCACGGGGGAGAGGGCGCGGGGGCCCGGGGAGGCGGGAACAGGAGAGGCGCGCAGGGGAGGAGCGGTGGAGGGGGCGCACGGTCGGAGCGGGGGGCCAGCACGACCACCAGCGTGAACACCAGCACGACCAGCCACCAGCACGACCACCAGCACAACAACCAGCACGACCACCAACACGACCACCAGCACCTCCAGCGCTACCAACCACCAGCACGACGACCAGCACAACCACCAGCACGACGACCAGCACAACCACCAGCACGACCACCAGCACGACCAGCCACCAATACGGCCACCAGCACCTCCACAAGCACGACCACCAGCACAACCACCAGCACGACCACCAGCACGACCACCAGCACGACCACCAGCACGACCACCAGCACCTCCATCAGCACGACCAGCCACCAGCACAACCACCAGCGCGACCACCAGCACAACCACCAGCACGAGGGAGACCAGCAGGCCCAGCCAACACGACAGCCAGCATCACCAACCACCAGCACGACCACCAGCACGACCACCAGCACGAGCGCCAGCACGACCAGCCACCAGCACGACCACCAGCACAACCACCAGCTCAACAGCCAGCACGACCACCAGCACGACAACCACCACCTCCACCAGCACGGCCAGCAGCACGACCAGCAGCACGACCACCAGCACCTCCACCAACCACAACCACCAGCACGACCACCAGCACAACCACCAGCACGACCACCAGCACAACCACCAGCACAACCACCAGCACGACCACCAGCAGGACCACCAGCACAACCACCAGCACGACCGCATTACGAGCTCACGGTCGAAATAAAGCAGTGCGAGATCACACCGGTAGGTATGATGATACTTACACAGCTGCTCGTCCTGGAGAGCTCTCGTCGCTGCGGCCGGCTTCTCCTCGAGATCCTGGTCAGAACGCACCCCTGGCGAGGTCGGTACCTTTTTGCCCCCCCCCCCCCCCCGTGCCTCCTCGCCGGGCCCCAGGGCCGTCACAAAACGACTCGGGATGAAAAGCGGGTCCTCTGGGAAGGGCGCCTTCCTGCGTTGTCGTCGTCGCAGTCGACGTCTTGCTCCTCCTCCTCCTCCTCCTCCTCCTCCTCCTCCTCCTCCTCCTCCTCCTCCTCCATCCTCCATCCTTTTGACTGGGCGAGGGGGAGGGGAGGGAGGAAGAGGAGGTGGAGCAAGAGGAGTTGGAGGAGGAGGAGGAGGAGGAGGAGGAGGAGGAGGGGACGGAGGAGGAGGAGAAGGAGAGGAGGAGGAAGAAGAAGAAGAGGAAGGAAGAGGAGAGGAAGAGGAGAGAGAGGGGGAGGAGAAGCAAGAGGAGAGGAGGAGGATGAGGAGGAGGAGAGAGGAGGAGGAGGAGAGGATAGAAGGGGGAGGAGAGGAGGAGGAGGAGTAGGAGGAGAAGAGGAGGGGGAGCATCAGGAGTGCAGAGGAGGAGGAGGAGGAGGAGGAGGAGGAGGAGAAGGGAGGGGGGAGGGGAGGGATGAGGAGGAGGCGGAGCAGGAGGAGGAGGAGGAGGAGGATATGGAGGGGAAAGAGGAGGAGGAGAAGGAGGAGGAGTGGAAGGAGGAAACGGAGGAGGACCAGTATAAAACCAAGAGCCATCAACGATGTTCAAATTAACCCTCCCTCCAAGCTTCTCTCCATAGGCTCTACATTGAGGGAATTGCCTCGTTGGAAGACAACCGTTTGAAGATCCTGAAGCATGCCAAAACATTGTTCTCCGGATTTCAACGCCACGTATCCACCTGACTGCTGCGCCTTGACGATGTGGAATCGTGCCACAACATAATTGTTGCACCCGCATAATCCTGAATCCCTCCAAAATCATTTCTGGTACGTTAATCATGGGAACCCGTAAAGCCTTCGCAAATATTGACAACGAATGTGCGCGGCGCTACGGCGAGAACCACATTTTGAAAAGGCCGCCCTCATTCCGCGAAATTCTTGAAAGTTTTGACAACGAATGTGCGCGGCGCTAAGGCGAGAGCCACCTTTTGAAAATGAACCGCCCTCAATCCGTGAAACTCTTGCAAGTTTTTACAACTACGAATGTGCGCGGCGCTGGGACGAGAGCCACATGTTGAAAAGAAACCGCCCTCAACCCGTGAAACTCTTGCAACTGTTTAAAGCGAATGTGCGCGGCGCTAAGGCGAGAGCCACATTTTGAAAACGACCCGCCCTCCATCTGTGAAGCTGTTGTTATTTGTGTAGCTTCAGAGTCATAAATGGTGAGGAAGTCTCTGGGGACACGCCCGGCCCGCCCTAAAAGCTGGCTTTGGGGTGCGACAGGGAGGAGTTATGTATAAGGAGAAAATGGGAGAGGAAGAGGAGGAGGAGGATGAGGAGTTGGAGGAGGAGAGGAGCAGGAGGGGAGGCGAAGGAGGAGGGGAGGGGAGGAGGAGGAGGAGGAGGAGGAGGGGGGAGGAGGAGAGGAGGAGGAGGAGGAGGAGGAGGAGGAGGCGGAAGAAGAAGAAGAAGAAGAAGAAGAAAAAACAGTTTCATAATAGTAAGACAAATCATAATGATACGAAGAAGAAACATAATAATAAACACTATGAGAGTCATACGAATCAGAGTGATAAGAATACGCATAAGAAGACCTGTGCGAATAAGAAGACGAAGCAGAGTACAAGTAATGAGACGAATGATAAGAATGAGCAATACTTATACTAGTACGGTTAATAGCAAACAATAACAAAAACCAGTAAGCATAAGAAGACGAATAGTAATAATAATGACAACCATAATAATACGTATAAGAATAATAATACAAAGAAGAGGATGAGGAGGGGGAGGAGAAGGAGGAGGAGGAGGAGGAGGAGGGAGGGAGTTGGAAGAGCAGGAGGAGGAGGAGGAGGAGGAGGAGGAGGAAAGGAGGAGGAGGAAGAGGAGGAGGACGAGGAGGAGGAGGAGGAGGAGGAGGAGGAGGGAGTGGGGGGGAGCATCAGGAGTGGAGAGGAGGAGGAGGATGAGGAGGAGGAGGAGGAGGAGGAGGAGGAGGAGGGGGATGCGGGCGCAGGTTGGAGGATGAGGAGGAATTCGATTCGTCCGCGTGCCCAGGGTGTGTCTCTTACCATGCGGTCCCTGCCTGAGGGCCCCCCCCCTGGAGGGCGGCGGTTGCCCCTATCCTGCGCTGGGCCCGCGAGATTCGGCTGTGCCAGACCAGCGGTTTCGAGCGGGGACTTTCTTTTGAACAGCTCCATGTCGGCTGGGAGTCGGCTCGCGATATTTGGCTGTGCCAGACCCATGATGTCGAGTGGTGACTTTTTTTGAAGAGTTCCGCGTCGGCCGGGAGCGTTTTTTTGCAAAGACGACCTCGGTTGGAGCAGGGTCTCGGGACCGATGTCCGCCTTCAGGACCTCGCTCTACCACCGTCTTGGGTGGACTAGGTCCGACTCCTGTACGGTTCAAGACGTCAGTCGGGCATGTCCCTCTACCGGATCTGTTTCTTCGATGGCAGAACTGTCATCTTCCAAGGCGTTCTGCCCAAGGTAGATGCGCTTTCGTACAAACATCGGCGGGCAATATTTATATCCATATTCGGGGCGTCGTGGACTTTCGTGGAAGGGTCGCCACAAGGCCGAGGCGCACTGGATATGGATAAATTTCGAGCCTCTAGTAGGGGCCTGATTGTTATCCATATCCAGTGCTCCTCGGTTTTTTCTGGGGAAGGGAGCCCGAACCCCCAAGCTGCAGTGGACATGGACACAAGTTTTGCCCGCAACATCAGCATGCTGGTGCGGAGATGCAGGCTCGTCATCTTTGTGGCCTCCGCCTTCGGTCGTGTACGAAAGTGAAGGCTCACACTGGAACGAACGAAGCAGGGAGTGGCGCACACGGCGCGCTTTGCGTCTCGGCAACGGTCATGCCGACAGAGCTTCTGAGAGCGCTTCGGAGAGACATGCCTCCGTTGCACCCTCAGAGCTTGACGAGCTAGATCGGAATCTCTATCTATACATATATATATATATGTATATTCCGAAGCATGTCTTGAGGTTGGGAGCTGCTGTTTTGTTCGAATGGCCTCTCGTCGGATTCGAAGGCACTGCTCGTGCTCCCCCGCCGCCTCCCAAACCCGTTATTGGTTTGAGTCACTCATTGAGGCGTTCGAGCAGTCTCTTGCGCTGCGAGGTGTTCTTAAAGGGTTCCACCGTCTCGGAGGAGAAAGTTCTGTCCGACGGTGTGTGCCCTGGCCGATCTACATTGGATCGAGGCGTTCTTGAGAGGCTCGGGCATAAAGTGTTCGCGCTCCCATCTTCGGATAACTCACATTTGTTTCTCTGTCTTACCTGCATTTTTGATTCCAGTGGCGCGCAGGTGGTGGGTCCCAGCGAGCATTACACCCCCCCAACCATTATCGGGCGCAGGTGTTTCAGAAAGTTGAGGAGGGGCTCCACCCTGACAAGGACATATTCACGTGGACATCGATGAAGGCACTTCTCTCATGTGGCTGTTCATATTTTAAGAGTTTTCACTGGTGTTTCGCAGTGATGTACTGAGACGAGGCTGTCGATGCCAAGCAGACAAGAAGAAGAAGAAGAGGAGGAGGAGGAGGAGGAGGAGCGGAGACAGGGGGAAGGGGGCTCGAATCATGCAGATGGCATCAGCGCAATCTTCCGGAGGTCCGCGCGGATTCCTCCTTGGATCTGCGCAGGACCCCCTTCTCTGACGTCCGAGGCGCCGCCAGCAGCCAGTGGGGCCCAGCGCCGATCCAAACCTCCGAAGTTTGCAGCGTGCACGGCACGCCGCCGCTGCGTGCACGAACCTGCGAGGCGCTCGTTCGAGCAGCGGAGGGGCGACGAGGGCCCCGGAGACGGCCCCAAAAGCACGCGCAGCAGAGGCAGCCTCGACCGCTCACAGCCGGAGCTCCGAGCGGAGGCGGCTCTCTGGGCCCCCCACGCCCCGCCGGGGAAGCGAACCGCGCCGGGGGGGAGGCAGCGCAGGTCCGAGAAGTCCGCGCGGACCCCTTGGGCCCTGAGGGCTACCCATCGGTCGCTGCAAGCAGGTATTTTCGGAGTCCCAGGCTCCCATCCACCTCAAGCGCCTTCATACTTCAAGGATCGAGTGGCTTCACCTGTTCCGTCCAAGGGGGCGGACGGACACCCAATCTACTTTCAGCGCCGTCCTGCCTCATGCTTCTGCCTGCTTCTTCCGACCGACGGGCACGTCTGTGTCCGGAGGGGGGAGGCGAGGAGGGGGGAGGCGGGGAGGCTCGGAGAACTCTCGCGGGTCCGCGCGGCGCTCTGGGATCGGCCGGGGGGGCCCCGCTCCCTGGCGCCGGGTGAGGGGGAGGCAGCGAGGGAGGGGGGGAGGAGGGGGAGGAGAGGGGAGGGGAGGAGGGGGGAGGGGGAGGGGAGGAGGGGAGGGAACAGGGGAGGAGGGGAGGGGAAAAGGGGAGGAGGGGGAAGGCAGGGATGGTGGTGGGGAGGAAGCAAGAGAGGGCTGGCGTCTCGCCGCTCCCGCGAGGCCAGCATCGGCGCCGTGGAGGCGGAGAAGGCGGGCTCCGGGCGGGCGCTCCCAGCCTTCCCCCCTCGGCCAAGGGGGCGTGGTGGCAGATAGGTGACTCGGCGCGGGAGGAGTCAGCCACGCGCGGAGGGCGTCTTAGAAGCACCCCTCCTCCGCCTCCTCCTCCTCCTCCTCCTCCTCCTCCTCCTCCTCCTCCTCTTTCCTCCTCCTCGTTTTCCTGCTGCTCCACGCGTGGGTGTGTGAGGGCCCGGCCCTCACTTGCACGTCTCACCAAGGGGGGGAGCGGGGGAGGTTTTCTCTCAGGGGCGCCCCTGCCTCTCAGAGCGCGCGGGCCTTCTCTGTAGATGTAAGGCCGGCGCCTTCTGAGAACGCAGCCTCCTTCCAGGAAGCTCTCCCCCCTCCCTCGACCCCGCTGTGCGCGCCGCCACAGGAGGACCCTGACATCCTCGCGCTGGGCAGACAGTGCACGACGGAAAGTGTGTTGACAGTGTTCTGCCTCCGGGCCACGGGGCCGTCAACAAAACGACCCAGGTTGCCGCGGGAGGGGCCCCGATCGGTGAAACATCAAGACGGCGGATGTTTGGGATGCAGAAGAGGAGGAGGAAGGGGGGGCCCTGGGCGTCGCAACTTTCCCTTCACGCATGGCGGTCTCGCCCGGCTTCGGGCGCTGGGACCCTAACAGATGAATCCGGCTCGAGAGCAGTCGCAGAGGGATGAGGAAGGCGGCGAGGAGGGAGGGGAACGGCTGTGGACGAGGATGAGGAGGAGGAGGAGAGTGAGGAGGAGAAGGAGAGTGAGGAGGAGGAGGAGGAGGAGGAGGAGGAGGAGGAGCTGGAGTGGGAGAGCGAGAAGGAGAAGGAGAACGACGACGATGGCGGCGATGACAACGACGAGCGAGGATGGAGGAGGGAGGAGGTCCCTTCTCGGTTTGTTACCCGAGTTCTGCTCAGAAAACCAGCATGTGTTCGAGAGTAAGCGCCTCCCTTGACCGAATCGGCACTGAGCACTTAAAAGCCGACGTCAGAGCGCCGGTTCAGAAGAGGAAGAAGGAATGAGGCGTGCGGCGAGGAGGGATGGGGAAGAGGAGGAGGAGGAGGAGGAGGAGGAGGAGGAGGAGGAGGAGGAGGAGGAGGAGGAGAAGGAGAAGGATGACGACGGCGGCGATGACGACGACACGCGAGGATGCATGAGGGAGGAGGTTCCGTCTTATTGTGTTGCCCGAGTGCTGCTCAGAAAGCCAGCACGTGTGCGAGAGTACGCGCCTCCCTTGAGCGAACTGGTACTGAGCACCTAATCGCCGACGTCGGAGGGCCGATTCAGAAGAAGAAGGGGCAGGGGAATGACAATGTGGCCACACGTGGCCACAGGGAGGGACCCCGAGCTCCGACGACGCGGAACACGTGCGACACCGCTGCAAATCGCGACCAGACCCTTGGACCCCATCTTCCTGCCGCATTTCTCGAGCCAGATCGACATGCGAAGGTCCTGGGGCCCGAAACTCTGCGTACATGCCCGACTCGAAAAAGTCGCGACGCCAGGATCTCAGGCGAGGAGGGAGGATAGAAGGGGAAGGGAGGAGTGACAACAGAGGAAGGAGGAGGGCGGACGGAGGAGGCAGGAGCAGGAGGCAGAGGACGGCGAGGGGACTGGGGCGAAGAGGGGGGAGGGGGAGACGGGGGATGAGGCAAACGCTGCGAGCCTCGTCGCTCAGAGTCTTGCCAACGCAAAATGGGGATGAAGGAGGAGGAGGACGACCTCGACGGCGACGGCGACGACGAGCGAGGAGGAGGAGGGATGGGGGAGAAATGGCAACGGAGGATAGAGGAGGGCGGAAAGAGGAGGAAGAGGCAGGAGGAGGGGGAGGAGGCAGGAGGCAGGAGGAGGAGGAGGAGGGGGAGAAGGCGGAGAGGAGGAGAGGAGGAGGAAGAGGAGGAGGAGGAGGAGGAGGAGGAGGAGAGGGGAGGAGGGAGGAGAGGAAGGAGGCATGAGCAAGGAGGAGGATGGAGGAGGCAGCAGGAGGAGCAGGAGGAGTAGAGGAGGAGGAGGAGGAGGAGGAGGAGGGAGGAGATGAGGAGGAGTCGCGGAGGATCAGGAGGAGGAGGAGGTGGAAAGGAAGGAGGAGGAGGAGGCGGAGGAGGGACAAAAAGAAAAAAAGAGGAGGGAGGAGGGAGGGGAGGGGGCGGGATGGGAGGTAGTCGGAGGGTGGGAGGGCAAGGGAGAGGAGAGGAGGAGGGTGAGGATGAGAGGAGGATGCGGCCAGGCGGCAGGAGGCAGGAGGCAGCTGGCAGGAGGCAGGAGGCAGGAGGCAGAGCACGGCATGTCGACGCCCGGCGAGGGCGGCCCACGGAGCCCTCCCGCCGCGAGAGGCCGCCCACGCGCAGCGCGCCCTCGACTTGCAGGCGGCCGGCGGCTGTGCGCCGCGGGGAGGGGGGCCCTTGGGGGGCAGGCCGCCGCCGCCGCGGCCCGCCCTCGGGGAGGAGAAGGAGGAGGAGGAGGAGGAAAGGGAGGAGGAGAGGAGGATGACAGGGGAGGATGAGAGGAGGGAGGAGAGGAGGAGGAGGAGGAGGAGGAGGTAGGAGGAGGGGGAAGGAGGAGCGTTCGGGAGGCGGAGAGGAGGAGGTCAGTAGGATGCGGGGAGTCTTTTCTGATTGCGGGTGCTGAGGAGGAGGAGGAGCAGAAGGAGGAGGAGGAGGAGGAGGAGGAGGAGGAAGAAGGGGAGGGGGAGGTGGAGGAGGAGGAGGAGGCAGGAGGAGGCGGAGGCGGAGGAGGAGGCAAAGGACCTGCGTAAACTCAAGACGCCTCAAAGATGTTGTGATGAATTCTCCGTGCATGTTCCCTCGTCACAGGCCCCTGCAACAATTTTTCCTCACTGCGGAAGCACAAGCCCAGTAGAAGACAGTCGTTTGAGAAGCCTCAGCGGTGCCAAAGGGTTCCTGGGACTGCAACGCGGCGGATCAACTCGACTGGTGCGCCCTGGCAATCCCAAGCCGTCTGGGATATCAACACCGCCGATCAACGTAGTTGTGTTTTCTGACAACCCTGAACCGTGCCAGAACATGAATCTTGGGACTTCAACCGTACGAACCCTTGAACCTGTCGCAAACGTAAACCACGAGTGTGCAAGGTGTTACGGCGGGGGCAACCTTTTGAGAGCCAGCCGCCCTCCACCCTTGACATTGCGGTGGCCTCTCAAGACGAGCGCGCGGGGCGCCTCGGGGCAGCAGCACTGTGCAAGCCAGTCGCCCTCCACCCGCGAAGCTGACGTACGCTCTTGAGACGAGCGTGCGCAGCGCTAGGGGGAAGCGACGCTGTGGAGACCAGTCGCCCTCGATCCTTGATAAGACGGCTGTGCGCGGCGCTAGGGGGAACAGCATTGTGAACACCATCCGCCCTCTGCCCTTGAAGCTGTTGTACACTTTAGGGCGAATTCTGCGCGGCGCGAAGGGGGGGGCAACATTGTGAACACCCACGGCCCTCAGCCTTTGAAGCTGTCCTGAACGTTCAAGACGAATGTGCGCGGTGCCACGGCGAGAGCAACATTTTGAAAACCAGCCCACCGTCATACTTGAAGCTGGTACACACTTTTAAGACGAATGTGCGCGGCGCTGGGGGGAGAGCCACATTATGGAAGCCAACCGCCCTCGATCCGTGAAACTTGTTAGAAGCTCTGAGACGGGTGTGCGCGGCACTAAGGCGAGAGCCTCATTTTGAAAACAACTTGTCCTCCACCCGTCAAGCTGCTGCAATATTTTCAAGCTGATGTGCGTGGCGCTAAGGCGATAGCCACATTTTGAAAGCGACCCGTTCTCCATTCATGAAGCTGTTGCACACGTCAAGCTGGGGCGAGGATTGCTGTGACGGGGTTCGTGTCGGGCGTGTGGTAATGGGAGGTGGCCTGAACTGGGGGGGTGAAGAACAATTGTCCTACAGGGGCCCTTTAGGGCCCCTTTGGGGCCCATGTTGGCTCCGAAAAGGGGTCCTAGAGGGCCCTTTTCGGGCCCGTTTCTGCACCCTCCCCGTAGAGGTCACTTCCCATTACCACCCGCCCGATAGTGATGGCGCGCACAAGCTGTGCGAGATGCCCACTGGCAGGAGTCGAGTCACTGTGCAGGACGTGTTCGAGTTGCCCCACTCCGCAAAGAATCTGGCACAGCGGGAGAGCTGGTTTGACAGAGGCCTCTTCCCCAGTTGGGCAAGTCGGCATCGGGCGCGGACGGCTTCCGATCCGAAGGCGCCAGCACCGTCGCAGATCAGTCGCCTTGTTCGAGCTGTAAGGCACGGTGTCCAGGCCCGCCGGCGGGATGAGAAGGGCGATCGTGCTAGTTCCCAGCCATCCTGTGGTGTTGGGTCCTCGTTTTGAAGAGACAGCGCCCCGCGTCCTATTACCTCCTCCCGCCCTCCTCCCTCCTCCCTCCTCCCCCTCCTTGCCCCTGCCCTCATCAGTATGCTTGTCCCCCACCCAGGAGAGCCTTTCGTGGGCCCATAGGGAGCTCCACCGAAGGCCCCACTGGCTGCTCTCGCATGCGGTTCCCCCACCCAGTACAGCGTTTCGTGGCCCTATAAGGAGCTCCACCAAAGGCACCAGTGGCTGCTCTTGCATGCGGGTTCCCCACCCAACATTTGCTTTGTGCGCCGAGCAGTTGGGCACACACAGGGGAGGTCAGGGCTGATCCATGTGGGCTCGTCATGCTTGGGGAGTGTGGCTAGCAGACTTTCCAAACCCGCATAGCATAGCACACAGGGGAGCCACTGTCTGAGCGATATGGCTGCAGTACAGTCAACCCGCACTGTAAGGATGAGCAACTTTCCCAGGGTTACCCTTGCATCCTTCCCCTTCGGCCCATCCTTGGCTGATCTCGCTGGCCGCGCCCCGCTCGCAAAGTGTCGACACGGCCTTCCAAGGCCCTTGCGTCCTTATCGAGCGTCTGTATTATACGGATTGTCTGTGTGTTTTCCGCTTTTATTCCCCTCAGTTTTCCTCCTCCTCTTTTTCTCCACACAGAGTTGCATACAGGAAGTCGTACGAGGAGGAGGAGGAGGAGGCGGACGAGGAGGAGGAGGAACTGGAGCTGGAGGAGGAGGAGGAGGAGGAGGAGGAGGAAAAAGAATAATAATAATAAGAAAAAGAAGAAGAAGGAGGAGGAGCAGGAGGATGAGGAGGAGGAGCAGGAGGAGGAGGAGGAGGAGGAGGAGCAGGAGGAGGAGGAGGAGGAGGTGGGGGATAAAAGGAGGTGGAGCATGTGGGAGAGGAGGCAGGAGGCGGAGGAGATGGTGGAGGAGGGCGACGGGGAGACAGGATCAGGACGTGGGGCGAGGAGGCCGAGCAGGACGAGGGGCCAGCGCGACGGGCAGCAGGCGCTCCGCCCGCCGGCGAGGCACAGCTGGCCCGCGACGGCGAGAGGCACCGCGCGAGAGGCACGCGAGGTGGAGAAGGGCCCGAGGCCTCCTCCTCCTCCTTCTCCCCTCCCTCCTTCTCCCCCTCCTTCCTCCCCCTCCTCCTCCTCTTCCATCCTCCTCGTCCTCCTCTCGGCTCCTCCCATCCCCTCTTCCTCCTACCTCCTCCTCCTACCTCCTCCTCTCCTCCTCCTCCTCCTCCCCCTCTTTCTCTTTCTCCTCCTCCTCCTCCTCCTCCTCCTCTTCCTCGGCCCGCACGTCCGCGGCGCCTCGGGGCCTCCAGAGGGCCTCGAGGCTCAGGCTCGAGGGCCATTCTGCGCTGCGATTGTGCGTGGCGACGACGACGACGACGACGACGACGACGACGACGACGACGACGACGACGACGACGGTGCCGGCGCCGGCGACGGCGACGGCGACGGCGACGGCGACGGCGACGACGACGACGACGACGACTTCGACGACGACGATGGCTCAGGGAGCCCGTGTGCCCTGTAAAGGGCCGTCTTCTCCTTGAATCAGGCGTGGGTTCGGCACGGGCCCGACGCGGACTGGACACGGATTCGACGCGGCTTCGGCGTGGATCAACGCGGATTCGACACAGATCCGACGCGGATTCGACGCGAATGGCGGCGCGAGGGGACAGACAAGGTTCCTCACGTGCCACAGAAGACCCTTTTGCATCCGAGGGCCTCGAGGATCCTCGAGGACTTTCGGGGTCTACACACAGGACTCGACGACCGAAGGTCCCGAGGGTCTTCGAGGGTCTCGGATCCCCGAGGGCCCCGAAGGGCCTCGAGGATCGGAAGTCGATGACCAGCACATGCTTGACGTGTGAAACAACGCCATAAACAGAAACTTGTGGCGCTGCGCGCGGATTCCTTGGATCCGCGCCCTCGGAACCTTCGATCGCCGAGCCCTGCGTGTGGACCCAGGAGGCCTTCGAGGATCCTCTGCTCTTCTTATCATTATCCTTCTTCTCCTTCCTCTTCCTCTTCTTCTCCTTCTTCTCCTTCTTCTTATTCCTCTTGTTGCTCTCCTTCTTCTCTTCTTATTATCCTTCTCCTTCTTCTTCCTCTTCCTCTTCCTTCTTCCTCTTCTTCTTCTAATGCTCTGCCCCTCTGGGAGGCCTCCCAGCGGGCCACCTGCGCGGACAGCGAGCGGCCTCCGTGGGCCTTCCTCTCTGGGCACCCCCTCTCCGGCGCCGCGGGCAGCAGGCCGTCGGGGGGGCCTGGGCGGGGGGGGGGCCCTCGAGGAGCTGCGCGGCGCGGCCCGGCGCCATCCTCGCCGTGGCCCTCCTCGCCGTCGTCGTGGCCTTCCTGCTAGAGCTGCTCGTCTTCGCTGGGAGGGAGGGAGGAAGAGGGCCTCCTCCTCCTCCTTCTCCTCCTTTTCCCCCTCCTTGACCTCCTCGACCTCCTCCTCCTCCTCCTGCTTTTCCCCCTCCTTGACCTCCTCCTCCTCCTCCTCTGCTTTTCCCTCCTCCTCCTCCTCCTCCTCCTCCTCCTCCTCCTCCTCCTCCTCCTCCCCCTCCTCCCCCTCCTCCTCCTCCCGCTCGTTGTGGTTGCCTTTTCCCGTCCGCGGCCTGCACCTCGCCTGGCAGGGCGACCGTCCGGCCCCGGCGGCGCCGCGGCCCGACGCCCAGCCCGAGGGCGCACTGCAGAGGAGGCTCCTCTGGCCGGCGGTGCAGTCGGGGCGCCGAAGAAGGAGCCCTTTCCGCTGGGGAGGGGCTCGGTGCTCCTTGGTTGTTTCGAAGTGTGCCTCGGGTTTTCCCGAGGGTTTCCCATCGGAAGCCGAGGTTGAACGTATGGGAAAAAGGGGCCTCGTTCCTCATTTAGGGTTCCTTGGGTCAACGCCTGGACTGTAGCGCGTCGCCTGAGGAAATGCACGGCGATGGCATCTTCAGGTGGGGCGCCGCGCTGGACGACCTCATCCTCCAGCAGAGGTGCCAGCACAACGACCACCTGCCGGTCGCAGTGGCCCCATAGGGTCCGGAGCTCCTGCTACACCGGCGGATTCATCCAGACGGACGCCGCCGTAGCCAAACTCGAGACGTTTCGCGCAACCCCACCAGCCTCTGCGTGTTTATGGTCGCGCCGCCGCGCCATTTTGGCTGCGCTTACTTGCTGGTCGCCACCGGGATCTCCACGCCACCGGGTTGGGAGTTTCGTTTCTGGCTCTTCTTCTGAGTGGCTGCCCGCGTGCTCGCTTCGGCCCGCAAACCAAAAAGTAACCCCACCAGCCCATCCAGAAACGAAGCCCAGAGGAAGTGCCTCGATCAGGGAAGTAGGCGGCACACAGAGGAAGGGTCCCCCAGTGGAGGCCTCTTGGAACGTCTTGGGGGCCTCTTGGCGGTCCCGGGCGCCTCTCAGAGCGTCTTGGGTGCCTCGGAGAGTTTCTTGGGGCCCTTTTGGGGGTCTCTTGGGGGCCTCTTGGAGGCCTCTGGGGCGCCTGTTGGGGTTCTTGGGGCCCTTTGGGCCATCTTGGAGTCATCATGAAGCCTCAGATGGCCATCGGAAGCGAAAAGGCGAGAAAGCCCAAAACATTGATTCCCCGGAGGTTCTGGAAGGATTTTGGTCTCTTCGGGGTCTCCTGGGGGAGCTCTTTGGCCACTTGGAGCCGTCTTGAAGCGGTCCTGGGGCCTCTTGACGCATCGTGGGAGCCATCTCGAGGCATCTTGGGACATCTGGAGCCATCTTGGAGGCCATCTTGGGCTTCCCCAGGCGTTGTTGGAGTTGCCTGAAGAAGTACCCCCCCCAGGGAGGCCCAACTGTGGCCAAAACCATCGTAACATCACTGATTTGGGCAGTCTCGCCGAGGCCCCTTGGAGCGCCTTGGGTGCCTCTGGGGGGCCTCTTGGGGTCTCTTGGGGGCCTCTGGGGGGCATCCTGGGGGCCTGTTGGGGGCTTTTGGGGGCAATCTTGGGGCCATCTCGGGGCCTCTTGGGGCCTCCTGGGCACCTCTTGGGGCCATCTTGGGGGAGATCGATCACAGACAGGAGGGGGGGGAGGGGCGGAGTTAGCCTCCCCTTTCAGGAGGCCAAATTGGGGCCCAAACCCTAGCAAAACAAATGATTTTGGCTTTCTCGCCGAGGCCGTTTTGGACGCCCCAGCGCGTCGCGGAACCCCCTGTCTAGGTCCAGGGGAGGGGGTAGGGGGAAGGGTCAAGAGTCTCCCCCCGCCCGCAAGCCGTCTCGCTCACTCCCACCCGCCCTCCCAACACATACGTAGCACCCGAGCCTGGCCCGAGCCGCAGCATATGCAGCAGTCGTCTTTGGATGGCCAGCTACTGGGGGCCAATCCGCCGCCGCCGCCGCCGCCGCCGCCGCCGCCGCCGCCGCTGCTGGCCGCCGCTGCCGCCGGCGCCGCGCCGCCGCCGCCGCCACCGCGCCGCCCGCCGCCCGCCCCCCGCCGCCCCGCTGCCGAATAGGCCGCTGCCCGGCAGTCGCTGCGCCACCGCTGCTGCCGCCGCCGCCGCCGCCGCCGTCGCCGTCGCCGCCGCCGCCGCCGCCCCCGCCGCCGCCGCCGCCCCCGCCGCCGCCACCGCCGCAGAAGCCGCCGCCGTTGCCCCCGCCGCAGCCGCCACCGCCGCCAAGTGTCATCTGTATTGTTTTTTGACAGGGATCGTGGGAGGATGCCGCATCGGGTTCGCTGCGCATGCTCCGAATTTGTGGGCCGAGTGTGTGGTTGTATCGTTTTTTACCAGGGATGGTGGGGGCAGAGTGTGTGTTTGTATTGTTTTTTTTACAAGGGATGGCGGGGGGGGGGCGCATTGACTTGGGTTGGTTCCCAGTCGCCTGGGGGAGGGGGTGTATTTTTATAAGGAACACTGATGAACCCCTCCCCGATGTAATTCCCTGAACCACCTACGCCCAGAGGGCTGGTGGGATTATGCGGATACGGTTTCCTCTTCATGGTCTTCCTCTGCTTCGGGCTCGTCCCCTTCGCCTTCGGCCTCTTCGTGCTCCTCGTCTTCGGCACCGCCGCCCTTCGCGCACCACGTTCTGCAGTGCTCCGAACTACGCAGTCGCCTGGCTTGCCATTCACCTGTCGCCGCCCCGCGGCATGCTTGCCTCCGGCGACGCCGTTGGCGACAACGACGACGCCGTTGGCGACAACGACGACGATGACGATGACGACGACGACGACGACGACGGCGGCGACGACGACGCCGGCGCCGGCGCCGGCGCCGGCGCCGGCGACGGCGACGGCGACGGCGACGGCGACGACGACGACACTACGACGACGACGACGACGACGACGACGACGACGACGACGACGACGACGACGACGACGACGACGACGACGACGACGACGACGACGACGACGACGACGACGACGACGACGACGACGACGACTTCGACGACGACGACGGCGGCGGCGGGCGGCGGCGGCGGCGGCGGCGAGCCGCCGGCGGCAGCGCGGCGACGACGACGAGGGCGGCGGCGCGGGCCCGCGGTGAGCGCGCCCGCGCGAGGCGTCGCGCGAGAGGGAGAGGACGCTGTCGCAGGAGCGGGCGCGGGCGCCGCAGGTCGGGCCGGGTCGCGCTCCCACGCCCTCTGGGTTCTCGGGCGAAAGTCAGCGAGCGAAGAACGGTATAACATATTTTTTTTTCGCTGTCGGGGGCGCCTGTCCCTGGGCGGCTGGAAAGTTTATACCCCTACGGTGCCACCGTAAGGGTATAAACTTTCCAGCCGCCCTGGGACAGGCGCCCCCGACAGCGAAAAAGTTAATTTTATACCGTTATTCGCCCGTTAAGAAAGGGAGGCGGGCGACAGGTTGTTTCGGACGCCTTCGGCTGCTCCCGGCGGGCTTCCATCCAGTCTCGGGATGCTCTCCAGCAGCCGCGCCGCGCCGCGCCGAGTTTTACGGGTGCCCGAATCGTTCCGAACGGCCGCCGGAAATCCGAGTTATGACCCGATGACCAGGGGACGAGGATCACTCAGGTCGGACGAGTGCGGAGGACATGGAAAGAGGGGTCTTCGAAGGCAGTTGGGGAAATCTGCTGCGTTCAGGTGGTTTCGGCCCCGCCGCCGGGCGCCTTCCATACATTGGCGCCTCCAGCGCTTCTAGGCGCCGGGAAAACTAGCTACGTGAGCTGATGCGGTGCCCCCCCCCTTTCCTAATCCCCCACTTCGTCCAGCCCGAGCGGTCTCCGCCGCCGCCGTAGGGAACGTAGTAAATCGCGGATCGATCGCCGTAGTCGATCCAGTTCGTTTGTCGTAGTCGATCGAGTTCGGCGTTGTCTGGGGCCCCTATCTGGGGCTGCGTGAATCGGGGGGGCCCCCAGCCAGGGCCAGCGCTGCCTTGTGCAGAGCGTGACCGCACCCTCTGTCATTCTATATCGTCGGTTGTGTGGCAGCCTATCCAGAGTCTTGTGCCATGCTGAGAGTGGACTGATGAAGACTCCATGGGTGCTTGTCTTGTCTTGTCTTGTCTTGTCTTGTCTTGTCTTGTCTTGTCTTGTCTTGTCTTGTTTTGTCTTGTCTTGTCTTGTCTTCTTGTCTTGTCTTGTCTTGTCTTGTCTTGTCTTGTCTTGTCTTGTCTTGTCTTGTCCTGTCCTGTCCTGTCCTGTCCTGTCCTGTCTTGTCTTGTCTTGTCTTGTCTTGTCTTGTCTTGTCTTGTCTTGTCTTGTCTTGTCTTGTCTTGTCTTGTCTTGTCTTGTCTTGTCTTGTCTCGTCGTCGTCGTCGGCGTCCTGGATCGAGGTCTTTGGGTGTGTTTCGTGCTTGTTGGGCGAGGCGTCTTCTCGCCACGGCCGCATGCCCCCCCGAAGCGATGGGAAAAAAATGCACCAGCAGAGAGGTCCGGGGTCCGATTCTACGGGCTCACGCTACATCCGCCGACCCCTTGTATTCCTTGTTCGCTGAGGTATCGCTTCCTTTTTTATCTCCCTTCCCCGGGGGCTCTTGGGGGGTCCTTGGTGCCGCTGTGGGGGATGAGGCGGAGGAGTGGAAGATAAATAGATGGAGGAAGGTGAGGATGAGGAAACGGCGTCAAGCGGACTCCGGTAGGGGTCCAGGGATTCATTGCGAGTGGATATCGTCTTCACCCCCCTCTGGTTTTCGGGGGTCCTGTCCGGCGCAAGGACAACGTCTACAGCCCCAGGGCCGATTTCCCTAACGAATAGGATGCATCTCTTCCGCCTCCTCCTCCTTCTCCTCCGCCGACATTATTATCCTACTCCTCCTTATCCTCCTCCTCCCCCACGTGAGGAAGAAGAGGAGGAGGAGAATGCGTTTGACTCCTTGTTTTCTATGCAGTGGTGTGTGTGTGTGGGTGGTTCGATCTTGCTGATGAGGTCCGTTCTCAGACACAAAACATTTGAAGCAGAAGTAAGTGAAACATCATCGAGCGGCGACAGGAGCCAAAGTGGTGTGCGACGGCTGCAAAAAACTCGGGTTCACAGCCCGCAGTTGCCAGGCTTATTAGTGCAGCGGCGCGTGCAAGAGAAGACTGCCGAAGTCGGCGTTCCCCGACCCTACCAATGTCGCGCGCGACGCAAAGAAGGGCACCCTGAAGTGCAAGACATGCAAGTGATCCCCAATCGGGCGCGCGTACTGTGGAGGAAAAGGAGGACAGGGAGAGACGAATGGAAGGTGAGGCGGAGGATGGGGGGGACAGGAATCGAAGAGGATGAGAATGAAGCGGGGGATGAATAGGAGACGGGGGACGAGGAGGAGGCGGCGGAGGAGGAGGAGGAGGAGGAGGTGGACAATGAGAGGAGGCTCTGTGGTATGGGTTATGGGGTAAACACGTCTTATATGGGTATCGGGATCTCGTGGCACGCCTCTCGGGGCCCTCTGGACAGAAGTTTTGAAGCCACTTGAGGGCCGAGGTGGAGGAGGAGGGGGAGGAGGAAGAGGGGGACACAGAGAGAAGGCTCTGGGTCATGGGTTATGGGTGTGAGGCTTCTTGTGTGTGTATCGGGATCTCGCGGCACGCCTCTCGGGGGCGTCTGGAATGCAGTTTTGAAGCCACTGGGGGGCCGTTTCGGAGCTCTGGGGGGCTTCTGGGGGGCTCCCTGGGGGTTCCTTGCGGCGTCTTGGGGGTCTCTTGGGAGCCTCTGGCGGCCTCGTGGGGCCCTCTTGAGGCCCCCTGGGGCTCCTGGGGGCGGAAAACTATTTTTTTCAAATTTTGGGTGCCCTTTGGGGCCCCTCTTGGTGCCGTCTTGGAGCCCTCTTCGGCCGTCTTGGGGATCTCTTGGGCGGTCTTGGGGCCCTCCTGGGCCGTCTTGGGACCGTGTTGAAGGCCTCTTGGGCTGTCTTGGGGCTGCCTTGGGGCCTCTTGGGCCATCTTGGAGCGTCGGGAAGCCGAAAAGGCGAAACAGCTAAAAACACAGAAAAACACAATGGAACATCATCAGTTTTCGCCTCTCGAAGCCCTCTTGGGAGGCTTCTTTGGGACCTCGTCGGCCGTCTTGGAGGCCTCTTGGCCCGTTTTGGAGGTATCGCGGACGTCTTGGAGCGCTCGTTTGGCGTCTCGGGGCCCTCGTGGGCCGTCTTGGAGGCCTCTTGGGGCCTTCTTGGCCCGTCTTTAGGCACTCTTGGGCCAGGAAAAGCCCCGTGACGCGCTCGTGGTCGGCCTGGGGGGGGGGTCAAATCTCCGGTTTGGCCCACAAGGGGTCGGCGGATTTTTGAGGCGGGGCCGCTGACTGGTGTGTTTGCTCCCCCGCCCACACGCCGGAGCAAGCAATTGTCTGCCTGAGCCCTGTCCCCTCCGCGACGAGCCTGGCCACAACGGCAAACGAGGAGAATATTTGACGAGGAGGAGGAGGAGGAGGAGGAGGAGGAGGAGGAGGAGGAGGAAGAGGAGGAGGAGGAGGAGGAGGAGGACCAATGGACACCCAAGAATCATCAACGATGTTGGAATGAACTCTCCCTCCAACCTCCTTCGCAGGCCTCTACAACGGCCCATTTCCATGAAAGGAACCGCCTCGTTGGTAAACAGCCGTTTGAAGATCCTGAAGCGTGCGAAAGCATTGTTCTCGGGATTTCAGCGCCACGTATCAACCTGACTGCTGCGTCTTGACCATCCATAATCGTGCCAGAACCCCATTTTCGGGATTTCAACACAGCGAATCAACATAACAGTTGCGCCCGCATGGTCCAGAATCCTTCTAAAAACCAATTCTGGTATATTGATCAAGGGAGTCCTTGAAACTCTTGCAAGTTCTGAAAACGAATGTGCGCGGCGCTCAGGTGAGAGCCACATGTTGAAAAGGAACCGCCCTCAATCCGTGAAGCTCTTGCACATGTTTAAAACGGATGTGCGCGGCGCTCAAACGAGAGCCGCATTTTGAAAAGGAGCGGCCCTCAATCCGTGAAACTATTGCAAATGTGTAAAACGAATGTGCGCGACGCTAAGGCGAGAGCCACATTGTGCGAACGACCCGCCCTGAATAGGTGAATCTCTTGCAAATGTTTTAAAACAGCGAGTGTGCGCGGCGCTAAGGCGAGAACCACATTTTGAAAATCACTCGCCGTCAATCCGTGAAACTCTGGAAAATGTTTAAAACGAGTGCCCGCGGGGCTAAGACGAGACCCACATTTTCAAAACCACCCGCCCTCAATCAGCGAAATTCTTGTTTTACAAATCGAATGCGCGCGGCGCTAATGCGAGAGCAGCATTTTGAGAACCGCCCGCCCTCCATCGGTGAAAGTGTTGTCACCTTTTAAGCGTCAGGACCATACATGGTGAGGAAGTCTCACGCGAAACGCCCGGCCCTCCCTAAAAACTGGCCTCGGGGTTCTGCAGGGAGGAGTTATCTATCAGGAGAAGGAATGGAGGAGGAGGAGCAGGAGGAGGAGGAGGAGGAGGCGAGGAGGGGGGAGGCGACGGGGGGGGTAGCTTCGGGGAGCATGAGGGGGGAACGCGAGGAAGAGGGATGCAGGAGCGGGTGGATGCGCCTTCTTAGGTGTAGCGTAGGCGGTCGCAGGAGGGTTTGAATGACGAACAGACTGCGGATGGGGAGGGGGGGGGGGGAAAAGGGAATAGGAGTAAGACGAGGAGGATGAGGAAGATAAGGGAAACATTCTTCACGATGCACAGAAGGACGAGAGGGTTTACGGGGGCTCTTCGGTGAGGAGGGGGAGGATCGGTGGAAGGAGGAGGAGGAGGAGGAAGAGGAGGAGGAGGAGGAGGAGGAGGAGGAGGAGGAGCAGGAGCAGGAGCAGGAGCAGGAACAGGAGCAGGATCGATCGATGATTGCGAGCCGAAGGTGTCTCAGGGGTGGGAGGAGGAAGAGGAAGAGCAGGAGGGATCGAGAGTCGAAGACCTCCCCGCCCTTCTCGCCCTTTCTCACCCCCACCCCTCACCACCCACCCTCCCCCGACCCCCATGCGAAGCTTCAAGTGGCTTCTGCAGGCCCAGGGGATGTGCAAAGCGTCCAAAAACCTCGCTCCTCGATCCTCGGTCCGTCCAAAAAGCATCCACAAACCTCAATCCTCGGCCCTCGTCCTCTAGAAGTACGGTCAAGACGCCGAACGAAGGGCCACTTTGGGGGCCAGGAGGTGCTCGGGTCGTCGGGCCTGTTCCCTACATCTGGGGCGGGGAACTTGCCCGAAGCCGAGGCTCGCCGTGGCCAGAAAGCTCCTCCTCCTTTTCCTCCTCCTCCTCCTCCTCCTCCTCTTCCTCCTCGTCCTCCTCGTCCTCCTCCTCTCCTCCCTCTTCCACTCCTCCTCCCTCCTCCTCCTCCTCCTCCTGTCCACCTTCTCCACCTCCACAAGCTCCATCTCCAGCTCCTCCTCTCTCCTCCTCCCTCTCCTCCTCCTCCTCCTCCTCCTCCTCCTGCCTCCCTCCTCCTCCTCCTCCCCCTCCTCCTCGCCTCCCCCCTCCTGGCTCCTCCTCCTCCTCCTCCTCCTCCTCCTCCTGTCCGCCCCCCCTCCTCCTCGTTCCTGATTCAGCGGTCCGTATGGTAGCGTCATAGCTGCAGAGTCCGCCCGCATGGTGGATGGCGCTCGGTCTGGCCAGCTTCGCTTTTAGGGAGGTCTTCCGAATGTGCCTGGCCCGGCCCGCGCCTCTGACGCACCGTACCTCAAACCTCTTCGCTCGAACCTCCCCCTCCAAGCTGGGGGAATTCCACCCGGGGCCGTGCAGTGGTGGCATTCCCCCAGACGCCTCTGGAGGCCAGCAAAAGTGTGTTCGGTCTCCAAACACTTCCAAAACGCCTGGTGGAATTGCCATGAAAGAAGATCCTCGAATCCCCTGGAGAAAGGCAGAGAGGTCGTGATTTAGTTCCAGCATGGAGCCCAAGAGGTCTGGACCCCTTCCCTGGGACCGGCTTCTCATCCTGAGCTGCTTAAAACGGTGCAGGATGAACAGCCGAAGGCTCCAGACCCGTTTTAGACGGCTCCTGAGCCGTTCAAAACGGCTAGTTACGTTCCCGGTGCCCTGTAAGGGCCCCCGGAGGCCGAACATTTGCAGAGACTTTCCGTCGCGAGCTGTTTTCCCCCGCACGAGAGGAGGCGGGGGGCCTCGACCCTCGCTCGTCCGACGATGCCGCCCGGCAGGAGCAGCTCGACAGCTCCGCCCAGGAGACGAAGTCGGCGCTGCTGGCGGCGGAGGAGGCGCGCACCAAGGGCGCCCTCGAGGCCGCCGAGGCTCCGCGCGCGCGCGGCGCCCTCAGCGGCGGCCGCCGCCGGCCCGCCCGCCGCCGTTGCTGTCGCCATCGCGGGCGTCGTCGTTCCCTGAGATCGGGGCGTGGCAAACGTTTGTCACCTCCCTGGCGCGCGGAGCGCGCCAGGGGCGGCGCCGAAGGCACCGCCAGGGGGCCCCAGCGGATCCAAGAAATCCGCGTGGAATGCCACAAGTTTATGTTTATGGCGTTGTTTTTCTTCTTCTTCTTCTTCTTCTTCTTCTTGTCACGCCGGGCGCTTTTGCTTGGTCTCGTCGGCTACACGTAAGAGTGACCTTGTGCTGGAGGGACCTTTGTCGAAAAGGGTTGGGACGAGAGTCCGTTCCAGAGCGTTCCTGGAACGCTCTGAGAGCGTTCTGGGACGCTCTCAGAAGGCCGCGGCGCTCTCGACATCCTCCAGGGCCGCCGGCTCTCAGAGATATTTTCTATTTCTCCCCACCACATGTTCTCCTCGTTCTGGCTTCGTCCTACCTTGGTGCGGGCCCCAAGGGGCGAACCGATCGCTGAGTGCGTTGCGATGATTGGCAGCGGCGTGCGCGCCTGGTGGTGTCCCCAAAAGGCCCCTCCCCCTAGGCCGCGCACCAAAGGTCACTCTTCCCTAGGGTTAAGTCGGGCACGTCCCACTACGGGGAGAAAACTCAAGAATGGGGTTAAGTCGGGCACGTCCCACTACGGGGAGAAAACTCAAGAATGGTCAAAAAATAGTCAGGGGACGATTATGCGATTACCCCTGGCAATGTCTGAGCATTTGTTGTCATTTTTATAGATTCTTCTAAGAACCGCCTGTAGGAGGACATGCCCGACCTAGCCCTAGGGGTCACTCTTGCGGGCAGCCGGTTTCGGGCCCTGGGACCCACACAGATCGATCCGGCTCGAGAGAATCCGCAGGAAGATGGGGTCTAGGGCTCTGGTCGTGATTTCGCCGCGGGGTTGCACTTTTTCTGGCAACGTTTTTTTCGTAGCGTCGGATCTCAGGGCAGTGGTCGCCGTCGCGCCGACGTCCACCTCATCGTCGTCACCGCATCGTCGTCGCCGCTGTCGTCGTCGTCGTCGCCGCTGTCGTCGTCGTCGTCGTCGTCGTCATCGTCGTCGCCGTCGTTGTCTTTCCGTCGCCGTCGTCGGCACCGCCGTCGACGTCGACGCTCGGCGCCCGGACGCGGGCGGGAGCCGCCGCTCCGAGGAGGAGCACACGGTCCTTCGGGTGTTCCTCCTCGGGGGGGCATCGGCACGACTAGTGCAAGGCCTCTTCGGAGGGTGGTCGTTCTGCGGATGCCTTGCCCGCCGCCCCGCGACGCCTCGCGACAGCAGAGCACCCAGGGGGCGGCCCCCCCACGGAGGAGGAGGAGGAGGAGGAGGGAGGAGGAGGAGGAGGCGGAGGAG
>CAUYUJ010000684.1:0-47500 GCA_963575745.1 Prorocentrum cordatum
GAGGAGTAGGAGGATTAAGAGCGCCCCGGATCGGCGGCGCTGGCCGGAGGCCACTACAATCAACGAAATCCGGTCGAAATCGGTCCCCAGAGCCCTCCCGGGGTCCATCCGACGCAAGTTTTCACCCTGGATCGATTTTTCCCTACATCGCGCCGCCTCGTCCTACCAACTCGCCCCTCTTCCTCCCTCGTCCTGCCTCGTCCTAGTTCCTCCTACCTAGAGCTCCAAGAGGGCCCCAAGAAGGCTCCAAGAGGGGCGCTATGGGTCTCATCGAACCGCCGTTTTCGATGAGACCTATCGCGCTCCTCTTGGAGCCCTCTTGGGGCCGTCTTGGCTCCCTCCGGGGTTCCTCGAGGACCGGCCCACCCTGTCCTGGCCCCGTCCAGGGGCTAATAGAGAGCCCTTAGGGGGCTTCAAGATAGCCTCAAGAGGACTCTAAGAGAAGGAGGCCCAGGTCTCATCGAACCGCTGTTCTCGATGAGACCGGGCGCGCTCCTCCTGGAGCATTCTTGGGGTCCTCTTGTCCCACTCCTGGTGCCCCTCGAGAGCCCTCTCACACTGACCTTCACTCGGGACGAACAAAACTTGGTCCAGATTCCCGGGGGCCACGTCGCGAAAAAAATGCAACCTCGGGGGTGAGGGTCCTCCTCCTCCTCCTCCTCCTCCTCCTCCTCCTCCTCCTCCTCCCTCCCCGACTGGGGTACCCAACGCATGCGCTCGGGGCTCGGGCGCGCCCCCCCTCAGGGGGCGGAGGCCCGCCATCGCCGTGAGGGGCAGCCCGCGGGGGGGCTCCAGGAGGGGAGACGACGACGACGACGACGACGACGACGACGACGACGACGACGACGACGACGACGACGACGACGGCGACGACGACGACGACGACGACGACGACGACCACGACCACGACCACGGTGACGAAGACGACGACGACGACGGCGGCGGCGGCGACGAAAACGACAGCGGCGACGACGTCGCGGTCTCGGAGGGGGAAGAGGAAGAAGAGGAGGAGGATGTGGAGGATAATGGGAATGAGCCTGATGACGACGAATAGGATTGGGATGTAGGATATGACTGACTTGCTGACTGACTGACTGACTGGGAGGAGAAGGAGGAGAGAGACGCAAGGAGGAGGAGGGGGACAGGAGGAGGAAGGTACTCGCAGTAAAGTTCCCGGTAGGGTTTTCGAGACTGGAAGAGGTGAACGAGGAGAAGGACATAAGGAGGAGGAGGAGGAAGGGGACAGGAGGAGGAGGAAGGGAGCAGGAAGAGGAGGAGGAGGAGGAGGAGGAGAAGGGGGAAGATACTTGCAGTAAAATTTCCGGTGGGGGTTCCGAGACTGGAGGAGGCGAGCGAGGAGAAGGACATGAGGAGGGGGAGGAGGAGGAAGAGGGGGACAAGCGGAGGAGGAGGGGGAAGGCACTTGCAGTAAAGTTTCCGGTTTGGTTTTCGAGACTGGAGGAGGAGGAGGAAATGGACAGGAGGAAGTTGAGGAGGGGGATAGGAGGAGGAGGAGGAGAAGGAGGAGGAGGAGGAGGAGGAGGAGGAGGGCGAAGGCACTTGCAATGTACAGTTTCCGGTGGGGGGTTCGAGACTGGGGGAGGAGAAGGAGGAGAGTGACAGCTCCAAGAGGACACCTATGGCCCCAGCAGTGCCCAATACGGATCGAATAATAAAGCCATATATTGCGGCCTTGCGGCTGCTTTCGCCGAGGCTTCTCCAGGGAGAGTAGGTCCGAATCGGCTGACGGCCGCGCTGTGTCGAGGCCAATTGGCCCGAAGACGACCAAGTTCTAGGTGCCAGATGCAAATGTTCTATGTGCCACTTAGGGCGGTTTAGGTTTTCATTCCCCCGCCCCGTGTTGCTCTGCCTGCCCTTCCTCCTCGACCGCCCGCCTGCCACGCCTCTGACCCCCGTCTCCACCTGCGTGCGCTCCACCTTCGCGAGTCGGTGTGCACTTCGTCCTTCGCGCACGCCGATCCGCATCATTCCGAAGAAGAAGCATAATAATCATATATTCATAATTCAAAGGAAAATACAAATATGAAAACGAAGACACAACACAAACGTAAACTGCCGAAGTTTCGTGCGCATTTCTTTGATCCGCGCTCGCTGGGCCTCTCTGGGGGCGCACAGGCAAGACGTCCGCGCGGACCGTCCACAAGGTACTTTTGAGTATTTTTGGTCGTCTCTTCTTCCTGCCCCGCCGCTGCCAGGTGGCCGAGATGGAGGGCCACGCGGCGCTCGCCGAGGCCGACCTGGGGCTTGCGCCATCCCCGGAGGCCGCGGAGGATTGCGGCGGGCACTACCAGAGATGCCAGAGAAGAGGAGGAGGAGAACCAGTGTAAAACCTAGAGTTAGCAATGATGTTGGAATTAAGCACCCCTCCAAGCTCCCTCTGCACAGGCCCCAAAAACGGTTCATTTCTATTGAGGGAACTTCCTCGTTGGAAGACAACCGTTTGAAGATCATGAAGCATGCCAAAACATTGTTCTCGGGATTTCAACGCCACGTATCAACCTGATTGCCGCGTCTTGACGATCCGGAACCGTACCAGAGCGCCATTTCTGGGACTTCAACCCCGCGAACCAACATAACTGTGGCACCCACATAATCCTGAATCCTTCCTAAACATAAGTTCTGGTACGCTGATATGGTAATCCGTGAAATGCTTGCAAAGTTTGAAAAAAACTGTGCGCGGCGCTAAGGCGAGAGACACATTTTGAAAAGGAGCCGCTCTCAATCCGTGAAGCTCCTTGCAAAATTTCCGAACGACTGTGCGCGGCGCTAACGCGAAAACCACATTTTTAAAACCACCCGCCCTCAATCCGTGAAGTTGTTGCAATTTGTTGTGTACGAATGTGCGCGGCGTAATGGCGAGAGCCACATTTTGAAAATCACCCGCCTTTAATCCGTGAAACTCTTGCTTGTTTTAAACAGTGAGTGTGCGCGGCGATATGGCGAGAGCCACATTTTGAAAACGACCCGCCTCCATATATAGAACTGTAGTCACATTCCAAGCTTCAGAGTCATAAATGGTGAGGAAGTCTCATGCGAAACGCCCGGCCCTCCCAAAATAACTAGTTTCGAGGGACAGGGAGAAGCTATTTACAAGGAGAACGAATAGAGGAGGAGGACTAGTGTAAACCAAAGACGCATCAACGTCTTTGCAATACAATGTGCCTCCAATTTCCCGTTTTTCGTATCTCCCTGCAAGAATTCATGCTCGTTGCAAGAGGTGTCCCATTGCAAGTCAACGGTCCGACAATCTTCAACCGTGCCAAAACACCATCCTTGGGACTACAACGCCAGGAATCGATTGCGAAGGCCTTGCGGCCGGTGCCGCCGACCCTGAGAGGAGACGACGACGACGACGACGACGACGACGACGACGACGACGACGACGACAATGGCGGCGGCGGCAACGACGACGACGCTGACGTGTGCCAGAGTCCTCAGGTATGGTTCTCGGGGTCTCTTCGGAAGTCTCTTGGGGGGCCTCTGGCTAGGAATTTTGGGGCCTCTTGGGAGCCTCTTGGGGGTCTCTTGGGGGCTTCTTTGGGCTTCCCGGGGACCTCTTGTGGGCCTCTTGGGGCCTCTGGGTAACCTATTGGGGCCTCCTGGGAGCCTCTTGGGGCCGAAGGGTAGAAATGCCCGTTCGGGTCCTACGTCTAGGTACGCTCTTGGAGCCGTCTTGGGGGCATCTGGGGCCATCTTGGAGGCGATTTGGGCTGTCTTGGGGTCCTCGTGGATTGTTCGTGGGCCCTCTTGGATGCCTCTTGGGCCGTCTTGGGGAGATCTTGGGGGCCTCTGGCGTCGTTCTGGAGCGGTGGGAAGTGGAAGAGGCGCGAACGCCCAAATCTTCAAAAACCAATGGGAATTCAATGAATTGGCCCTCTCGAGAGTGCTCTTGGAAGCGTCTTGGGGCGTCCTGGAGGCCTCCCGGGCAGTCTGGAGGGCGTGAAGGCGTTTCGGACCGATCGTTTGGCGATTGGGGACCCTCTTGGACCGTCTCGGCGGCCTCTTGGGGCTTCTTGGCCTGTCTTGCTATACTTTCTGAGGCCCCAGGGGCCCCCGGGGGAAAACGTATCCAGGTGGCGACCCCCTCGAGACCCCCCCAGAACCCTCCCGGAATCCCCCCATGACACCCCCTTGAACCCCCCGGGGACCCCCACAGGACCCCCCTCACTCCCGGCGTGGGGAAAGATCAAAGGGAAGGGGCTTCTCTTCGACTTGATTACAACACTGCTAGATTTATCTCTCGCTGACAAGCTTGAAGAGGGGTGCAGGGAAAGGTGACGACGGAGACGACGACTGACGGAGACGACGACTCGAACGGCCAAGCCCCTCACACATGCCGACAGGGTCGGCGGATTTGACTGGTGCGTCTTGTCAATCCTGAATCGCGCCAGAATGCCATTCCTGGGACTTCAACGCCGCGAGTCTTTGGAACGGTTGCAATATTGTAAGACGGATGTCCGCGGCGCTACTGCAAGAGCCATGTTTTGAAAGGAAGTCGCCCTCCATTATTTAAACTGGTTTGGGAGTCACATTTTGAAATCGGCTTGCGCTCCATCCTTGAAATTACTCAAAACTGTTGGATTGGCAGAGGGCGGATTCCGCGATTTCGTTCTGCAAAACGAAATTCCTTGATTTCGTTTTGCAGCAGAGGCGGATTGGAGACACATCGAGGGACAACGAGAACAAACGAAAACGAGAAACCCTGTTTTGGTCGAGCCCTGTCCCCGCCTACGCACGCGCACCGCCAAAGAGTGGACGTAGAGGTGGTGGTGAGAGGGGGGGGACTCGGGGCGACGGGATCTGTAACATGCCCATTGCCCCTGGGCCTGCCCAATTCCTGGGTCCACGAGCGGTGCATGTGCCTTCCCGGCCACGCCAGGAGGGCGTACACACACACACACACACACCGCTGCTACTGCCCAGGAGGGGCCGGGCCTCGGGCGGTGGATCTGTGCACATCTCGTCGCCCGGAGACCTGGAGCTGTGGCCGAGGACCCGAGCTGGTCCGAGACTCGTGGCGGCGAGCAGGATCTGGGGGTCGATCGGGAGCCTCGAG
The DNA here is from genome assembly GCA_963575745.1 of Prorocentrum cordatum. Taxonomy (NCBI): domain Eukaryota; class Dinophyceae; order Prorocentrales; family Prorocentraceae; genus Prorocentrum; species Prorocentrum cordatum. The sequence goes on from CAUYUJ010000684.1 coordinate 5,078, forward strand.
ACGGGGGTCAATGCCAACGGGGCTCAGCCAGAGCGCCCGATCTTGCAGGATCTTGCAGGGCCAAGGTCGCATTGGGGTCGCGGGTGGGTCGCGGGGTGGGTCGCGGGTGGGTCTCGGGGTGGGTCGCCGGTGGGTCGCGGGTGGGTCGTCGATGCAAAAGAAATCCGCCGCAGGCGCCGAAGTTTTGGCTTGTTCAGTGAACGTAGTATTTTGGGTCGCGGGTGGGTCGCGGGCTCTCCACCTCCACCTGGAAGGAATTCAAGAACAGCCCGCCGCAGGCGCCGACAATTTTGATTTGTACGCTGAACGCGGTTTGGGTCGCGGGCGGGTCGAAGGTTCTCCACCTGGAACGACCTGGAACGAATGCAAAAGAAACCCGCCGCAAGCGCCGAAAATCTTGGTTGGGTCGAGGGGTGGGTCGCGGGTGGGTCGCGGGTGGGTCGCGGGTGGGTCGTGGGGCGGGGGCTTGGGGGTGGGTCGCGAGCGGGTCGCGGGGTGGGTCGCGGGTGGGTCGGGGGTGGGTCGCGGAGTGGGTCGCGGGTGGGTCGCGGGGCGGGTCGCGGGTGGGACGACGACAACAACCAACAAACAACAACAACAACAACAACAACAACAACAACAACAATCATCTTAAGATTGATCGCTCTTATATATGCGCGCGCGTCACTCAATATGTGCATCCCAAACCCTCGATACCCACCCTCTTCGTCTTCGTCATACCCCTTTGGGTGTATATCTTTTTTACTCGCCACGTGTAGTTGGCGCAGCCCCTAAAACAGGAAGAGCAGGGGGAAGGAGGAAGGGAGAGCGAGGAGGAAAAGAGTGGGGGGAGGGAGGGAGGAGGGAAGGGGCAAGGGGGGGAGGATGGATGGAGGACGAAAGAGGTTAGCAGGAGGGGAGGGGGGCATAAGAGGAGGTAAACAAACGGACGAACCAGACAGACGGGTCGAGCGGCGGACTCTGAGGGGCGGGTCGGGCTGGCGGGGCGGGCGGACGCCAACGGACGGAGCCACCGTGTTTGGTGTCCTGGGGCCCCTTGGGCGTGTCTTGGGGCTTCCTGGGGGCCTCTTGAGGTCTTGAGGCCTCTTGGGGTCTTCTTGGGTGCCTCGAGGTGCCTCCTGAAGTTCCCGTGTTGTCTGTTCGATGATGTGGCACTTTGTCGAGGCGCCTCCAGCCGTCCCGGGCCTTGTTGGGACAGTCCCGGTGCCCTCGTGGGCGCTTCGGGGGGCTTCCTGGAGGTGTCTTGAGGCCTCTTGGGGCCTCCAAGGGGGCTTCCTGGGGGCCTCTTGGGGGCCTCGTGGGGGCCTCCTGGGTCTCCTGGGGGGATCTTTGGGCGGGGAGCTCGAAATGTCGGTCCCCGCCTCCCCTCTGGGGGCTCTTTTGGGGCGTTCGTTGGGCTTTCTGAAGGGGTCTTGGAGGCCTCTTGGGCCGCCTTGTGGGCGTCTTGGTCCGTCTGGGCGCTGTCTTGAGGGCTGCTGAGGCCGTCTTGGGGCGATCGTTGGGGCCTCTTGGGCCGTCTTGGAGCGCCGAGAAGCCGAAAATGCAAAAACTTCAAAAACCTTCGAACACGTAAGGAAAACTTATGGTTTTTGACGTTTCCGACTCTCCTGGGAAAGCTCTTGGGGGTCTTTCGGGGCGTCTTAGGGGCTCCCTGGGCCGTCGGGACGCCATCTTGAGCGTCTTAGGCCGATCTTTCGGCAACTCGAGGCCTTCGTGAACCATCTCGTGGACCATCTTGGGGCCGTCCGTGCCTCCCGGAAGCGCGTCTGCAGAAATGATGCCGTGTCCTGCCGGACTTCCGCCGTCTTCCGCCGGCGTTCGGCCCGTGGCCAGGGCCATGTCCCGGGGGGTCCCCCCCCAGACCCCCCCAGGGGGACACACAACGGGAACCCCTCCGCCAGGTCGGGGAAAAATACTGTGTCCGCCGGGGGGGATCAAGAAGAGTTATTCTTCAGTATTGAGAGTTCAGCAGGGCTCAGTTGTGAGGGAGGTCCCAGGCGGGAGCGCCGCTCCCGGAGTAATGTGCGAGGAAGTCTCAGGCGGGAGCGCCTCCGCCTGAGTAAACTGCGAGGAAGTCCCAGGCGGGGGCGGGGGTCCTGAGTAAATGTGGAGGAAGTATCAGGCGGGAGCCGTTGTTGTTGTAGTCCGGGGGGCCAACAACACAGTTTGATGCTCAGTTGTGAGGGAGGTCCCAGGCGGGAGCGCCGCTCCCGGAGTAATTTGCGAGGAAGTCTCAGGCGGGAGCGCCTCCGCCTGAGTAAACTGCGAGGAAGTCCCATGCGGGGGCGGGGGTCCGGAGTAATTTGCGAGGAAGTCTCAGGCGGGAGCGCCTCCGCCTGAGTAAACTGCGAGGAAGTCCCAGGCGGGGGCAGGGGTCCTGAGTAAATTTGGAGGAAGTATCAGGCGGGAGCCGTTGTTGTTGTTGTCCGGGGGGCTAACAACGCAGTTTGATGCCCACGACTTTCCCTGATAAAAAAACAGGGTGCGAGCCCCGGAAGGGGCACTTCAATTGAAAAAATACAATGTCCGCCGGAGGGGGGGGATCAACAATAATCATTCTTCAGTAATTAGAGTTCAACAACAACCAACAACAACAACAACAACGACAACAGCAACAACAACAACAACAGCAACCACAACAACAAAAACAAAAACAGAAACAACAACAACAGCAACAACAACAACAACGACAACAACAACAATAATCCGCATCGCGGAATTCCACTTCAGCCACGCACCCAGGGACAGTGAATGACCGTTCGGCGCAGCCCCCTCACTCTGATATTTATTTTTCGACCTAAATCCCCCTGTAGGAGAATGGGCCCGACTTACGCTTTGCATGTCCTCGCAATTCCATGTGTAAAGTGCATCGGCGTGCGCTTGCGTCTGGCAATCGGTGAGAAAGCAACACTGTAGCGTCGACTAGCGTCGATTTAGCCTTGATCAGCGTCGAGTAGCGTCGGCCAGTGTCGATCCACAAGAGCCAGCAAGATGCCATGGGAGGCTCCCGTGAGTTGCCACCGAGCCAGGTGGCCGAAAGAGTACGACTAACACCGAAATCTAGGCTCATCCCTCCGCGGTTGGGGTCACCCCATGCGCTGTCGGGGCTCAAGGGCCGGGGTTCAATGCAAACGGGGGTCAGCCAAAGCACCAGATTTTGCAGGATTCTGCAGGCCAGGGGTGCATTGGCTTGATCCGGCAGAACCCGACTAACCTAGGTCTTGATTGACCCCGGTCAGTAGCTCCCCGACGCTGGTGCCAGTGCTCCCTTCCAGGCCCGAAGGAGAAATATCGACACAAACATGAACTTCCGGCGCTCCGCGCGGATTTCCCAGGACGCCGCCTTCCTCGGCGGCGCGGTGGACTTCCTGGCGGAGATGGCGGCGGACGCCGCGCCCGAGGGGCCCCAGGAGCCGGTCGCCGGCGGAGCGGCTGCGCCACCCTCCACCTCGCCCGCGTCGTCGTCGTCGACGTCGTCGTCGACGTCGTCGTTCCCCTCCTCCTCCTCCTCCTCCTCCTCCTCCTCCTCCTCCTCCTCCTCCTCCTCCTCCTATCCTCCTCCTATCCTCCTATCCTCCTCCTCCTCTGGAGCCTCTGGAGCCTCTGGAGCCTCTGGAGCCTCGAGCTAGGGGCAGCGTCGTCGAGCGGGCGCCCTGGCCTTGACACCCCTCTGGGCCCCGGTGCTGCGGGGAGGGAGGGGCCACAGCCACGAGGGGAGGGAGCGAGGTACACGTTGTTCATTTCTAATTCTTCGGGGCTTCTTTGATTTGTTTTGGGGCCGAGATCCTTTCATTTCTAGTTGTTCTATCCTGGGCCTCTTCCTGGCCACTGGGGGGCCAGGAACAGTTAGAAAACACGCACAAGTAGAAATGAGCACGACTAGAAGTGAACGACGTGTCCGGGAGGCGGCCCCCGATGAAGCACCTGCACCTGGGAATAATAAGGAGGACGAGGGGGAGCGGGAGATCAGCAGGCTCCCGCCCCCCGGAGCGAGTTTTTCGCCCAGATTCTCCCGAGGCGCTCTCTCTGACAGCTCCGGAGCCCGTGGAGGGCCCTGGAAGCCCGCGCACGGCGATGAACAATCGGGACCCGTTTCCCCTTTTCCCCCTTTTATGGCGATGGTCAAGTCGGGCACGTTCTTCTACAGGGGAAACTCTCAAGAGAAGTAAAGAACAGTCTGGTGACGATGTTTCGTGCTGTTGAAAAAAGAATAGGGTTGATTATGTTCTTCTTTTCTTCCGAAATCCGAAGGCGAGGGCCCGACCGAAGGCGAGGGCCCGACCGAAGGCGAGGGCGACCGAACCTTCGGCGAAGGCGAGGGCCGAGGGTGATGGCCTGACCGAAGGCGAGGGCGAGGGTGACGGCGCCTGTGCGCGCCGGCGGTGGCGGGCGTGCTCGTGCGGTGCTGGCCCGAGGGCGCGGGCCCCCACCGTCTCCCCGTGGCGGGAGGGAGGGGCTCACCTCGGCACGGTGAGGGTGGGCGGTGTTTTTCAAATTGTTGTTTTGCCGATCGGCGCCAGCCCTCCTGCTCCTCCTCCTCCTCCTCCTCCCTCCTCCTCCTCCTCCTCCTCCTCCCCCTCCTCCTCCTCCTCCTCCTCCTCCTCCTCCTCCTCCTCCTCCTCCTCCTCCTCCTATCCTCCTCCTATCCTCCTCCTATCCTCCTCCTATCCTCCTCCTCTGGAGCCTCTGGAGCCTCTGGAGCCTCTGGAGCCTCGAGCTAGGGGCAGCGTCGTCGAGCGAGCGCCCTGGCCACGACACCCCTCCGGGCCCCGGTGCTGGGGGGAGAGAGGGGCCACAGCCACGAGGGGAGGGAGCGAGGTACACGTTGTTCATTTCTAATTATTCGGGGGTTCTTCGATTTGTTTTGGGGCCAAGATCCTTTCATTTCTAGTTGTTCTATCCTGGGCCTCTTCCTGGCCAATAGGGGGCCAGGAACAGTTAGAAAACAAGCACAATTAGAAGTGAGCACGATTAGAGATGAACGACGTGTAAAGGAGGCGGCCCCCGATGAAGCACCTGCACCTGGGAATAGTAAGGAGGACGAGGGGAAGCGGGAGATCAGCATTTCCCCCCCCCCGGAGCGAGCTTCTCACCCCTCGCCAGCGTCCTTTTCCTCGTCCTCCCCCCCTCCTCCTCCTCCTCCTCCTTCCTCCTCCTCCTCCTCCTTTTCCTCCGTTTCCTCCTTTTCCTCCTTTTCTTCTTCCTCCTCCTCCTCCATCAACTCCTCCCCCTCCTGCCGTCTCCCCCCCTCCCCCCCGATGGAGTAGATCTTGGCTGTTTCTGGCGCCTGTTTCGAGCAGGTGGGGTCCCTCTCCCACAGTGGCCGCACTGCTGCAAGTAGTCGCACTAGGCAGAAGTCCGGAGCCAGACCCCCCCCCTCCCCCCACCTTCCCGCCCAATGTCGAAACGCCGAAAAACAAGAATGCTCACGTGGGGCCAGGCCCAGCGCCCTCCTCTCTTCCTGCTCCCCCACTCATTCAGCATAACATAATCCCTAACCCTAACAGCACAGTGGACTCGTGGCCTAACTCAGGCCTAAACATGTGAATGGTTTCGTTCGAGACATCTGCAGAGAGGCCCCCTCTATCCCTCATATCTTGGGCCCTCCTAGCTCAGGTTCCCTCCCGAAGGAGTAGGGGTACTTCTGTTGCTCCTCATCCACTGTGCAGGGAAGGTCCTTGCACGCGTGTCGTTGAAGGCAGGTGTCTTTCTGGGCTCCCAGGTCCCAATCCTTCTCGAGCGCCTTCCTACTTCAAGAGTCGATGTGTGTTTGTTTTTGTCCCCCCTCCGCGACCGCCCCTCGCCCTCTCCCCTCCTCTTGCCTGCGGGTTGATTTGCGATTCCGTGCCCCTGTCTCGCCCGGATGCGCGTGCGGGTTGCCCCTGCCGCGCTGCGACGCAGAAGTTTGTTTCGGTGCCGCTTTCGCCGGGCCCGAGCTCACTCCGCGTCATCCGCTGTCCTGTTTCCTGGTTCCACGTGCGTCTTCCCACTGGGGTTCGCGGGCCCTGGAAAAGGCAGGGCTGTTTCGCCCCCCACCCCATCCACTCCTGGGAAAAATTGGAAGAACGACATGCGCTCTCACCTTTCTCATGGAGACGGCATAACAGCGGCTCGAAATGGTAAACACACGATTCACCGAAACGGCTTGGGCGGTCCAGGGATCCGGAGGAAGCCCAGAACTGGCTCGCAAACGGTTCGGCTCCGGCAGTGCTTTGGACCAGGCCCCCACCAGGGTAAACGAGAACGGTAAAACAACCGCGCCATACACGGAAAACAATCAGCGCGGGATACGGTAAAACGTTTGAGCAGACATGGAAATGGTAAGACAAACAAATCACGCGTCCAGGGCACACAAATTTGGTTGACCCAATGGCGGTCCAGCGACAATGGGGTGATGCAATAGATTTGGTGCAACAGATTTGTGGGGGTGCAATATATACAGGGCGTGCAGTACATTTGGGGGGGGGGGCAAATGTATTGCTGAATCTCCGCGTGCAATACATTGTTTGCAACACAATGCAATACAGTTCTCCGACGCAATACATGTGCAATGCCATTGCCCAAATCTAGTTCACCACCCCCTTTCAGCTGGACCCCCTTTTGGATTGACCAAAACTAAGGCAAATATATCCGCGGGGCCCTCATCGAAGCGAACCTCTTCCTTCTTAGATCCTGACATACTCGCGCCATGAATCGAATGAAGCACTTGTTTGTCCTTCCCCGCCTGGCAGCTTGAGAGGATGCACCTTAGGCAGAGAGCTCCCGACCCGCCTCGTACAACTTTCTTACCGTGGCCGCCAGGCCCAAAACGTACCAGCGATCCCTGGGGAACCCGCTTCGTGCCATCGACAAACGACGACGGCATGCCGCGGTCGCCAGGCCCAAAGTCTGCAGGTGCCTCTTGTGGATCCCGCTGCGCGTTTCTCGCGCGGGCCTCGCCCGGAGTAACGCTAGTGGTTGTTCAACGTTCGGCTTTCGGGGTTCCAGTCTCCAGCAGACCCGCAACAAAAACGACTCAGGATGAGAAGCCGCTCCCCTGCATGGGGTCCAGGCCTTCGCGGAGCACCGTCGCAAACAAGTTCGCGGCGTCGGTTGTGTGGGTCGACCTTGCTTTGGAGAGCCGCATGTGACTGGGAATCAGCGGCCTGTCTGAAACAGAGCATAGCGCGGGGTCGCAAGGGCTTCGAAACGGGGTCCAGGGCTTGGAGGGGCCAAAGCGTCTCCACCCCGGCGGGAGGCGGCGCACTGAGCGCACCGATTGGAGCCCAGGGGTCCACTTGGATGGGGTCCAGGGGGCCCAGGGATCCTCCTCATCCTCGACCTCGTCGTCCTCCTCCTCCTCGTCCTCCTCGTCCAAGAGTGTCCGCGGTTCGGCTGGTTCGGTGGCGCCGCGGTCGGCTGCATTGCGTCGGTTCGGCTCGGTAATGTATTGCGTCGTTGCGCCCTTCTATGCTACGTTCTGTCCGCCGATTTCCGTTTGGCTGTCGGTTCGGTCAGTGTTCGGTTCTGTTGTTGTTGTGGGAGCTTATGTCGCCCTCCACCTCCTCTGCCTCGCAGTTGTCCTCGTCCTTTGCGTCCATCCTTCTCCTCCTCGTCCTGTTGTATTTCCCCAGCTCGCGGCACTCTTCAGCCCACGCTCGTTGTTCTTCCTCTTCCCCCGTTTCCGCCCCCCCTGGACCTCGGCGGCATGATCGCTCCTCCTTTCCCATCATCTTCCTTCCTTCTCCTCTGAAGGCGCTGCCCTCTCGCGAGGAACGATTTCGGCGCCCGCCTTATTTTTCCTCGTCCAGGGGCCTCTCCCTCCCTCCCAGGCGCGTTTCGTAATGGGCGTTTTTTTTTTCACGGAGGGGGGGATCGTGGGTTGCAAGAAGGGGCCCCTAGAAGGACCCCTTGGGAGCCCAGAGGATGCAAGAAAGGTGTACAGTTCTGCCCCCCCCCCCTTTGTTGCCTCCACGTTACGACTCCTGCCAACGCGAGGGAATGGGGCCAGTAGGGATATGTAACGGCGGGAGGGAGCGAGGGAGGAGGCTGGGAGAAGGGATGGTGGGAGATGAAGGCGAGGAGTGAATCGAGGAGGATGGAGTGGAGATGTGGGTACAGATGAAGGAAGTTTGGGATTGTTGATCCGTAGACATTGGGCGTGGCCTTGGCAGTGACTGCCGTATATTCACGAGAAGAAGTAGTGCTAGCAGCACCACATCGAGTATTTCCAGCAGCTGTGTTGTAGGAGGAGCCGCAAACGCGGTCACAGTAGTGTTGGTAGTGGCTCTCGTGATGCAGGTGGCAATCGCCAGGTGATTGCGGGAGTGGTGTTGCTAATGTCATTGGCGTTGGTAGTAGCAGTACCTCAGGACGTTCTAATATAATAGTGCTTGTTGTGGTTAGGCGTAGGGTGTCTTTGAGTGCTATTGCCTGAGATGGTGTGCGTGTCCACCGACCGACTCGGCTCAACAGTGGGTCCCTTCTATATCCCATACTTTTTGAAAGATCTTTCGTCCGACGACTTCACAGGTCATGGCTGCGCCCCTCTGGTGCTCGCGAGGCCCTGGCCCGCACCCGCAGCGGTGCCCCCCCCCCATGCTTGTCACAGTCCCGCCCCCTCCGGCAACGTCCAGGACGTGTGCGCCCCGGCGGTCGGATCGCACGAGCATGGACCGCCACCCCAGACATCCGGCGCATCGATTTCTGTTCGAGGCGTGGGTCCCCAGACCTCTGGTGATGGCGACGACGTCCCCGCCATCGCCATCGTCATGGCCATCACCGACCCCTTCCCCAGGGCTGACCTTTAAAATGCCGAGCTGCTGTCACACGACTCGGGAGCCCGAAGCCGGCTTCCGGATGCAAACATCGGGAAGCGACTCGTCCCTCCTGAGCCGCTCGCTCCGTCCGCCCCTCTTTCGGCCGCACCCTTCCCCCGCTCCCCCGTTTCTTGCATGGTGGCACAAATCGCTCGCTCTGACGGCCTTCCCGTTTTGGCACCCACCGCCGGCGCTGACGTCCCCTGCCTGCAGAGCCGCCGACGCAGGAGGTGTCGAGGAGCCTGGTCTCTGGGCCCAGGGGCGCGTCCGGCGCCGGGGCTGCCGAGGACATGGAGGTCGAGGGGGAGCCTGCGCAGGCACTCCAGGAGGCCCAGGCGCCGCCCACCCGGGGCCGGCCCCGGCCGCAAGGGGGCGCGAGAGGGTCGTGTGGAGGGCACTTTGTGCGCCCAAAGGCATTTGTTGGGGGAGAGCCGAGGTGGCCTCGTGAGAGGGTAGGGGCTCGGTGTTCCCTTCGCCCGGGGGACACACACACACACCGATACTGCTGCCCTTCCACCGCTCTCGCAGTTCCGGGCCTCCCGGGAAGCTGTCGGCGCCACGGCGAGATTTGCCTCGGAATCCTGGATCGCACCCGGGGAAGCGGTAATGGCACGGTTCCCCCTGATTGTGTCATTCCGTGTGTCGTCCCTTGGCGCTTCTCCTCCATCTGGGCGCAGCTGAGGTCCAAAGGGGAGGGGGCTTCGTTTCTTTTCCACGGTTCCGCTTGACAGACATTGACTGTAGCCTCCCTCTCCATCAGTTTCTCCGTGATCCCCTTCCTCACGAGTTCTCTTCACACCTATCAGGGTGCATGCCAGCATTTTCTGGTGGGCCTCGTCTCCTTCACTGTTTCTGGAGAGATTCGCTGCGCAGGTCGGGACCATAGCCACTCATGCTCCTTTTGCGAATTTCCCATGCAGCGTCGTGGGCGCAATCTCTGCACGCTGCGTTCACGAGGCAATCATTGCGGCTGAGAGCACGCCCGAGGAGGAACCGGAGGGAAAGCAGGAGGAAAGCGATGAGGCGGACAGGACCCGCAGATCGGTGCGACGAGTGGGCAACAATAGCAGCCCCCCATCGCTCCTGCCAGGCCCTCCGCGCGCCAGCGCGGCAACGGAGAGCCGAGAGGGCAGTTTCCTCCTCTCCTCCATCTTCTCTGTTTTTTACCGCGCGCGTTTCACTACTCGCAAACGTCCAAACAACACGTCCTCTTCGATGTAATGGACATTCGAGCACCCGCGGCGGATCCAGGCCGTTTGCGAGTAGCTGCTCGGCGAGTAGCGGGACGCGCTTGTCTAGTTTTCTCAGCCCTTTTTGCCCCCGGCCGCTCTCCTCGCTCCTGCCCCGCCGCCCCGGCCCCCCATCCCCAGGATCCAGCCAGTCCGCAGGCGCAGGCGCAGAGGCCACGACAAAAAGCCGACGCCGTGCGCAGAGCGAGGAGGCCCCGAGGCCCGACGGCCCGGAAGGAGGCACGACGCCGCGGCACAGCGGCGGAGACCCCGACGCCCCGCGGCCTTGCGCGGGGAGCTCTCGGGCCCAGCTTGTGGGCGAGGCCCCCCCCCCCCTGGAGTGGCTTGGCTTCTCGGGGTGCGTGCTGTGAGAGTCGTTGGTGTTTGCCCCCTAGCCTGGACGCCTCCAGCAGGCTCCGGATGCCCAAGCTTAAGTCGGGCATGAGAGGCCGATCGGCCTCACTCTGAGTGGTGAGAATGGTCATCTAGCGCGTGGGTTCAAGGGAAGATGGGCTTGCGCGAGGTGCGGAGAGACTCGTGTTCGCAGGTGTGACCTCGTGAATTTGAGCTGTGGTGGACCCCCATAAGGGGGCCCAAGCGGCTCACGAGTCGCACCATCTCTGCAAAACGGGCCCGATGGTTTGGTGTGTAGACTGTGCCGCTCGTTGCGTCAGTAGAGCGCACATGACAGCCAGACGGTGTTTGGGCAGACCTCCCATGGGTTCTCCGAGGCACTTTAAGAGGAAGTACTTTATCCAGGGGAAGGGCCCGTCGGGCGAAAAGGTAGGCAATGGGTTTCACAAGCCTGTGCCTATCACCTCGCGTAGCTGATGTTCGTAATTAGCGCCTTGTGATACATCGCGTTTCTGGCTTGGTGCCTCGTTCTCGGAGCCCCTCGTCTTTATCGGAACCCTCGGCATCCCCTCCTATTATTCCTCCCCCTCCTCCTTCTCCTCCTCCCTCTCCTCCTCCTCCTCCTTCTCCTCCTCCTCCTCCTCCTCCTCCTCTTCTACATGCAGAAAATTCGAAAATATTCTAAACATCGTAGTTTGACGATTTGTCTATCAGATTTGATTTGTTTAAGCCTATTTTGGCTGTGTATTTGTACTTCCAAGTTCCGCCTGCAGGAGGACATGCCCGAGCTAAGCCCAAATACGCTCCACGCCGCCGCTGCAGTCCTTCGTGCGCCCCGCGGTGCGCGCCTGCCTCGCTCTGACAGTGGCATCTTCTATGCCGACGCTGGAGCCGGCGTCACCCCATCATACTTGTACTACATGTGCGTCTCCCCCCCAGGTGCAACGCGCGAACCGAGAGATCCTATATTCTGTGCGTCGTGGCGGGCGCTTTCTGACCACACCGCTCGGGAAACGATGTATTACAAGATGGGTATACTATTTGTTCGGTTCGGACGCGCGCCTCAATGGAGGATCTATGTAGCACTGGTCTGTCTCTCTGCGTCCCATTGTGCTGCACCGGCACGCCATCCCTGGCCTCCCAAGAGGAGACGGGCGAGGGCACCCGCCACACGATCTCGCCCGCGCCCCGCCCTCCCGACCTCGGGGCGAAGGCGACGGCTGCGACGGCGATCACTGCGACGACGGCGGCGACGGCAGCGACGACGGCGACGGCAGCGACGTCGGCGACTGCGACTAGGGGGACACACAATGACGTAAGCATAACAGCTCGGAGGTCCGCGCGGATTCCCTGGATCGTCGCTGGGCCCCTTGGCTGCGCCTCCGGCGCCGCCCCTGGCGCGCTCCGCGCGCCAGGGAGGGGGGCCCAGCGCCGATCCAAGAAATCCGAGCGGACCTTCGAGTTTTTGTGTTTATGTCATTGTTGATTCCCCTAGCGTTAGGTGGGGCATGTCCTCCTACAGGTGGATTCTGGGCGAAAATTGAAAATTGTCGAACAAAGAAGACAAACATAGAAAAACATAGTTAAAACATCGTCCCCAGATTATGTTTAAACTATTTTGGAATATTCCTCCTGTAGAGGGACATGCCCGACTGAACCCTAGCTGCGGCGACGGCGACGGTGGCGGCGACTGCGACGGCGACGGCGGCGGAGCAGGAGCAGCAGCAGCAGGATGGATCGGCGGCTGGTTGAGGAGCGCCATGCGGGCATGTAGGCGAGGAAGGCCAGGTCGTCGTTGGGCCTTCCAGGAGGGCTTTCCAAAGAGCATATGTGGACACTATGTGTAAGGCCCGCGTGTCCCTCTACAGGAGGAAAATTCAAAAATATAGATTCCAAACATAGCCTGGGAATGATTTTCTGATTATTTGTCACTCTGTTTAAGCATGTTTTTGATTTTCTGATTGTTTCTTGGTCTATGATCGACTACGTTTGAAATATGCGTTCGCGCAAAAATGGCCTGTAGGGGACCTGCCCGACCTGAGAAGATTTGGACACTACGCGATGCAACTGCTCAAAGAATTTTCCAATCCACTCGGTTGCCCAATCCACGGCCTCGAGCCTTCCAGGGCGGTCGATGCTCGATACGTCTGGAGGGCTATGTAGGTGCGCTCCGCTCTGGCCGGTCATGGTCGAATCCCCTCCTCGTCGTCGTCGTCGTCGTCGTCGCCGTCACCTCCCTCCTCCCTCCCTCCCTCCTCCCCCCACCCCCGCCCTCTCCACACAGGCGCCGCAGCAGATGGACCTCTCGGCCGCGCCGGCGGAGGAGGCTGCCTCCGCGGCCCCCTTCGATTACACGTCAGTCAGGCGATCGCAAACATGGATCAAGGGGGCGTGGATTAGCGACGGGTCCCGTTTCCTTGGGAGATCGTGGACCGAGCGAGGCGGCGCCGGCTGCATTCTGGGGGGGCACCTCCCCTGATCCGTGGATTTGGCGACCGCGCGCCAGATCCACGGATCGCTGATCCGTGCTCGTGCGCCCCCGAACAGAGGCGCCAGAGCAGATGGACGTGTCGGCCGCGCCGACGGATGAGGCTTCCGCCGCGGCCCCCCAGACGGCCTCCATGGCACCCCTCAAGAGGCCCAGAAGGCCCCATGGGGCTCCAAAGTGGAGCGAAAAGGCTGGGGGCACCTTGGGCCAGGGGCACTCCTAGCAACGCCCGACTCCTCGGTTACGCGTCACGGCGAGCCTTGGCCACAGTGACCGTTTGACGCGCGCTTCTCGGGGCCCGCCCGCGGCTGCCTGCGCGCTCGGATTCGGCCGCCTTGCGCCTCCCCAGTCCGTGCATCAAAGGTCACCCCTGCCTGGGGTTACAAGTCGGGCCCGTCCCTCTCTACACAGGAGCAGTATTCAAAAGTAGTCCAAACATAGTATGGGGACATTTTTTTCTGCCATGCTTTAAAAGTTGTTATTGTTTTTGCTGGGGCATCTTAAACTTTCTGTCAAAAATCCGCCTGTAGGGGGACATGCCCGACCTAACCCTAGGGTCACTCCTGCGTGTGTCCGGCCGCCTCCCGGGCCGGTCGAGACCGTCTGCCTGGTCATCGGGCGCCCCGGACAGCATCGAGGCGGCTGGCTTGTATGGTTCCATGTGTCTTGGAGACTATTTTTAGGGTCAGGCGATAAACAGGGTTATCGGGCTTGCCTCCCTCCCCCCACCCATCATGACCTAACCTTGCCGGTTGTGCAGGTCCAGGGTGGGGGGGCGCGGGCATATGCAGGGCTGTCCACAGCGCGGAGAATAGTTATCGCCCAGCCCCCTCCCCTCCCCCGTCCGGGATAACCCTGGTTATCGCGGATTCAAAACGGTCTCTTGGGCGGGGGGCGGGCAGGCAACCCAGACACCTCCTGCGTCTCGGAGAAGCATCGGGGCGGCTGGCATGCCGTCTTTCCGGGCCCCCTGGAGGCGGACTCCAGGCCTCGGGGCCCTCCAGAAGCGGCTCTTGCGCTGTGCAGGTGCCTGTCGGGGCGGTCCTCGGGAGTTCTTCTTCTTTGCCCGGCTTCGCGCGAGGGGTTTCCGAGGTGCCCTCAGGGCTTTCCCCCCATCGATGGTCGTCGCTTCAGGAGCTGTTCCCTTCAACGGCTCGGGTGGAACCGACCCTGGAGGAGGCGTCGAGAGGCCCCGGGGCCCAACGCATCGAAGCATTCGAGACGCTGGGTGTCTTGGCTCCTCCTTCCTGGTCAAGGTAAAGCAAATGAGCCCGAGGATGACAGCACGCCGATGTGGTCATTGCCAGCCTTGGTCTTGCGTCCCGTCCCGATCGGGATTCCACAGGACCAAATTGATGACTGATAGCTTGCATACGAAACGATACGGAAGCGTTGCTTCAAGACTTGGGCGTTGAATCACAAGCCACGAACCCCCTCATTCCTGGTTCTCTCCCTCTCCCTGCCTCCTGTTCCCGCCTCTGCCCCTTACTCCCCACCTCCTCCGTATTTCCCTTCCCCCCTCGTTTCCCCCACTCTTCTCTCCTTCCCTCCCCTTGCCCCCGTGCCTCCGTCTGCCATTTCCTTTTCCCACTGCATCCGACTGGGTCGTCGGTGGCATGTTCCGTACCTCGCTCCAGAGCCCGCACCTCCACGTGGTGGCTAGAGGGTGCGCAGGTTTTTTGAACACTCCTTTTGGCACCCCGTGCACCAAAAACATGTGCATTCCGCCGAGATCCGATGGCGAAAGCCGAGCTTCGGCAATGGTCCACTTGTGAAGCCACCTATCGTGGAATGACGTCGCTCCCAAGCAAAAAGCCATTTTCGCTACTGAATCTCCTGATATCTAGCCTGCCGTTCCAGATGCGAGGGTGGAAAAAGAAGGTCACGGCCAGGGATGATATGGCGGCAGTAAGGCAGATTCGACGGAACTGCTCGCGCGCAAGGATGCCGCGGGCGAGGTCCATACAATGCGTATGGGGTTCATCACGAATGTGAAGGATACCAGACCAGTGTCAAGATTGGTCTCACCGAGCAGCTCGAGCAGATGGACCGGACACCGCATGCGATGGTCGAGGCCGTCAGCGTCGCCGACCCAGCCGAGCGCGCAGAAGTTCATCTGGAGAAGGACACCAATATGAGGCACGTGAAGGCAGTCAACATTGTCGCCGGGCTCGGGAGCCAACTCGTGGCAGCATTCGAAAAGGAGCAGGCACTTGCGCGTGAGCTCGCAGAAGAAGGAGTTGGGATGGCAGCGAAGTTGGTCTCGATGGATGATGGGGTCGTGAACGCAGAGGCTGACAACATCGGACAAGTTGAAGCCAAGGCGGGCGGAGTGGCTGGCTGGGCCTTCGCTTGGACCGAGCATGGTGCACGCGATATGGTCGACTCATTCGCACCAACATGGACGAGTGCGAGAGTGTACGTCCGGAAAGGAAAACGAGCTGCAGTCAATCAAGAAGGACCTCAAGGAGTCAGGGTCCACCTTGCAGTCTATTGTTTTCACATATCGACACACGGCGCCAGGTCACCTCATTTCCCCTTGGAATGCCCAGCCCAGAGGTTTTTTTACAGTTACCAACTCGTCTTGTGAGCCAGCAGCAGCGGCAACAATACAAACGAATCATTGAATCTAGAAGCTACGCAACAAACTTTTCCCACGACCGTGCGAAGGTATTTTCAACCGAAACCGCGCAAACTGGAAACTGCAAGGCTCGGCGCAAGCTGGAAACTGCAAAGCGCTTGTGGACGTCGGGCACACAACGAGAGCGCCGATAATATAGAATCCGCGATGGCGCAGCGGGCATCAGTAGCAGCAGGCAGCAAAAGCAGGCAGTGACAGCACCAGGCAGCACAGGAGGAAATTGTCGGGCCTGGCGGGCCGGATGTGCGACAGAGAATGCCTTGCGGAGAGAGCGTAGGTCTCGCATTGTGCGTTGCCTGTCAGTCGTTGTCCGCCCACTCGAGCGGGGTTTGGAGACGCGTGGAAACGCGTCGGACCCCACGTTGGGAGCGGTCTCAAACAGACAACTTCGACCGTTGACCCAGGGGAAGCGGAGACATCGAGGACGTCGCCGCCGCCGAGGCCGCCGCTGCGATGCCGACGCCGCCATCGCGGCGCCGGCGACCCATCCTGTTCGGACGCGCTCTCCAGGCCGCGAGACATCGACTGACAGGCGGCGCGCGATCAGAGCTCGACGCTCTCCCCATAGAGGCTTTTCTGGTGAACCTGGCTACGCTGCAGACGCCCTTGCCTGATCGCGTTCGCCGCGCCCTGTTGCGCGCTGCCCCGCCGGCCGATGCCGCTCGGCGATTGCGTCGCGACGGCGTCGGTCAAGAAGCAACTGGTGGGTTCAGGCGGGGCAGCGCCAGCCCCATCGACCGTCTCGGGCACAGGGCGATGCGCCCGCGTCGCAGCAAAAGGCAGCATAAGCGGCGCCAGTCGTCGAGGCTAATCTTCCAGGGGCGCGCGGGGGCGCCGCGGGGGCTAGCGCGGCTAAGGCCATGGCCTCTTCGGAGCAAGTCGCGCCCCCCCCTGTCGGAAGCCCAGGGCAAGCTGAGAGTTGGGGGCCAAAAGTTTCATTTGCCTGGTGCCACCTTTTTGTCGCGCGCGCCCAGAAGTTCGGGGGGGTCCACCCGCTTTTTTGGGAAGGCATCTGGGTCCGAGGAGAGACGGGGGGCGCGCGGAGCTTTCGCTGGAGGAGCGACGCCGGCCTCTACGATGGCGCCGAGCGAGCCGCCATTTATTCGCTTGTGACTTTTGGCTGGAGGACGGGGGCCAGTATTTTCCCGCGTGGCCAAGGGCGCGCCCGTGGCGGGGGCGCGCCCTTTACGTTCGCGCGTTGTCGCCCTGGTGGCGGCAAGCCCCTCGCCCCCGCAGGCGCAAGATGCGGCCTTGGATAACGCCGGTCAGGGTCCGGTGCTCTGAGGGGGCCCCAGGTAATCGCGCGGCAGCGTCGCCGGGGCAACTGGGGGCATGTTCCCGGAGCGGGCCGAGGAAGGGCCCCGCTCCATGGCCATTCGACGTCGCATTGGTCGGGGGGCCCGCCTTGCGAAAGAGCAATTCGATGGGGCCTTTTAAAAAAATTGGCCTTTCGGGGAGGTTGCGCATCTTCTTGTTTGGCGGCTGCGTCCACGGGACAAGCAGAACGTGCGACTTCTGGCGGTGCGACGACTATCACGTGGATTCTGTTTGCTGCTCGCGAGGTTGATCGCGTCTACGCGGGGGGGCGCATGTTTTTCGTACTGTGTTGACAGATCATGTCCAGTTTTTGCTTGTCGTCATCCACTTCCATGGCCAGTTCGGACTGGCGGGAGATACTTTCAATGTCCTCGCGCGCTCGGGGAAATCAGTGTCGCGTGCCTCTTTGCAGGGGGCCTGGGGCATCGATTCAGAGATCTTGCGGGGTTCAAGATTGTGATCACATGTCGGCGATTCTTGTCCGTCCCATGTCATCTACGCGTCAGGGGCATTGCTGCGGGCACTTTGTATCCAACCGCTGTTTGGATCTCTACGCGGGCGCTTGCCAGTCGTGGTCAGATTCGCATGTCGGGCACAGCGTTGCGGTGCGTTTGAGGCTCGCGGGGCTACGGCGAGCTACTGAAAGTGCGGATGAGGATCTATCCGTTGAGTTTTCCTTTTGTCCCGGAGGGAACGGACGCGGAGAAGCTCGCGTGCGTGGCGCGAGGAGGTGGTTTTTCAATTCGCCAGCCCCATGGATTCGGCAGCCAAAAGACATCATGCGGCAGTTTCAGGGTCGGGCGAACCCGCGCTCCATCGCGTCGGCGAAGCCTTTCGAGGGTCGATCGGCAGGCCGCCAGGTGCAGGAGGTATCCTTTCCAAGCGGCGCTCAATGACTCGATCAGAGGTGCTTGGTGCTCGCGCAGGAGTGGCCGCCGCGCGGCGCATGGCGACGCCGCGCACCCAGCTGGCCAAGGGCATGGAAGCCCTCCCGGCGAGGGCGCGCGTTTCGGATCATGTGTGCCCAAGTGGCTTGGTCGACGAGATGCGGCCGCATTCAGCCGGCACGCTGTTCAAAGGCATGCTCGATGGGGATCGCACGTCGGCTTATGCCACCTGGCCGCAGGCGCTGGTGCCCCAGGGGGCATCTCAGGAGACGGTTGAAGGGCGGCAGGTATGGAAGTCTTGGGCCTAGTCGTCTGTTTTGCCAAGTGAGCGCAGTGCCTTTCGGTGCTCCAAGGGCTCCTCGGCGCCTCCCCTGCCCGCCGTGTCTGGGTCGGCGATTCAATGTCTATCAGAGGCGATGCAGCAATTCGGCAGACCTTGCAATAGCGGTTGCCGATTCGGTGCAAAGACTGTCATGCTTCCGCGGCGGCCCCGAGCGCTTGGGGGCGCGGGGATATTTTGCTTCCTGCACTCTGGAACATGTCAGCTGCCATGTTTTTCCCCCTGGGCACGGGGCTGGGGCGGTGCTCCTTCCGCCCCCAGCTTCTGCGGCAGGGATCCCTTCCCCTGGACCTGGCTTTTCTCGCGGCTTAGGAACGGGGCCCGACCGCTGGTTCCCTTTGGCTGGTCCTGGCGGCGTTGCTCACGAAACCGATTGGGAGGGCGAGGTCAGTGGGGTTGCTGTATTTGTGGGGCCGAGTGCGGACTCGCATCGGACATGCCCATTGTGCCAAGCGGGGGACAAGTGTTGGTGCCTTTTTTACCCTGGGCGAGGAGCTCCTCCGCGCTCCGCGACAAGAGCGCTTGGTTTCATAATGCGTGGGCTTCGTTTGCTCGGAAAACGCCAGGATTTGGTTTGGGGGTCATTTGTCTTTCTCTGAGACCGCAACGAGACCCCATGGCACCATTGCTAGATCGCATCGCAGAGTGTCCTCGCAGCTGCTCTGGGGCCACGTCGCTTGCTCGGCTGCTGTTCGCCTCGGTTAAACGCAAGGCGTTCTCGACCTGCGGCGCGGCGGCGCTTACGAGCGGCACGGGCGCCATTTCTCCTTAGTTGGTTGGTGGACAGGCCGCCGCGCGCAAGGATATGCAGTCCGCTTTTCATCGGGCGCCCCAGGGCCTCCAGGATACGGGGCCACCATGGCGCCCAATAGATGGGCATGCTTTCGCCCGCCCCCATCCTTGGCCAAGGCGCTCGCTGACGGCTGCAATCTCGCGCTGGCCGCCAGGGCGGCGGCCCGCCGCGACTGGGGAGGCGGTGCGACCGATGGATCCAGCAGGGCGGTGCTAATCAATCACAGCATTTCTTTGGGGGGCCCAAGCCAAGGTGGCCGAGGTGCTTAGCCTCGGCGAGGCTGAGGTCCCCGCGGGGGGCGTTCCTGGCGCGGGAGTCGCGGCGGGGGCCCTGCGCGGGGCCAGCGCCCAGGGCCTCCCGGACGAGAAGCTCGAGAGGCTTGGGGCGGTGGCCGTCCGAACCGGTGGCAGAGTGCCCAGGGGGTGCTCGCTCGGATTGGCGCCCGCGTGCTGTCGCAAGGGTTTCGCCGCGAGACCTCACTGGTGCAGGTGTCAGCTGACGCGATCAAGGCCGACGTGCAGATTTGTCAGGATGGCAGGGCATCATATCGCATTTGGGCTGTTTTGTCTTCCTGGGCCCATGTCGTGGCCCAGTGGCTGGAAACGAGCCAGGAACCCGACGCAGCGGCTGACGCCTCGAGAGAGAGAGAGAGAGAAACAACAAAAAACAAAAACAAAAAAAATCAAGGGCGCCGAGGAAGGGGCCAGGCCGTGGAAGGCGGGGGGCGGTGTGTTTTCGAGTCTCCCGCGGTGGAGGACGAATCTCCTCCGCCCTCAGCTGTTCGACCTGTGAAGGGGGCTACGCGACGGTTTCCGCCGTTGCGCTAGGAGGTCTCCATGAGTTGTGTGGGCACGCTCGGCCCACTCCAGCGCAAGATGGCAAACACCATCGTCTTCCTCGCCGAAATTAAACCGCCCGGCTCCGGCGCGCGAGCCGGGGCTTGCGAGATCCCCAGGGGCCCCGGCGATTGGCCTCTTCGGCGCTCGGTTCTCGGATGTCGGACTGGGGCCTCGGCCGAGGGCGGGCGCCCCAGCTTCCGAGGGCCCCACCCCGCGTTTCCAGTTTCCGCCCATCGCTGTCTCTCGGACTGCTTTGAGGCCTTTGGGATCCACGAGGGTGAAGCTCGAGAGTCGGGCCGGTGTTGCAGAGCTCGGCAATTCGAAGACCAGGTGGACGGTTGACGAGCTGTTTTCGGAAAGAGGGGGGGGCTGTCGTTGGCCCGCGGTGCGCAGCCAATGCACACCCGCACCGCGGTGCCAAAAAAGGTCCTCTCTGCTGGGCCCCTGGGGTTTGTGTGGACTTTCTCTTTCTCTTTCTATTCCCTTCAGTGGCGTGCAATCGTCCTCCTCCTGCTGCTGCTGCTCCTCCTCCCCCTCCTGATCCTGATCCTCCTCCTCCTCCTCCTCCTCCTCCTCCTCCTCCTCCTCCTCCTCCTCCCCTCCTCCTATCCTCCCTCCTCCTCCCCTCTCCTCCTCCTCCTCCTCCTCCTCCTCCTCCTCCTCCTCCTCCTCCTCCTGCTCCTCCTCCTCCTCCGCCTCCTCCTCCTCCTCCTCCTCCTCCTCCTCCTTCTCCTCCTCCTCCTCCTTCTCCTCGTTCTCCTCCTCCTCCTCCTCCTTCTCCTCCTCCTCCTCCTCCTTCTCCTCGTTCTCCTCCTCCTCCTCCTCCTCCCATTCCTCCTCCTCCCTCACTCGGTCCGCTCTGCCACCCCAGGAGGCCGCAGGGCAGTCGGCCGCGCCGGCGACGGGGGACGAGGAGGCGAGCCTTGCGGAGGCGGCGATGCAGGCCATGCTGGCGGGCGACATGGACAGGCGGCCACCGCCTCCATTTCCAGATGTGCTCGCGTCGTGGACCAAGGGGGCGGATGTTTGTTTTGTCGTTTTCAGCCTCCAGGGGCCCTCGGCGGGGTCCAGGACCGTCAAAAAACGATTCGGGATGAGAAGCCGGTCCCGGGGAAAAGGGTCGGGACTTCTGGGGACCCTGCGCGTCAGTACGCTTGGACTGCCGCGCGTGGCTCCGTGCTCCCTCGGAGGGCGGAGTGCACGGCGCCTGGAGCCATTGGGATGGCCGTCCGTCTGTTCGTAGGTCAGGGTCGTCTGGCATGGCGAGCGGCGTGGGCGGGCCTCTGCAGCTCTGTCGTCGTTGCAGGGCCTCCACCGCCCCCACTTCCCGCGGCTGGACAGCCTTCGCCTTGTCACTCCACGTGTTCCATCCTCCCCCGGCCTCCCCTCCTCCTTCCTCCGCCCCCCTCCACTTGGCAGGAGGCTAAGGTCTTCGTGCTTCGAGCAGTGGGCGCCTCCACTGCGGTCGGGGGCGGCGTTCGGGGGGGACAGGCTCACGAGGTCGCGCATCGGCCCCCAATCGCCCATTCTTCGCCGATTGGGGCCCGATGCCCCACCCCGACCGGGAACGTGCGGTTTCGCTTTGGGGGGCTTCTCGCCGATCCATCGCAGATGTATCGCCGATTCATGGGCGACGCTCCACTCCCCACCCCACCCCTGAGCCAGCCCCTTCCTACTGTTGCCCCTCGTAGGGGGCGCAGCAAGGCTCGCAAGAAATCTAGACGGCACGCGGCTCGGGACTTACTTGCACGCTTTTGCGGCCCTGCGCTGTTTGCAATGGTGGCGGAGGGTGGGGGGATTGTGGGAATCTCAATGTTAGCCAGCGTGGGCGCCACACAGCGCGGTGCTTGCAATTCATGTCGTGCAATCGACGTGGGCCAACACATGTGGTGCAATGAGCTGTTTGTTTGCAGTGGGTTGTCGACCCCATGGCTCGCGCGACCATCCCACCCACCCACGCGCAACGTGGTTTGCAAAGCCATGCGGCGGCGATTGCGATGACTGCTTGGCCCTCGGTGGCGCACCGCTGCAGCCACGACAGCGCGCGCAGGCTCGCGCGCAGAGCGGCCAGCCAGTCAGGCGCGACCGTCGCGGCCACCCTGGCGCTGGCCGCTGGGGACTTCCCAGCGCGCTTCGCAGGCCGAGCTGGCGCACGGGCGTTTCGGTGCCAGTCGGTGATGCGGGCGGGCGCGGTATCAGGGCGACGCCGACAACAGTTGACACGATGTTGATAAGAACGATGGAGGAAAAGACGGCGACCGTGACAACGGCAAGGCCACTGACACCGCCGATGGAAACCACTCCGATTACGATGATAGTGTCCCCGCGTCGGTGGCGCAAGTTTTTGGAGGATTCCGACATGCCTCGCGCGCTCGACAGACGTGGCCCGCATAGTAGCATTTGACAGGGATCCACGCGCAGACCTTATCTGGGAAGCAATGTTGCGTAACCATTCGTTCTTTATACACATCTACATATAAATATGTTTGGATTCGAGGCAGTCGGTTTTGAAATCCGATCGAAGTTCTTCGTTGCTGGAGGATTTGTGCATGCGCGCGCGACGACGCGCACGCATGCAGACCTGAGGCCCATTGTCGACAGGGAGACCCCCCCACGATCTCTGTTCTCCACACGGCGGAACCCCCGAGGTGGGGGTCACGCCCCCCCGGGCCCCCACAGGGACCCCCCCGCGGACCCCCACAGGGACCCCTCCGGGCAACCCCACAGGAACCCTCCTCTCTGCTCCCCCCCTTTCGAACCCCCCCCCTTCCACGGCGGGAAAGGGGCAAAGCGAAGGCGTTCCCTTGCCGATTCAAGTGCGGCATGGATGGGCCCCCTTATTTCTTCGACCTTCCTTTGCGACGGCGACGATTCGAAGGAGGCTTGCGTACGTCAATTCGGGTTGGGCTGGCCTCGCGCCGAAGAACCTCATACAAACGCCAACTGGGTCGGATGATTGCTTCCGCCGTCTGCGGTGCCAGGCGACGAGTACAGAGGTCCATCGATGGCGTCCGACGGATTTCATTAATATCACGATGTGTCCTTGAGAGCACCGTTGAGTTTGGGCGAATTCTGATTACCATCAAACCCAGCAATGGCTGGGCGGAGTGGACGGCAGAGGGGGTGGGCTTCGGGCGGGGTGATCCAAAGGGAGGGTGTGTAGCTTGTCGCCGTCGTCGTCGCGTCGCCGTCGTCGTCGACGAGCGGAAAGAGGATGACGTCTTCATTTTTCATCCGTTTTCCCTCTGTATTGTCATGTGACGGGTGGACATGTGTGTTCGTTGATGTGTCCCCCATGGCGTTTTCACGTCGCCAGAACAGTTGAGTAGTGTTGTTGTTCGCACCAGTGCGTTGCCATGTGGCGAATATTATAGAACATAAGTTCTTATCCCAGGCGATGCCGCGTGACGAGTACGGTCGGATGGCTTGACGAGTACGTTCGGATGGTATTTGCGATGCTTTCGGTGGCTACGCGACGAATCTGGTCCAAGATCGAGGGTTTTCGACAGATTTCGTATATTTGCCCGTCGGATCCTTGAGGGCTCATTGTGGGCCTCGGGCTCACGAGCGGGTGGTCCCGCAGGCGGGCGGGCGGGCGGTCGCGAGGGCAGGCGTGCGGGCGCGCTTTCGGGTTGGCGGGCGGGCGGGCAAAGGGACTGGCGAGCGGGCAGGTGGGCGTGCGGGGGCGGGCGGGCGCGCGGGCGGGAAAGCGGGCGGGCGGGCGGTCGGGTGGGCGGGCGTGCAGGTGGGCGGGCGGACGGGTGGGCGGGCACCCGGACGTG
The DNA here is from genome assembly GCA_963575745.1 of Prorocentrum cordatum. Taxonomy (NCBI): domain Eukaryota; class Dinophyceae; order Prorocentrales; family Prorocentraceae; genus Prorocentrum; species Prorocentrum cordatum. The sequence goes on from CAUYUJ010000684.1 coordinate 28,546, forward strand.
GTGAGCAGGCGGGCGGGCGGTCGAGGGCGGGCGCGCGGGCGACCGGGCGGCTGGGCGGCCGGGCGGTCACGTGGGCTAACGGCCGCGCAGTCGCGCGGGCGCGGGAGGGCGCTCAAGCGGGCGGTGGGTGGGCGGATTGGCGAGCCGACTGCGGGCGGGCGAGACTGGACGGGCGAGCTGACGGGCGCGTGGGCGGGCGAGCGATCGAGCGGGCGATGGCGCGGGTGGGCGGGCGCGCGACGATGCGCGTGTGGTCGACGTCGCCGTTGTTTTGCCGTCGTCGCCGCACCATTTTTTGTTGTTGTCCCCCTTGCGGGGCACACACTAGTCTGATTGTTTTCGCCCCGTCGAGCATTGCCACGCGACGAGTAGAATATTGTGCTTCCGCTCCTTGCGTTGCCATGTGGCGAGGAAAGTAGATTGGCACTCGTTGCTCGCAGCCTTGGCGGGAGCATATAGCAGAACACATGTTGATTCGCCCCCCTGCGTTGCCACCTGGCGAAAGTATGCGGGAAGGCGGGCAGGTGGGTGGGTGGTCGGGCGAGTGTGCGAGCTGGCGTGCTTGCGTTTGGTGTGCGCAAGCGGGTTTGTAGATGCCGTTGTTGTCATGGTATAGCCTCGCTGGGTATTTGTGTCATTTGTTATCGTTTGGCGTCGCCACTGTCGTTATCAGCGCGTTGCTGATTTCATGCTTCATGATCGTGTTCGCGCGCCTTTCTCGAAATACACGCACACGAGCAAATCCCGGTGCCTATATCACTCCCTGTTCTAAAACTGAAGACTCGGGATGACTGAGACTCGTTTCGCCAAGGTTCGAGCTTCCAAACCTGAGGTCGGCGTTGTGGATTGAGGTGTCTCATTGGGACTCATGGTGCAAACTCGAGGTGAACCATTTCGTCGACTTATCCATGATTCCGTCGTATGTCGAGACAGGGGGCTTTCAATGGGGAGGGGGGTCGGGAAAACGAGGTTGTTCGCAGGGCCGGTTATCCCTCATGGGTCGGGTTTTCGACGCGGAGATGGGATCAGGCCTTCACCCAGATGGTATAGCCTCTTGAGGCGTTTCGAGGTTTCCCCAAGAGAATATCCTCGGTCGCCTGAGGGAGTCCGCGAGTTCCTCGTTCGACTGAAAATGTTTCCTCGTCCGCTCGACAGAATCTCCACGTTCGCCATTGAAAGAAACTCCTTGCTCGATCAAAGAAATGTTCTTCGTCCGCCCTGCCGAGTTCCCCCGTTCGGCAACATGAAATTCTTCGCTCGACCGCCACATTTCTTGTGTTCGCCTGGATGAATATCCTTTCGCCTGTGGACCCTAAATCCACACGCTTCCGGTTGGTGGTTTTGGGATCGTTTCTTCTTCCGCCACCTTTCCTCGTCATCGTCGCCCTCCTCTTTTCCTCTTTGCGTTCGTCTTGACGCAGGGCGAAGGATTTGTGTTTCGAGTAGTGTGCACCTGCCGCTGCTGACTCGCTTCTTCTGCACATCCCGCATTCGTCTGTCTTTTGAGATCGATCCTTCCTCCATGTTTCTTTCCTCGCTTCTCGGTCATCCTCTTCGCTCCTCGTTCCTCTTCCTTCCTCGCTTCCTCATGCTTTCTCCTCTCCTCCTCCGTCCCTGGGGGATAGGAGGCGTCCTGAGCTCATCTTCCGAAATAGGCAGGACTCGACAATCGATCTCGAACCTCCGCCGGCAGAGCGAGTATTACGTCGCATATTCGGAGGACCGTTTCTGACCTGCACACGCTGGTCCTTCCTTGCATCCGGCATGCTACCCGATGCGGATCGGCGCAGGTTCGACGCGAATAGCGGCGCGCTCGAACATACAAGGTTTTTCGAGAATGCAACATAAAGCGCAGGTTGAGTTTCGAATCTTGATGTTCTTGCGTTGTGTCTTGCTTTTCGGGGCCACGGGGGTGCGTCTCGTCAACTCGACTTGCTGGGGTAACCAAACAATCCAGCTTTCTCGCGTCGTAACAAAGCGAACCAGCTTCCTGCTGCAAGTCCCGCCACGGTGTCAGACCAGCATTCTGGTGGGCGACGGTTCGACAGCACGGCAGGCCGTGAGGACGATGGTGGTGATGTGGATGAAGATGTTGATGATGATGATGATGATGATGATGATGATGATGATGATGATGATGATGATGGTGATGATGGTGATGACGATGCTGAGCATGCTGATGATGATGATGATGATGATGATACTGATGATGATGATGCTTGTGAGGATGATGGTGCTGATGATGGTGGTGATGATGGTGATACGACGGTGATGATGATGCTGACGATGATTGTGTTGAAGATGATGATGATGATGGCTTTGTTGATAAAATTGGTGATGATGGTGATGATGATGGGGTTGGTTGGTGATTGCCATTATGATGAGTATGGTTGACGATGGTCATTGTGGTGCTGATGATGATGGTGATCATGATGATCATGTTGATGATGATGATGATGATGAGGATGATGATGATGATGATTATTATGATGGTGATGGTATTGATGATTAAGATGATGCTGATGTTGATGATGGTGATGGTGATGACGGTGATGATGATGATGATGTTGATGATGATGATGCTGATGATGATGATGTTGATGATGATGATGATGATGATGATGATGATGATGCTGATGCTGACGATGATGCTGCGGTTGATGATGATCATCGGTTCTGACTCCAAGAGCCAGACCCCCTTGCGGCGTGAACGGGTATTTTCGCTTTGGTTGCTCCCGCCGCGACTGCCCAGACGGACGACGTCTGGCCTCTTGCAGCCTCGGGGCCCCAGGAGCCCCGACTCCTTCCCCAGGGCTGGGCTTCCATCCTGGCCCGTCCTCTGGCAGTCGCTGGGCCAGGAAGCCGCCCCCCAGAAGCCCCAAGGGGAGGAGGAGGAGGAGGAGGAGGAGGAGGAGGAGGAGGAGGAGGAGGAGGAGGAGGACGCCTGAGGTCTGGAAAGCTCGCGCCGGGCGGCGCCGGCGCGGACCAGGTACGCCGCCCTGAACGTCCAGCTGGAGGCGAGGCAGAAGGAGAAGGCGGCCGCGCCGCCGCGCGTGGGCCGCGCCTTGCTAAGCTCGTGGCGGGGTCTCTGGTCTCAGCGTGTCCTCCTTGTCCTCCTGCCTCCCTCCGTCCGTGCTCTGGATCGGCGCAGGAGGGCCGCTCTGGGGGTGGGGGGGGATGGAAGTGGGTGCGCAGGTGGGTTTTTGTCTGGCCCAGCCTGGCCCAGAAGTGGGCCGCAAGTGCCCTCGGTGGCTGCAAGGGGTCAGGCAACTCTGCCGAGTTGGCTCCGCCCACGCAGCCCACGAGCCGCCGATGGCATGTGTACTCCAAGGGCAAGCTAGGCCAAGCCAGACACAACCCACCTTAGCACCCACGGATGGCCCCCCTATGCCCTTCGCGCGCCCCGTGCAGATCCCAGCAGATGCGATCATCATTCGATGTTTTCGCCGCGCCGTCCTCTCTGCGAGCGCTGTGATTTTCGAGCTTCCGCCGCACCGCCGACCCCTTGAGGAGAGCCGATGGGTCCGTTCCGCGGAGGCTACGTGCCTCGTCTGGGGGCTCGGGGGGCAATGGCAGCTGTCCTGGGGCCGACGTGAGGATCGGTTAGGCCTTTTTGGGCCGTCTGGGGCTCTCCCAGGACCGACTTGGGGCCGCGTTGGGACGATCTGGGGCCGTCTTCGGACGTCTTTAGGCCCTCTTAGGGCCCTCCTTGAACCGTCTTGCACTCTGATCGTGGAGCCCCAGCGACCCCGCGCCGCTGGCGGGCGCAGCGCGGCTCCAGCGCCCGTGCGCGGCGAATGCGCCGTAGATGCTGGCGGTGCAGCTGCGCGTCCTCGCCCTCTCCTCCTCCTCCTCCTCCTCCTCCTCCTCCTCCCTCCTCCCTCCCTCCCTCCTCTTCCTCCTGCTCCTCCTCCTCTTCCTCCTCCTCCTCCTCTTCCTCCTCCTCCTCCTCTCCTCCTCCTCCTCCTCCTCCTCCTCCTCCTCCGCCTCCTCCTCTTCCCCCTCCTTCTTTTCCCCTTCCTCCTCCTCCTCCTCCTCCTCCTCCTCCTCCTCGTCCTCCTCCTCCTGCTGGCTTTTCCTGCCGGGCCCGTGGGGGCTCCGTGTGTGCCTCTGGGCCCCGCGTCGTGGGCGCGTCGCCTTGCGCGTGGACGGCGCTCTCTCCCCTGCTCCGCGGCGGGGGGCCGCGCGGCGAGGGGCCGCTGGAACCCTCGCAGCCGTCCCCTTCCCGTCGCGCCTCACGGGCTCCACGACGAGGCTACTGACAGTACGGCGGCGACCCCGACACGGCGGCGCAGGCGGAGGGTTTGCCATGCTTGAAAAATGCTTGAGGGGTGCGGCCAGGCTCTTCTACGAACATATATGAAGAAACAAAACCTTTCGACTCCGCGCTAATTGCTTGGATCTGCGCTGGGCCCCCCTGGCGGTGTCTCCGGAGCCATCCTTGCCGCGCTCCGCGCGCCGGGGAAAGGGGTCTGGCGCAGATCCAAGAGTTGCAGCGCGGACTATTTTTGTTCATCTACAGGCGTCTCTCTCCGCGCGTTGGCTTCACAGCCCAGCCCATCTGCTTCCCTGGCTGCGACGGCTCCCAGAGCCTACAGTTCGGAGGAGCTCGCAGAAGAGAGGAGCGCCGCGTATAACCCCAGAAGGTCTTTCATGCCACTGCGACCCTCCCAAATGCTCTCGGCTGGCAAATCATCCCGTCCTTCGCCTCCACGTCGTTCCCCTCCTCCGTTGTCTCCTCCTCCTCCTCCTCCTCCTCCTCCTCATCATCATCATCATCATCATCATCATCATCATCATCATCATCATCATCATCATCATCATCATCATCATTTTCCTCGCCATCATCAACAGCATCATGAGTCCTCACTCCAATGGGTCACGGTCCAATGGGTCTGAGCCATCTTTTCTCTCGCGTTCCCCAAGCGTCTCCCGCCGCACGTTTACCTTGCACTCATGCCCATCTGCTTCTTCCGCGCGGGCGTAAGAGAGCCTTGTATTAGTTCGTACTTCGCACTCTCGTTTGCACCAGCCTCCGTTAGCGTATGATGGTCGATGAGATAGCGCCGACACATCGTTGATTGACGTCGGCTTAGTGTCGATGTAGTGTCGACGGGCGTCGCTGCGGAAGAGCAAGCAAGGTGGTATGGTAGGTTCCCACGAATTGCTACAGAGCCTCCCATCGACCCTCCCAGGCGTCTATTGCTGCGAGTTGGCGTCGCAGTCGGGCCCTTTTACTTCCCCTGCACGGGTGCACGATTTGGGAGGCCTTGCTGGCGCGAAGCGGGGCCTGGCTTCCTCTGTTGCGTAGTGTTCTCTTCTCTCTTGGGTCTGCCTTTTTGGAGACAGGCCGCCATCCGAGCTTTCAACACACAAAAAAACAAGCATGCACTTCCGACGGAGTTCCGCTCTGGGCCCCCTTGGCGGCGGTTCCGGCGCCGCCCCTGGCGCGTTCCACGCGCGCAAAAACAAGCGTTTTAGCGCGGGTCCATGGAATTCGAGTGTACTGTGGTTGTCTTTTAGTTCTTCTCTATTCTCGATGACCGACTCTCGATCCTTTTTTCTTTCGTCGTTGATTCCCCTTTTGCCCTCCCTTGTCTACTCCTCTCCGACTCCTCTCCCTCATCCGTGGTCCGTACCCAGGGTCTCTCATGCTCGTCGTTTTGTTTTTGTTGCCTGCCTCCTTGGTAGCCCTTTGGGCTAGGACCATTTTTTGGTTTTCGCGCGGCCCGTTCCCCTGCACGCTGGCAGAGATGGGTTGCGCAACCTCCCTCGCCGTGGGCGAAGACGTCGAGCACACCAGGGCGCGCAACCTCCTCCAGGACGGGAAGAAAGACAGTTTCGCCGATCACGAGGGGTTGGGAATAGAACTAGAGAGGGGGATACACACATGCACGCATTATTGATCGATCTAGGTACGGATACACACCTATATATACACTTATATATACATACATATATATATATACAGTTGCGTATATACATAAATACATACGTACATGTAGACATGCATACATACACGTACACACATACGTACACGTGTGTATAGGGAGGGAGGGGTGGGGGAGAGAGAGAGGGAGAGAGAGAGAGAGAGAGAAAAAGAGCGAGAGACGGAGGCAGAGGATGAGGAGGATGAGGAGGAGGATCGTTGCAGACCAAATACCCATCAATAATGTTGGAATACACCATCTTTCCAAGCTCCCTCTTCAGAGGCCCTTACAAAGAGACATTTCCACTGAGCTGGGTGCCCCGTCGGGAGACAATCGCGTGAACATGTCGAAGCGTGGCAAAACACCATTGACAAAGTTTCGACGCCACGAGTTAAACTGATTGATGCGTCGTGGCTAGTCTGCGTCGTGCCAGAACGCCTTTCGTGGGACTCCAACACAGCGAATCAACGTAACTGCTGCGCCCTCGCAGTCCTGAATCGCTGCAAAACGCCATGTCTGGTACGATGACCAAGGGAATCTGTGAAACTCTGGTAACCTGTTGACACGAATTTGCGTGGCGCCCAGGCGAGAGCCACATTTTGAAAAGGAGAAGCCCTCAACCCGTGAAATCTTTAATTGTTAAGATGCGTGAACGAATGCGCACGGCATTTAGGCGAGAGCCACATTTTGAAAACGAACCGCCGTCATTCATTGAAACCGCCTCAGTTTAAATGCGAGTGTGCGCGGCGCGGAGGCCAGAGCCACATGTTGGACACCACCTGTCTTCAACCCATGAAGCTCTCATATGTTTTTACGAATGTGTGCGGCGCTAGAGCGGGAGCCACATGTTGAAAGCCACTTGTCCTCAATCTGCGAAGTGTTTGCAACTGTTTCAACCGATCCTGCGCGATGTTAAGGCGAGAGCCACGTTCTCAAAACGACCCGCCCTCCATGTGTGAAGCGGCTGCCAGTTTCTACGCTTCCTGTTCGTGAATGGACAGGAAGTCCAGTCCGCCCTTCCGACTGGCCTCGGGGTGCGACAGGAAGGTGTTAGTCATAAGGAGAAGGAGTGTAGGATGAGGAGGGCTCGGGACAGTCTGGGCGAGCTGCGGCCGTTGCTCAATGACGGATGCATCGATCGCGGTCGGTGGGAGGGGAGCCGCGCGTGAGATTTCGAACCATTCCCTTGGCCACGCTCGCGGAGGACGCGGTGGCCCCGCGCAGTGAGCCCGGGAGGGCTGCCCCCCCCCTCCCCCGCAGAGAGAGCGAGCCGCCGCCCCCCCCCCCCCCCAGCCCGCGGCCGCCACCCCGCTGGCCATTTAAGGCTCCATTGAGTGCACAGAACCTTGGACGTCCTATGCTGCTCATCCTGCGGTTGGTGGCTCTGGCGCCTGGCCTGGGGGAAGCAGCCCTGGCTGGGAGTGCCCGGCAGGAGAGGCGGACCGGAAGTGAGGATCGAAGGAAGGAAAACGCCATAAGCTGAAAGTTTTGGAGCTCCGCTCTGCGCTGGGCCCCCCCGGCGCCGGAGGCGCCAGGGAGGGGAGTCCAGCGCAGATCCAAGAAATTCGCGCGGAGCGCCAAAAGGTTATATCGATGTAGAGGTTTTTCGTCTAAAGGAGGGGGGGAGGAGGAGGAGGAGGAGGAGGAGGAGGAGGAGGAGGAGGAAAGAGGAGGAGAGAGAAAGAGGAGGGATCGGAACTCGAAGGTCAAGGGTCTCACGGGCCCGCGCAGTGCGGCTGGCCGGTGAGCCGTTTCGCGATTGGTTGGCGCGTAATTTTTAGTTTTCGTTTCTCCCTTAGCGTAATTCGTGTTGCCCCCCACCCCCCCCACACACCCTGGCGCTCTCTTGTACCCCCCTCCAGTCGCTTCTCCCTGAAGCCGCTCAGACGGCATGCAGCAGTGGTGCCCGCAGGCTCCCGCGGTGTTCACGGGCGTGTCTTGGTGCCCGCAGGCACACGGTGCTGCTCACCAGGCATGCTCGCGAGGGCGACGACGACGAGAACGACGACGCTACCTCCTACAGCTGGGCCAGGGGCGCCTGGACCCTACCCAGAGCCCAGCTCAACAAGTTCAGTGTAACCATACAAGTCGTTCTTGCCCGGGCCCGCCATCCTCCTCCCGTACCATTCCTCCTCCGTTCCTCTTCCCAATGCTATGTCATGTCCTTGTCGCCGTGGCCATCTCGACCGCCGCCGGCGCTGGTGGCTGTTTGTTTTTCCCAAACATCCCGTGGTGTTGGGTTCTCGTTTTGAAGAGAGATCCCCGCGACTCCTCCTCCTCCTCATCCTCCTGGTCCTCCTCCTTCCCCGTCCCCCCCCTCACTTTGACACACCCCTCTCAGGTTTCATGGCCCCATGGGCCCCATGGGGAGCTCCACCGAAGGCCCAGTTGCCAGCGCTCGCATGCGGCCACCGCACCCATCTTAGCACACTCCTCACATGTGCCATGGCCCCATATGGGGGCTCTACCGAAGGCCCAGTTGCCAGCGCTCGCATGCGGCCGCTGCACCCATCTTAGCACACTCCTCACATGTGCCATGGTTCCATATGGGGGCTCCACCGAAGGCCCAGTTGCCAGCGCTCGCATGCGGCCGCCGCATCCATTCTGGCATGCCCCTCGCGCGTCTCGTGGCCCCAGAGAGAGCTCCACCGAACGCAGAGATGCCAGCGCTCGTGCGCGACCGCCGCATCCATTTTGGCACACCACTCTCGGGTTTCGTTGCCCCTCGGGGAGCTCCACCGAAAACCAAGATGCCAGCGCTCGCATGCGGCAGCCGCATCCATTGTGGCACATGCCTCACATTTTCTTGGCCCCATAGGGAGCTCCACCGAATGCGGTGCATACAGCGACGATGCCCACATCTGCATACGGTTGGGTCCTTCGCCTGGATAATTCTCTCTGCCTGGACATCGCCACACCTAGAAGCCTCCAATCCTTTCCTCTTCCCTCCTCCCTGTTTCTTTCCTTCTCCTTTCCTCATGCTGCTCATCTTCCTCCTTGTTCCGTTCATTATTCCTCATCTTTATCCCTCGGACTGGCCCTCCCCTACCCGCTCCTCCTCCACCCGATCCTTCTCTCGTTTCTCACCATGCGTTCCTCATCATCCTTCTCCTTGTCCTGCTGTTTGCCCTTAGTCCCCTCTAGTCCTCGGGCTTCCCGATTTTTCTCCGGACCCCTCCCGCGGCACAATCCTATGACATAGGTGCAACCAGGTAAGTCGGGTGTAAAAAAAATCGTCCTTCATCCTTCCATTTTTTTGTCTGTCCCTTATCTTGTGTGCATCGCAATTTGCTTGCGAGCAACGTCGATGATCCCTTGAACGCAAGAAATTGCTTACAAGTGCTACACAACGTGCCAGGGAACGCCACAGTGCGATTGCAACCACAGACGACGAGCGAAGTCCGACCGTGCCCTTACCAGGGCTCGTTTCGATTCGACCCGATTTCGATGGCTTTCGAGTCCGATTCGATTCGACCTCGAATTCCGATGTGGACCCCGCTTCCGGGGTCGGCTGCCGATTTCCTCCGATTCGATTCATTTCAGTCGCCGATCGTTGAATCGCCACAACGGCATGTAGTTTTTAACAGTGCTCTTTCCGCATCAAGTCTTCACTTTCCTGCTCTGTATGGCTGCCCGCGCTGTTCCTGGCCGTTCCCAGGATGGACCTGGCAGAAGTCGTGACGGTGCTTGAGGGGTAGGGGGACAGGCTCGTTAACCAGGGCGATCGCGAATCCTGCAATAACACGTTCGATTGCGATTCGTCGTGCGTAGCATGGATTTCAAGCAGTGCTGCAGATGGTATGGGGGTGAAGCCGATAGGTAAGTAACGATAGCTCGATAATCTAGGAATAGCAGTGGCGTCCCAGGAATCAGGGATGTGACAAGGACCACGTATTCATAGTTCACAAAAATGGGGGGATGTAGTAGTTCATAGGAGCAGCTTTTATTGACAAGCACCTACAACCAATAGTTACGCAGGAGTATCCAAAACAATCAGGGCACCTTGGGATCAGGTATGAACATGTATGGTTGCACATGGCACCCTATCAACGGGGAACACCTCTTGGAATTACCATGGATACGTTTACAAAAACAGCTAGGACTGCATCGGAATAGCTCGAACTGCTTGTATACTTTGATATGTATATGAACAGCTAGGAGGAGAGGGGCGAGGAGGAGGAGGGGGAGGAGGAGGAGGAGGAGAGCAGAGTGGGAGCAGGAGGGGACGGACGAGGAGGAAGAGGAGGAGGGCGCTGAGAAGCGAGGAGGAAGGCGGGATGGATGAAGAGCTGGGCGATAAGGAGGGCGGAAGTGGGCGATGAAGATCAGAGCGGGAAGAGGATGTGGAGGAAGAGGTGGAGGAGGAGTCATGTCACAGTTGGGTCCGACTACATAGTAGGGCGATCCTGCCATTTACAAGGGCCCTTGTATCCTGTCTATGTATCGGGTTTCCTGCCCTCGCCATGTCGGGAGCCAGGGAAAGCCCTCGCGAGAGGCTGACGTCTTTTGGGGTGTCCTCTGCAATCACCCGGACATCTGATGTTTTGAGTATTCCAACATTTACTATCCACCAACCTCCCTCAACCCAACTTCCCACCCTACAGCCCTGCCCACAATTACCAGTGGGGGCGTATCTCAGAGCATTGAAAAACACATGTGGGATCCGTGCGCCCCCACTCCGAAATTTGGGACTTCCGATTCCGATTCGATTCGACTTTGGATTCCGATCTGGCTTCCGATTCTTCAGTGAGGCCTCCCTACTCCTGCCGATTCCTGTTGATCGCCGATCCGATTCATGTCGATCGCCGATCCGACTTTCTCGATCCGACTCTGGGCTCTCCTGCCGTCGCTTGAACCCCCTGGCGACCACGGGCGCCATGGCCCAGACGTGCTCGCGTCGTGCAGCAGCCTCGGGGCCGGTGGTCTTGCGCCGCTCTCGGCCTCAGGGGGCCCCCGCCCGGCTCTCGGACCGGCCACCAAATGAACCAGTGTGAAGAACCCTCCTCCTCCTCCTTCTCCTCCTCCTTCTCCTCCTCCTCCTCCTCCTCCTCCTCCTCCTCCTCCTCCTCCTCCCCCTTCCCCTCCTCTCTCCTCCTCCTCCTCCTCCTCCTCCTCCCCCTTCCCCCCTCCTCTCCTCCTCCTCCTCCTCCTCCTCCTCCTCCTCCTCCTCCTCCTCCTCCTCCTCCCCCTCCTCCCCTCCCCCTCCTCCCCCTCCCCCTCCCCCTCCCCCTCCCCCTCCCCCTCCCCCGGTCCTGGGGAACGGGTCGGGACTTCTGGGGACCCCGCATTGGACACATCAGGACGTCGCATGTTTGGGAACGGGCGTGTCTGCGGGGGGGAGGGGGGGGGGCAGTCGTATCAGGATTCGCGCTGGCGCCGTTTGGGAATGCTTGAGAATGGCTCATTCCCAGACGACGCCGGCGCGAATTGTGACGTGACCAAGGTGGGGGTTGGAGGGAGGGGGCGGGGTCGGTAACGGGCGTTGTCGCGAATGATTGAAAAGTGGCTCCAGCACCAGGACTACCGCAATCAGAAGGCATGCGGCCTGTTGCAGGATCCGTTAGAAAGCGCACTCTTCGCCTCCTGCCCCCACCCCCTGGGGAGGGCTCTCTCCGCGGAACAACAAGGCACATCCTCAAGCAGCGCCCCTCGGAGGCCCGCGCCGGTTTCTTGGAGCGGCGGCGGGCCCCCCCTCTCTGGCGTGCGGAGCGCGCCAGGGGCGGCACCGGAGGCCCAGGGGGGCCCATCTCCGCTCCAAGAAATGCGCGCGGACCCCCGAGCGCTTCTGATTGTGACCTGTTTGCGGCGGCGGCATTGGATGAGGACCGTCTTCCTGGGGCCCAGACCCTGGCGCATTCCTGATGGTTTCAAGACGAGGTGGGTGGCCCACGTGAGGCCGCCCATCGGTCGCGAGACCCCGTGTTTTCCTGATGCATCCTTATCTAGAACCTCCACCCCTGGAGGGAAACAGCAGGGTGCTGGTTTGGCGAATCCCCAGAACTCCTCTAGGGTGCATATGGATCTGCACTTTTCAACTGTGCGAGAAGCGGTATCGGTCTGTGTACGTGAGTAGCACCCCGCTAGTGCGCATGAGAGTGCGGGAGCGGGCGCCCGGTGGGTCGCGACACACTCGCAGGTGAGTCGCGGGTGTGTCGCGGGGTGCGTCGTGCGGGGTGGCTCGCGGAGGAGACGACGACAACAGCAGCAGCAGCAACAACAACAGCAACAACAGCAACAATCGTTTCAATACTGTTCGCTCTTATCTGCTCGCGTGCCATCCAACACGTATATCCCAAACCCTCGGTACCCGCCCTCTTCATCTTCGATCGTACCCCCTTGTGGCTTCGCGCGAGAGCGCGATTTCGCAATACATTTTGAGGAAGTATCAGGCGGAAGCCGTTGTTGTTGTTGTTGTTGCTGTTGTTGTTGTTGTGGTTGTTGTTGTTGTTGTTGTTGCAAACCGGAGGGCAACGATACAAGTGTGAGACTCAAGACATTCCCTGAACAAACAGTGTGTTTGCCCCAAGAAGGGTCACTTCAATTAATCACAGACGATGTGCCCATGAGGGGGGGGATCCATATTTTTTCATTAGACTTGATAATTCAACAACAACAGCTACACTTACAACATGACCACCAACGAGATCAACAGCACCATTCAGCATCATTTTAAGACTGCCCGTTCTTTTTACTTTTCCCGCGTAAATCAAAATGCATATCCCAACCCTCGATGCCCGCCGCTTTCGTGTCTGATCATACCCCCTTTGGGGTATGCCTTCCTTACCTGCCCCGCGTGGTTGGCGCAGGCCTTTAAGAGGGGAGGGAAGGGACAACGGGGAGAGAGAATATTTGAGTACACCAGAGAGTACCGTTAAGTCGTGCATGTCCCTCTACAGGAGGAATGTTCGAAACTAGTAACAAAAAGTTTGGGGGCGATGGGTCTACTATTGAACCTTTTCCTGAATATGCTGTGACTATTCGGTTTTTTTCTACAAGATCCGCCTGTAGGAGGACATGCCCGACCTAAGAGTAGCAGGAGCAGGGATCGGAGCAGAAGAACAAGCGGCATAACCAGGCGGGCGGGTGGGGCGGGTCGGGCAGGTGGGCCCAGGCGGCGGGGTCGAGCGTGTTGGTCAGTGAAGTGTCAGTTCGGCATGAAGCGCCAGGAAGTCTGTAGCGACAGCGCGATCCCGAGGTAAGTCGTGCGGATGTCGACAGTGGGATCGTGGTTCCTGAATGTGGGGGGTGCGGCGTTTCAATCAATTGTGAAGGAGTGATTCTTGGATACATTGTGGGGAAGTCCAGTGCGAGAGCGCGATTTTGAACATATTGTGGGGAAGTATCAGGCGAGAGCCGTTGTTGTGCTAGTTCGTGAGTCAGGGGCGCAGTCTGAGCCTCAAGAATTTCCCCTTCTGTACACCACCATAAACAGGGAGACCAGGAATCTTCATTCTTTTTATAAGTGCGAATGCACTTATCTGAAAACTGTTCGCCCTCATCTGCTCGCGTGCCACTCAACATGGATTCCCCAAACCCTCGATACCCGCCGTTTTCTTCTCCTTCGATCTTGCCCAGTTCGGGGTATATCTTCCTCACCCGCCACATGTAGTTGGCGCAGCCCCTAAAACAGGAAGGGAACAGAGGCAGGAGGAGGACAATGGGAGCGAGGAGGAAGCGAGCATGGGAGCGAGGAGGAAGCGAGCATGGGAGCGAGGAGGAAACGGGCATCGATGGGGGCTACGAGGGCAGCGCTGTAGCCGCGAAAGGCAGCTGCGGAACCACGACGGCCAGCGAGGGGCATCGGAGGCGGGCGATGGGCAGCAAGGGGCGACTGCGGTCCTTAACGAGTGGGTCGGGATGGCGGACCCCGACGGGCGAGTCGAGCGAGCGGATCGCTGAAGCGTGAGTCCTGCATGCATCGCCAGGAAGTCAATCACGGCATCGCGTTCACGAAGTAAATCGTAGTCCAGAGGCAGAGCGTGATCCTCGAGTGTCGAGGGTGCGGCGTCTGAGTAAACCGCCAGGAAATCCCACGCGATGTCCTTCAATCAACTGTGAGAAGGTGCGGTCCTTCAAAAAATCGTGAGGAGGTACGAGGCGGGTGCCACTGTTGTAATAAATCGGGGGCCAATGATCCAGTCTGAGGCCCAATCATTTGCTTGGTATAAACGGGGTGCGAGCCCCAGAAGGGGCACTGCAATTGAGAATACACTGGGCACCAGACGAGGGTCCAACTGCAACACAGACAACAAGCTTGGTACTGTGTGCTCTTGTCTGCTCGCGTGCCAATCAACATGCTACATTTATATATCCAACCATCGATACCGGCCCTTTTCGTCTTCGAACGCACCCTCCTTGGGGTATATCTACATTACGTGCCACGTGCAGTTGACGCAGCCCCCAAAACCGGATTGGGAGGGAGACAGGCACAGCAGCATATATCAAGGAAGACAGGAGTTCGGGAAGGGAGAGGGAGGGAATGAGCAAGCTGGAGGGGGAAGCATAGAGCACGAGAGACATTAGCAGGAGGAGACTCAGGAGCAGGAAAGCAAGCGGCAGAACCAGATGGACGCGGGCGGGTCTGGCGAACGGGCCCAGACGGTCGGCTCGAGCGAGCGGGTCGCTGAAGCGTGAGTCTTGCATGCATCGCGAGGTAGTATTAGCGATAGCGCGATTCCTAAGTGAATCGTGAGGAAGTCCAGAGGCAGAGCGTGATCCTCGAGTGTCGACGAGGTGTCGCCTGAACAAATTACGAGGAAGACCTGAAGGAGAGTGCGATCCGCTGGTGAGTTGCAAGGACCTCCCTAGCGACAACGCGCTACTGCTGTATATATACATATGTGAATATATATATATATATATACATATATGTATGTATATATATATATATATGCACACATACATATCTATGTATGTATATTATAACTACATAAACATGCGGGAGCCGTTGCTGTAAAAGTGGCCAACTATTCACGTTAGAAATCCAAGAGGCGGGTGCAAGCCCTGGGAGGGGCACTTCAATGCACAAAACACATGTGTTACCGGAAGGAGCGAATGTTCTTTACTCAGTCGAAGTGAGAGCGTCAACACAGCACTCTCTTTTAGGCGGCTCGGTTTCATATGATCGCGCGTCATTCTACATGTGTCTCCGAAGCCCTCGATACCCGCCCTCTTCATCCTTTCTCGTGCCCCTCTTTTGGGGGGTCCCTTCCCTACCTGCCACATGTAACTGGCGCAGCACTTAAAACATGAAGAACCGAAAGAGCGGAAAGAGAGAGGGCGAGGAGGAAGGGAGTGGAGGAAGGGAGAGAGGAGGAACGGCGGCACGAGGGAGGGGAGGGGGGAGATGTTCGACGAGAGAGGTTCGCAAGGGGGCTTCGCAAGAGGTGAGGTCAAGGACGTCTCATGCGTGAGGGCCATTCCTGAGTAAACTATGATCGGGGAGACGTAAGACTCGAGTAAGCCAGCACTCGGGTTTTTGCCGACGTTTTCTATCAGCGAGTCCTGGATTGTGACGGTCCAGTTTTCGTGGGATGTCTGCAGCGGGAGTTCGCGTCAAATTCCAGGCCAACCCGAGCCCCCCCGCATCCGAGTTCTTACGTCTCCACGGTCGTCCTGAGCGAGAGCGCCACTCCACAGCGCCGGCCGACGGAGCGATTCGCCAAGGTCCGTCCCACCGCAGCTGCGTGGGCGGAGGCGCTCCCGCGAGCTTTCCTGTTTGTTTCGTTGTTCGCTCGTCGCTCTGGTCGGCCGGGCCTTGCGGGCGCCCTCGTTGGCAGCCACGAGCAGACAGACCCCCTTCGAGTCACGAGAAGAGCCTGACGGGAAGCCTCTCGCTATGTTTGGGCCGCCGGGGGCCTCGCGCAGGGCCTCGGGGCCGTCAGAAACGGCTGCGGGGAGTTGTTTGTCTTTTGTGGCCGCGGGGGGCCCTCGCTGGGCCTCGCAAGTGTCAAATAATTATCTGGACGCCCGAAATGGGTACGGAAAGAATGGGTACAATGCTCAACAGCAGTTCCTGTTCATTTTGAACAGGATTCGCTGTCCACACCGCCGAGGCCTGTGTCCATTTCAGACAGAAGGCCGCCCGCGGCCGCTGTTGGTTTGGGACAACAGTTGTTGTTGGGCATTGTACCCATTCTTCCCGTACCCATTTCGGGCGTCCAAGAATTATGCAGGATGATACACAGGTTCCGGGGAAGGGGTCGAGACTTCCAGAGTCGACGTCGTCGTGAAAACATCATGACGTCGGGAATTCAGGAAGGAGGGTGGGGGGAAGAAGGAGGGCTTCTCAGAAGGACCCCTGCTCTTCGGAATGAAGTGGGGCAAAAACCACCCGGACCCGAACATGGGCGTTTGCTAAACGACCCTGGGCGTTTTTGCTAAACAGCCCTGCCCTGTTCAGTTCCTTCTGTGGGTGCTTTTGCTAGACAGCTTCGCGTGTCTGGGTGATCTATTATGGGGGTGGGCTTCCTCCCCTCTACATAAGGGGGTGGCTCCATTTATAGATGGAGGGTTGGCGCCTTCTGAGTGGCAGCCTGCTTCCACGGAGCCCTCCCCCTTTCCTGTCCTTCAGCGCGCACTTCTGGGCGCGCCCCCCCTCGCTGCCGTCCTCTCAAGATCGGCGGCGAGCGAGGGGGGGAAGTGATAAGGAGAAGGCCTTCTTCAGAAGGCCTTCTCCGAAGCCCTCGCGCCGTCCGACAAAAAGTCTTGCGTCTTCGGGGAAGGCTTCGACGACCTCTCAGGCCGGGGGCCTGTCTGAGAAGGCTTGCCCCTTCTCACTTCCCCCCCTCTGCTCGCTCGCCGACAAGACAGGTCGGGAGGCAGGCGATCCTTCGTTGACAAGGATCCGGCGCTCCGCTCACACCTGCGCCCCACCACTGCCCCCCCCCCCGCGTGCCGCGGATCTCCCAGACCCCCGACAGCGTGTCAACACCCTGGAGGTCTCGGCCCATTTTCAGCGACCGGTTTTTCATCCTGACTCGTTTTGTTGACGGTGCCAGGGCCCCGCGAGGGCTCCTGGAGGCCGAGAGTCGCCAAGAGGTTTCCCGTCTACTGCTTGACGCGAGCATGTCTGGAGTTTTTTTGCTCCCCTGCAGGACGGGAAGCGCGGCGACTTCGACGCGGCCTTCTCCATGGGGCGGGTGCTCGGAAAGGGCGGATTCTCGCAGGTGCGGGCCGCGCGCCGCCGCTGCGACGGCGAGCGCCTGGCCGTGAAGGCCTCGCGGCCTGCCGGGCTCTCTCTGGGCCCCGGACCCCAGGCCCTGTCGAGTCTCGGAGGAACAGGTGCCCATGCTGCTACTCGTCGCTCGTTTCCTCCTTTTTGGGCCTCCTGGGGGGCCCTCATCGCCACCGCTGGATTCGCCTCGACATTCTGGTCAGAACGCACCCCGGGACAGGTTTGGGGAGTAGGGGAACCAGTGACCCAGACCCTCTCGAATCATGAACAAGTCACGACGGAAGGTGTTTTGCTATTTTCGGCCTCTGGAGTCCTTTGCCGTGCCTCGGGAACGTCAGAAAGCGCGTTAGGATTAAACAACTAGTTTTTATGGTTTATAGACAGGGGGGGTGCTGAACCTGAAGCAAGCCGCAATCTGCTTGCGCGTGCGGAGATCACGCAAGGCGAGACGCACTTGCACGCTAGTTTTCATTTGGAGATGGGCGAGGAGCGGGTGCGAAGGCAATGCAAAAATGTTGCCTGAATCTAGAAAAGGGCAGGATCCAGGCTTCAGGGAATGTGTCGAGGTATCCCGGGGTCGACGTGATGAAACAATCGTCACGTCGGGGTCACAGGCCTCCTTGCTTCGGTAGCATCTCCTGGTAGCACCGCGGCTCCTCGCGATGTCTCCCTCGGAGCGCACTCGCGCGCGTTAGCCGTTAGCGTTAAGTCAAGCCTGTCCCTCTACAGGAGGAATATTCAAAGGTAGTCAAAAATATTCTGGGGTTGTTTTATCATTTTTGAGTGCTTTTTGTTTGAATTTTCCGTCTAAAAGTCCCCTGTAGGGGGACAGGCCCGACTTAACGCTAGCGTGTGGTAATCGATTGGAAATCGCCGACCAGCGTCGATTCAGTGTCGATTCAGCATCGATCGGCGTCGACCAGCGTCAACTACACTGGGGACGCATGCCAAGAAACACCCTGCTTTTGTCCAGGGTGCCCTTGGTTTCTCGGGTTACGATGGTTCGGCTATGGTAGGCGTGACGTTCCCACACCAAAAAGCAATGGACGTCCTGGATTATCAGGGTTGGGTTTCTCGGGGAAGGTTTCTTATGGATTGGCCTCCACTGTAGCGTGGATGAGTGTCGGCCAGCGTCGATTCGCAAATGCCAGCAAGATGGCACTGGAGGCTCCCATAAGTTGCCGCGTACTTCTGCTTAGGGCATCGCGAGAGGTGCTGGGAGGTGGAGGAGGACGACGGCCGGGCCAGTAGATCGTTTTTGTTGCTGGTTCCGCCATCGTGTGTCATTGTGCCAGTTCCGGTCCCAGCGCCAGTCCAGGAGCCGTTTTTGCTTTCTGGAAAAGTTCATTTGCCAATTCCATGCTCCAGAGAGATGTTTTTGAAAACAGAACAAAACAACGGCACCGACGACTCTGGGCCCAATGAAGTCCCAGACCTCCGCTTGGATCGCCGCAGGAATTCTAGAGTGGAGGAGGACGAGGACTGGGAGAAGGATTTGCGGGGCCAGGAGATATTTGTTGTTTCCCGTGATTGGTTTTTGGCTTAAGAAGATGAACCCATGGGGAGCACGGGGAGCCTTAAACCGCCCGGTCTGGTAGTTCCTCATGCCGGCCCTCCCTGGCTTATTCGGTTTTTGTTGTTTTGTGGGAGTCCAAGCAACCAGGTGCTTCGATGTGGTGGTAACGAACGAGGTAGAGGGAAAGGTGTTGGAGAGACCTAACTTGGTATTCGCAGCTGCGTCGCGCCCGTCGCTAATGCAGACGCTTTATACTTTCAAGGACAACGGGGGGTTGAAATCGATCCATGCGATTCTGGAGGACGGCGCGGCCCCCAGGTCCAAAACAACAAA
>CAUYUJ010000684.1:52500-63595 GCA_963575745.1 Prorocentrum cordatum
CCCGGATGTCAAGGAGGGTCTGAGATGCGTCAGAACGGGACGCTAAAAAATGCGGGGCGCGCTCAAGTGGGCACGCGTGAGCCCCAGCGTGCGGGCCCGATCGGGTGGGCGGACCCTAACGGGCGGGACGGGTCGAGCGGACCCTCACACGCGGGCCGGGTCGGGCGAGCGGATCCTAACGGGCGGGGCGGGTCGCGCCAGGTCGGGCGGACCCTAGCGGGCGGGTCGGGTGAAGCGGGCGGGGCACTAAAGTGTGGGGCGCGCTCGAGTGAGCACGCGTGAACCCTAACGGGCGGGTCGGGTCGGGTCGGGCGGACCCTAACGGCGGGACGGGTTCGGGTCGGGCGGACCCTAACGGGCGGGTCGGGTCGGGCAGGCGGGACACTAAAGTGTGGAGGCGCGCTCGAGTGAGCACGCGTGAACCCTGACGGGCGGGTCGGGTCGGGTCGGGCGGACCCTAACGGGCGCGGGTCGGGTCGGGTCGGGCAGACCCTAACGGGCGGGTCGGGTCGGGCGGGCGGGACACTAAAGTGTGGGGCGCGCTCGAGTGAGCACGCGTGAACCCTAACGGGCGGGTCGGGTCGGGTCGGGCGGACCCTAGCGGGCGGACGGGTTCGGGTCGGGCGGACCCTGACGGGCGGGTCGGGTCGGGCAGGCGGGACACTAAAGTGTGGGGCGCGCTCGAGTGAGCACGCGTGAACCCTGACGGGCGGGTCGGGTCGGGTCGGGCGGACCCTAACGGGCGGGGCGGGTTCGGGCCGGGCGGACCCTAACGGGCAGGTCGGGTCGGGCAGGCGGGACACTAAAGTGTGGAGGCGCACTCGAGGGAGCACGCGTGAACCCTGACGGGCGGGTCGGGTGGGGCAGGCGGACCCTGGCGGGCGAAGCGGGTCGGGTCGGGTCGGGCGGACCCTAACGGGCGGGTCGGGTGAAGCGGGCGGGGCACTAAAGTGTGGGGCGCGCACGAGTGAGCACGCGTGAACCCTAACGGGCGGGTCGGGTCGAGTCGGGCGGACCCTAACGGGTGGGCCGGGTCCAGCCGGGCGGACCCTAACGAGCGGGTCGGGTCGGGCGGGCGGGACGCTGAGGTGTGGGGCGCGCTCGAGCGAGCACGCGCGAACCCTATAACGGGCGGGTCGGGTCGGGTTCGGTAAGAGGAGCAGCAGCAGCAGCATGAAAGAACAGTAGAGGGAAGAGGAGAAGAGGAAGAGGAGGGCGAAGTTGAACCCAGGCGAAAACGAGCCCGGGCGAAAGCCAACCCCGGCGAAAGCCAACCGGGCGAAAGCCAACCCGGGCGAAAACCAACCAGGCGAAAGCCAACCCAGGCGAAAGCCAACCGGGCGAAAGCCAACCGGGCGAAAGCCAACCCGGGCGAAAGCCACCCCGGGCGAAAGCCAACCGGGCGAAAGCCAACCCGGGCGAAAGCCAACCCGGGCGAAAGCCAACCCGGGCGAAAACCAACCCGGGCGAAAGCCAACCGGGCGAAAGCAAACCCGGGCGAAACGAACCGGGCGAAACGCACCGGGCGAAAGCCAACCCGGGCGAAAAACATCTACGCCCCCCAGAGGTCTTAAGAACTTCAAAAAGTACCGGACGAACCGAACCACAGGCAAAACGTAGTTCATCCGCAAGAAACATAGGATCGTAACAAAAACGTAGTCTATCGACAAAAACATAGTTCATCGGAAACACCATTTGTATTAATATATACATAGTATATGGATGTAGTGTATGTCTGTATATATGTATAGTACACATAGTATATGTAAGCATGTATGTATGTGTGCAAGTAGTGTATGTTTGTATATAAGCAAGGTATGACGCATGTGTGTATGTGATGATGTATGGTTAAGACGTTGCGTTGGGCCATCCTCTCCCCCTCGTGCCTCTCATCCTCGCGGCCCTGCCCTTGCCCACCACTGCCGCTCCTCAGGCGGGGGGGGGTCCCGCGGGCCGCGGGATCGGGCGACGAGATCTATGTATATCCACTGCTCTCTGGTCGGGCACTCCCTCCCGACCCGCCCAGGAGGGCGCGGGGGTGGACCTGACCAGGGAGAGGTGGATATATTATAGATTTCGTCGCCCTATGGGGGGCGGCCCGACATGGCCGACATCGACGCCGAGGCCGAGGACTGGGACAATGGCCCAGCCGCGGTCGCCAAGGCGGGGTGGAGGAGGTGGAGGAGGAGGAGGATGAAGAGAAGGAGGAGGAGGAGGAGGAGGAGGACAAGGAGGAGGAGGAGGGGGAGGAAGAGGAGGAGGGGAAGAGGGAAGAGGAGGAGGGGAAGAGGGAAGAGGAGGAGGACGGAGAAGGAGGACAAGGAGGACGGAGGAGGAGGACGAGGAGGAGAAGGAGGGCAAGGAGGACAGGGAAGACACACCCCCCAAGCCTGCAGGCCCTGCTCCCGCACTTCAGCCCCGACGGCAATTTCTTCCCGTACCCCAAGAATATGAATGCCGTCGGGGTCAACTCGAAGATATTGGCCGAGGACAGCAGGGGATCCCAGGGAATTGAAACCAGCATATATATTTGTTTATTCTATTTTATGGTTTGTGTGTTTCGCCGTGTTGTGTTTGGTCCCAAGAGGCCCTGGGGCCAGAGAAATCCCCTTGGGCCCGTGGGTAATGAACAATGGTGAGGTTAAGAAATATGATGGGGAGAGGTGTGAGCAGGGAGGAAGTGGCGAAGGAGGAGGGGGAGAAGAAAGATGAGGAGGGGGAGGAGGAGGCAGAGGAAAGTGGTGCGTGACAGGGGCACGAAAGGGGTGAGGGGAGTACTCAGACATGCTGAACGATGTGATTGGCGTCGTGCTGAACCGCCGCCTGACCCAGAAGGTTGCTAACCAAGCGCTGAAGCTGGTCCATGACTTGAAAGGGTATCAGTTTTCTGACAAGGTGCGATGGGGGGGATTGCAATCCCCATCGCCCTCCATCCCCTCCCCCTCCCCCTCCATCCCCTCCCCCTCCCCCTCCATCCCCTCCCCCTCCCCCTCACCCTCCATTCTCCAAGCATGGGCCCTCCATCCCCTCCCCCTGCCGTCATGCCCTCCGAACGGCGGTGGGAGGTGCGAGAAGGTTGGCAAAAAGTGTATTCGATGCGGTTGCGGACGGCGCTGAAACATATACGTGAGACAGGACAGCGGCGAGCGCCGTGCCCAGGGGGATGGGGGGGGGGGGAGCGGCGCAGGGCGTGGAGGAGTAGATCGAGGGAAGAAGGATCTAATGAGTGACGGGAGGAGGGCGAGACGATGAGCAGAGAGTGGGAGAGACGTGGGAGGGGCACGGGAGGGGGGGAGAGAGAGAGAGAGAGAGAGAGATCGGACAAGTAGGCGGACCAGGGTCCGTCCGCGAGGCGCACTGCGGTGCGACAACTCGCATGCACTATTTGCGGCGGTGCAGCCTTTAGATACGAGGGCGGGCAACAAAAACCCCCTCCCCCGGCGCAGTGCGACAGACGCTACAGACGGCGGACAGACGATGATGATCTCACCTGTCAGACCGCGTGAGGAAAAAGGCCCCAACAAGAAAGGCGACGTGCTGACACGTGGCTAGGCGGCTTGGCAGACCGCCAGTTGGGCGCTTGGCCGCTAAGCGGCGCGCAGTGACGGGGCACCCCCCGCCCCCACGCCCTGACACCGTGGACGCGGAGCCACGCGTACACACGGGCAGGCAGAAAAGGAGGAGATTAGCGCGGGGCACCAGGTGGAGCGCCGCGGAACGATGACAACATAGCTTGGATGTTGAGTGACGGCACGGCACCATCGGGCGAGGCCGTGAGCAGCTCGGCAAAGGCTCGCCCAGCGCTGTGGAGGCGCTGGAGTAGAGGGCCTTGACGAGCTTGGGCGGCGGCGAGGTCCGCGGCGAGAGCTAAGCACCTCTGCTGGAGGGCAGCCATAGCCTGTGACAGCTCGGTTTCGCGGTCGGTGAGGGGTGGCTGCTCAGCGCCAGCAGCCGAGGGCCTCGAGACAGAGGCGAGGTCCTCGGTACGCCTGTCCAATGGTGGACTAGCGTAGTGCGGGACCCTGTACGCTGATGTCCGTCACCCTTGAAGGGTGACTGGAGGGGCCGGCGCGACCCCAGGGCTGGAGCCGCTAGGGCCGCGCCCCGAGAGGTCAGGGGAGCCGCTTCCTCTCGCTCAGCAACGAAGGAAGCGTGGATGGGGCACGAGGGCCTGTCTGGTTTAGTACCCTGCGGGGGGGCTGAAGCCGCCCCCGCTGGCTGCCGGCGCTGGGGAGGCGGAGTGGTTTGCGCGGTGGGACCAGTCGTGATGCCGTGCAAGGCCGCTGAGGTCGGTCGCGTAGAAGGTTGGCGTCTCGGTGGGGCGGCATGGTCGGCAGCGTGTGGCATCGGCGGTGCGTCCTCAATGCCACTCGGTCCTCGGGGGTCGCCCAGGTCATGGTCGGCGTCTTGGCGGTGGCCGATGTCATCGTATGTGGGCGTTATCGCTCTTGGGGACGGAGTCGCAGTAGGGGTCGAGAGGTTTCCCGACAGGGCGGGGTTTTCGCTGGCTGGTCCGTCGTCCAAAGCGTCCGATCCCCCACCGAAGCTGAACAGGTCATCGTCCTGCTCATCAGCGTCTTGAAAAGGGGCGGCGTTGTCATGTGGGTGCGCTGCCGCACTCAATGGCGGAGTCGGGGGCGCCGTGCGGGTGCCCGACGGGGCAGGGTTGGCGCTGGCTGGCCCGTCGCCCAGGAAGTCCAGGCCTCCACCAAAGCCGAACGGGTCGTCCTCCTGTTCGTCGAATAACACCCGTTGGGCCTCGGCCCAGAGCTCGTCGGGGTCTTGTGGGATGTCTGGTCCAGCCGCGGGTGGTGCCTGGTCAGACAGCAGGGGATTTGGTTCCATTTTGTTTAGTTCCGCAGCTGTGAACCCAGCCCTGCGGTGTGGGAGGGGGAGTGTACGATGTCTACGCTCGTAGATGGCGACAGCGACTCCATGAAGCACGGTCGCTTGGCGATGTCGTGATTTGGCAGCTTCGACGATGTCGTCTGGAAGGTTATGAGTACGTGCCGCCGCTGTGGCGAGGGCGTCAGCCTGACGATTGAACTCCTCCGCGATGGGCCCGATGAGCCCGAGGTCGATGCCCATGTCGCCCTGGTGGCTAGCGACTTTCTCGACGCGGAACATGTTTGGCTTGGCCATGACGCATCGGTGGACCTTTTCCCAGAGCTCCACGTGCGTGCCCTGCGGTGGTGAGTGTCCGTCGATGATCCTTTGGAAACCGTCAACCACCGCCTGGTTGTCCACGAAGACGTGTACAGGCCGTTCGGCACATGCCGTGAGGTGGACAATGGCGAGGGTCTCCGCAAGCTGTGCGTTCTGCGTGATGCCGTGAACGCGCGCACTGTAGTTCATGCGGTGGTCGATGCCGTAGTAGACGCCGTAGCCCGCTCTTGCAAGCAATGGGATGGCTTGGTTGGTGCATGCACCGTCCGTGGCAGCGTAGACCCATGTCCAACCAGTGTCATGGTCAAGGTAGGTGGTGTAGGAGTCCTGGGCTGAAGCCGCAGGATCTCCCTCAGGTGGGGGCCGCGGTATGGGCTGAGGTAGCGGGTCCCTCGCGAGGTCGGCCTGAAGGTCGAGGAGGGCTGGGTCTTCATCGAAGAGCCCGCAGTGTCTTGTGTGCGGTGGAAGACGGGCCCACTGCTCGTCACTGATGAGGGTGGTAAGAGGGACTCTTTCTCGGGCCCAGCACTTGCAGTCGCGAACAGTGTGCTCCTGAGTTTCCTCTTCCTCGTCGCAGTAACGGCAGATGGGGCTGGGGTCAGCGGACGTGTTTGATCGAGATCGTCGCTGTTGGGTGTGGTCCCCGCCCGACAGGTAGTTGAGGAGGAGCGCCAGCTGCCATGCGTTGCATTTGGCTGCTCCTTTCGTGCGGGCGAGCCACGTGCTGGCGAAAAGGTCGAGGCCCTGTCTGACCGAAGCCAGGTGTCCAAGGTCATGACGCCGTGGCTTGATTTTTCTCAGAAAGGCTCTGCGTTGTGAGGCGCGCAGCATGTGAAGGAAGGCGTTTTGGGGAAGGTTCAGCCAACTGATCTGACAGCCCCAGTCGTCGTACATGATGCCAAATGTGGGCCAGGTCCAACGGAGCTGCTGAAGCGTCTGGACAAGTCGTCCAACAGGTCCTCCCCCGAGAAGGGTCTGGACATGGTGTTGGAGATCCCTGACGAGACCGCAAAGAGTGGCGTCGCGGTTGACCTGTCGCCGCAGACACAGGAAGACTTCACGCTGCATAATGGCGTCAATCTCCAGGGCGTGTCCTGGGACGCACACGGCCATGAGAGTCCAAAACTCGACCCACCTGTTTCCCTTGGGGCGGATAGCCGCCTTGAGGGCATGGTTGTAGGCAGTTTTGACGGGGCCTGATGGGGCTTGAGTGTCAGCGCCTGTGGTACAGACGCTGGCAGCAAGGGAGCGGGCGTGCCGCGCCTTAATACGCATCGGTGATGGGAGCTTGCCAATGCGCGGCAGGCGACTAGTCGCCCTGCGAACACGGGCGTCAGCGGTGGCCGTGAGGTTAAGCGCGGCTGGAGCCGGCGCTGCCTCGGCGTTGATGTAACTCCCGACGAGCTTGAAGGAGTCGACCACGCGTAAGGGCCGTTCCGCCAAGTGAGCTGGGTAACGGCGGTGTGAAGCTCGTCAGTGAGCGCCCACCCCGCCACTTTTCCAGGATGGATGCGTTGACCAGAAAATCGATCAAACTTGGCGGTCTCATCAAGAGATTTCTGCAACTCGGGCGCGGTGTGGGTAGTGGAGTTGCTGTCGTCAACAAAGGTAGTGCTGAGTGATCGCGGAACGTATCGATGCTGTCTCTTGGTCCAAACACACATGAGCAGCTTAATGTCGTCCAGGGACCAAGAGCTTCCCTGGAGGTGACCGTTTGTCCTGGCCAGTTCCTTAGAGTACGCACCGTTCATGCGGATGTAGCGTTTGTGGCGACTGTAGAAGTTTCTGCGGACAGTAACGATGTCTTGGGGACACCCCGCGTGAAGCGCAAGGTTAAGGCATATGTCCGTGATGAGATAGTCGAAACACTTCTGTCGGTCCAGGGCAGCTCCAGCTAAGGGGAGGAGTAAGGCCCTGGCGTGTTCGATGCGCAGCAGCTCCAGAAGTGCTGGGACGAGTAAGGCCCTGGCGTGTTCGATGCGCAGGGCAAGAGAAGTGCTGACGTCCCCAATAGTAGCTTTGGGGACGGCGCCAAAACTCGTGGCGTGGGTCCATCCTTTCCGCCAGTCCGTGAGGCTGCGGTAAGCTGGCGCTTCCCACGCATACATCCAAACGGAAAGCACCGAGAGAAGTCGTTGGTCCGTTGGGAGTTCGCCTCGGCCTTTTCGGAGGCACGGGTTTGGCACGTGGAGGAGGGTTTCTGGGATGGTGCCAGTGCGTTGCATAGCTCGTAGGACGCTGGCGAAGAGGCGAAGAATGTCGTCGGGTAGCTCCTTTGCCTCCTTAGTAGTCCAGCCGTCCAGACCCCCCGCGCGTCTCGGTGAACGGGTGCGAATGAAGTGGATGAGTTGGTCGTCGGTGAGGTGGAAAGGGGTAGCTGGTGATGGCGTAGGCAGCTCCTGTCGGTACTCGTCGTAGAAGTCGGCCCACGTCGGCATGGCTTCGGCGTCATGTCCCGCACGTGCACGGTACCTGCCCAAGATGGGCTCCCAGGTGTCGACCATGAGCTTCAGCATGTCCTTGGTGTTAGCAACAATGGCGTTGGCAGGGAGGATGTCGGGGACTTGCGCAGGTGGTGGTTCACGAGTGTGGTCTTCGTCGCTGTCCGTGTCGGGCGAACTACCGTCGCTGGGGCTGAAGCCGCCAGATTCGGTGTCAGCGTCGCTGTCGTCCGTGCAAGCTTCGTCAGGTTTAAAGGCGTTGGTGTCGCAGTGGAGTTGCGTATAGTCAGGAGTGGTAGGCGTGCGGAGATACGCCGTGGGCGAGCTGTCAGCAGCCCGTGCGTATATGGCCGCCTTTCGCCCGCTTGGCTCACGGACGCCCTCAGCCCATATCCTGATGCGTTCAGCTTTGGCACGGTTCTCGCGTCGCGCCAGCTCCAAGTCGAGGTGTTGGATCAAAACGTCAAGGTGCTCTCCGTGCGGCACTGGCTCGTCGGGGGACCAGGCCTCGGGGAAGTCAAGGAGAACCGTGGGGCGCAGCTTGTGGCATAAGAGGCGGGCCGCGGCCCACGTGCAGTCGATGCGCTGCGCGAGGTACGGCGGGATGGCACGGCAATCCAAATGAGGGTGCTGTCCGATGAAACGGAGCTCGCAGAGTTGCCGATGGAGCTTGCGCAGTCGGTTCATGTGTATCGTGGAAGCTCCGTAGGTGGGGAAGGCGCGGGGGACAACTGGTCGATCTTCGAACGTGGGCGTGAGCCCGTGCATGGGGGGGGGCTTCTTTTTTGGGTGGTCGGGCGGTGGAGGTGGCAGGTCGCGCAGACGGGTGAGATGGTACTCATGACTGGCCTCGTTAGCTAGGGCGAACATGCGCTCCACGTCGTCTCGTGTGTCGGCCTGCTCCATGCGGTCCTGATATCGCTCAGCGATGAGGGTCCCTAGTGCCTGCAGCTCGTGACCCTCATGAGCTCCATCGTCGGGCGGATAGGGCGTGGGGGCAAGAAGACGTCGGGCCGTATGGTCGAGGCGACTGAGGTCAAGCGTGACCTGCAGGCAAACGTGAGACTTCGCAGGCAAGTCGCGAAGGTAACAGAAGTCGGTGACAAGGGATCGCGCCGCTTGGTTGGCAATGATATAGTCGATGCGCGAAGTGCGGGGGCACTTGGTGACGCGGTCCCAGTCAGGGATATTGCCGTAAGTGTGCATGGTGTGGTCTGGTGTGCCCTCAGCAACGTTGAACCATCCGTGCTGCAACATGTGCAGAAGGTGTGGATTGTCGTCAATGTTCGTATTGGCGTCCATGCAGATGAAGTAAGGGGCTGAGCCGACCCTAGCGGCGGCGCAGTCAGCGAGCCGAAAAAGGGCTGTGCTGTCTCCTCCAGCAATCCCGTAGAGGCTCGCTGTGTAGATCCCCGCGGGCCCGTGGTTGTTGCGTCGCCGCCTGCGGCGGTGTTGAGTGCAGAGCGGGAGAAAGACCTCGTGCCATCTTTTCTTGGCCTTGAGGGCGGCGATACAGGGCGCATTGTCGTCGACAGTGGAGTCGACAATGGCATCCTTAGAGAGGATGGCGACCCCTCCCGAGGCGCCAGTGCTGCCCACAACGGTGTGGTCTGTGCCGCCGTGGGCAGCTCTGCGCTGGGCTCGCGCCAGATCAAGGTCAGGTCCAAGACTGGCGTGGTATCCTCCGTGGAGTGGATTGGCAGCGCTGGTAGCGATGGCTTGCCTAGTCGGCTTGGCATGTCGGGTCTCCTGCAATGCTATGACTGCGGCTTTGTGGTCGACACCAAGGGCAGTGATGGTTGGCCAATTCGCTGAGAGACTGGTGATGTTAAGGCTGACGAGGTGTATGGAGCGACCTGGCCCGTCTCCATCGGTGGAACTGGGGCTTGCACGCCCCGCACGGTGAAGGTCGGCTTGACCCTCACCCAGGTAGGAGGCTTGGCCACAGTAGGAGCTCATGGCGTTCCTATGGATTAGCTTGACCGGGGCTGAAGCCGCCGTCAGGCCAGAAATATAGGCGGGACACGGTCGGCACTGCGCCAGGGGGGGTTCATAAATGTCAGTATAAATGTTACGAAAATTCCTCCTCACTCCAGTACCGTAGGGGACGAGGGGAGGAGAGGTGAGACGGCAGCAGAGGGGGAGGGAGGCGACTCCTCGATCCGTCCTGCCGAGCACAAAAACAAAAGCGAACCAGCGGCGGCGGCTAGGCGCGGCGGCGGCACAACGCACGCGCATGTACTGCGCACGCGACACCGCTGGTCCCTCCTGCGGTGGCGCGCCCGCCCCGTCAGTATCTTGATGAGCAGCATCTGGTGGAACGGCTCCAGCAGCACGGTCGGAGGCCTGGCGCTGGGCCTCGTCCATGCCCGCTGCCGTGAGGCCCACGTTGCGGACAGGGCTGATTCCCCGCGGGGCCGCCGCTGCCGCGGCAGCAGCTGAGGTGGCGGGGGCTCCGCCCCGACTCTGAGGTGAGAGCGGTGAGCCACCGCCGAAACCCGCCACAAGGTTCTTGACACGGTACTTGTTCTTGAACGGGTCGAAGGTTGGCGCCTCGTCGATGGGGACGATCACGCGGGTGAGCAGCGGCGGCTCGTGGTCCGTGGACGGCGTCGGCGAGAGGTCGACCTGGCCAGGATCAATGACGCTGGCTCCGAAACGTGGCACCACTTCGGGGGCTCGGCCATCGGCCTGAGTCTCGCGAGGCGGCGAGCTCGTGGAGCTCCCTGGGGCCTTGCGTGAACAGTGGCGGCTGCAGGTCCTGCTGCGCGGGACGCGCCCGCCCGTGTGGCGGTCGCGTGGCGAGGTCGCCTGGGCATTAGCGCGCTCGGAATCCGCCCTGCTCGGGGATCGGATCGGCGCCGCGCAGGGTGATGGGCTGGGCTGGCGAGAGGCGCTTGTGCCGCCTTCCGCCGTGGCTGTGGCCTGGTCGGGGTCGACAGCGTCGGGGCGGGGGCTGACGTGGTGGGCGCTTCCCTCGCTGTGCCGCGGGGAGGCGCTGTGATGCGCCTGGATGTGCGTGAGGACGAGCGGGGTAAGCGGCTGCCTCTCCCGCTCAGGTGGGGCAGGTTTTGCCTGGCAGGGCGCAGTGCTGCAGCTACGTTTGGCGGGGGCGTGTGCTGGCGAGGTTGCCAAGCGCGCACGTTCGCATCACGCCATCCTTCGGGGCGCCCAGCCCTGCCACGGTTTGTCGCAGCCCCCTGGGCTGAAGCCGCAGGGGTTATCACTGCGGGCTGGTTGCTGGAGGAGCCATCCTGTCGGCCTGAGTAAAGGCCCCAGGCGCGCGTAGACCCTGGCACTGGCGAGGTGGCCCTTAGGGCCTGCACGGGTGCACGCGGGTAGCCGATGGCCGCTGGGTGTACCCTAGCATGGGGGGCGTGGCCGTAGCTGGAGGCGGCTGCTCCAGCAGCCGCGGGCCTGGCGCCTATGGGGCCACGGTAGTAGGCGGCAACCCCGTCGTAGGCCGTGTTGCCGCCTGTCGGGACTCG
>CAUYUJ010000684.1:63695-73695 GCA_963575745.1 Prorocentrum cordatum
CTCCTCCTCCTCCTCCTCCTCCTCCTCCTCCTCCTCCTCCTCCTCTCCCCGAGGGGCGCAGTCCGAGAGCGGCCTCAGCTTGGGGGACAACAAGTGGCATAAACATAAAACATCTCGGAGGTCCGGGCGGATCTCTCGGGTAGGGAGATTCGAGCGTGCGATCGTTATGTAAGCAGTGATATCGACATATGGGTAACGATTGTGATTTCGTGATGTTAAGATGTATGTTCGTGCGCACGCAGAATGGGATCGAAGCACACACCGATGTGCGTGACGGTGCCGGCATACGTACGACTTCCACATAGACATTGTGGTATCGATCGATCGGCACACCGATAGAGGTGAATCGATGTCCACGTTGTCCCGATGGTTGTCCCGTCATGGGTCCCATTGCCGAACCTCCTTGTCGGCCCTGGCTGGTCTTATAGGTAGTTGTATGTATACACACATATGTATATATTTGTGTAAACATATATACATGTGTGTATCACACTTCCCAGGCTGTGTGCTTGCACTTAGGGGTATGTGCTTCGGCTGTTTAAATAAACTGCCACTCCGTGCCACTTCGTGGGCGCCCCGTGCGTTGGGCCGGTTCGCCGAGGTTGAGCAAAGTTCCCGCCCCGTGCCACCTCGTTGGCGCCTCGTGGCCTCCTCGTGCGCTGGGTGGCTCGTCGAGGTGGCGCCGCGTTACCGCCTGTGTTACCTCGTGGGCGCCTCGTGGGCGCCCCGTGCTCTGGGGGGGCTCGCAGAGGTGGCGCCACGTCACCGCCCGTGCCACCTCGTCGGCGTCTCGTTGGCGCCCCGTGCTCTGAGCGTTCGCCACACAGCTTACACAGCATAGCTTGCATCACATAGCTTGCAGCCATAGCTCGGCCCTCTGGCTCACACTGCGTAGCTTGCACTACGTATACACACACACGCACGCACGCACGCACGCACGCACGCACGCAAGCGCACGCAGGCACACACGCGCGCGCGCACGCGCGCAAACGCACGCACGCACGCACGCACGCACCCTCGCACCTACGCCCCCACGCACCCCCCGGCCCCCCCCCACACACACACACGCACACACACAAACAAACAAACAAACACACACACAAAACACACACACACACGCGCGCGCACGCACGCACTCACGCACGCACGCACGCACAGCCACATAGACACACACACACGCACGCACGCACGCACGCACGCACGCACGCACGCACGCACACACAAACACATACACACACATTCACACACACATTCACACACACACACGCACGCACGCACGCACGCACGCACGCACGCACGCACACAGACACAGACACAGACACAGACACAGACACAGACACACACACACACACACACGCACACGCACACGCACACGCACACGCACACGCACACGCACACGCACACACACACGCACACGCACACGCACACACACACACATATATACACACATACACACATACACACATACACACATACACACACAGTGGCCCTTCCTAATATCTCTTTTTCGGTGCTGCAGGCCTACGTGGATGACAAAACTGCTGCAGTGTCGGCGCAGGTCACCCAGCTGCAAGCTGAACTCGCCAGAGCGGTCGAGGCTTCGCTCAGCCGTCGGCTGCCGCCTAAGCTCGAGGAAATGAAGTCACACATTCTGGACGCTGCCAGCCTATCTTTGCAGTCTCCTTTGGACACTCTGAAGCAGGAGCTGTGCGACAGTTTCACGACTCATCAGCGATCTCTGGGCGACCAATGTCTGTCTGCAGTGAGTGCCGCTTCTGCGAAGATTCTAGACACACTGGAGAGGAAGGTCCAGGCTCTTGAGACCAAATTTGGGAATGTGGCGCCTCAAGGTCCCTGGAGTGACCGGGTCAAGGGCGATGGCCCCGTGTCCCTTCCCGAGTGCCAGGGCGACCATTTCCAGGTGGGTGACTTGGTGCGCCCGCACAGCCTCGCTACGTCGGCTCTGAATGGGCTGGTGGGCTGCGTCCGTGGCTTCGTCGGAGAGAGGGTTCAGGTGGAGTTCTTAGGTATCGACGGCTGCAAGCTGATTAAACCAGCCTTCCTGGTCGCAGATTCGGCGGAGGAGCCGAGGACATGCGAGAACCCATGCGGCCAGGGAGGCTCGACATCTTCTTTGTCGTCTTCGACGGCTTCCTCTTCTACGACTTCTGAGCTGGCTGCTGCCGTGCTCCGACCCCGCTAAGATGAACAGACCCTTGGTGTACGAGTGACACACATACACACACATACACACATACACACACAGACACACACACATACACACATACACACATACACACATACACACATACACATACACACACATACACATACACACACATACACACATACACATACACATACACATACACATACACATACACGTACACATACACATACACATACACATACACATACACATACACATACACATACACATACACATACACATACATATACACATACACATACACATACACATACGCATACACGCGCACACACGCGCACACACGCGCACACACGCGCACACACGCGCACACACGCGCACACACGCGCACACACGCGCGCACACGCGCGCACACGCGCACACGCGCACACGCGCACACGCGCACACGCGCACACGCACACGCACACGCACACGCACACGCACACGCACACGCACACGCACACGCACACGCACACGCACACGCACACGCACACGCACACCACACGCACACGCACACGCACACGCACACGCACGCGCACGCGCACGCGCACGCGCACACCGCACACTCACACGCACACACACCGCACACGCACACGCACACGCCACGCACACGCACCGCGCACACACGCCACACACCACACGCTCACACCACCCACACGCGCACGCACGCACGCACGCACGCACGCACGCACGCACGCACGCACGCACGCACGCACGCACGCACGCACGCACGCACGCACGCCGCACGCACGCACGCACGCACGCACGCACGCACGCACGCACGCACGCACGCACGCACGCACGCACGCACGCACGCACACGCGCGCGCGCGCACATACGCACACACGCACACACGCACACAAGCTCACACGCTCACGCACACACGCACACAGGCACATAAGCACACGCGCACACGCGCACGCACGCACGCACGCACGAAGGCACGAAGGCACACGCGCACGCACGCACGCGCGCGCGCGCACGCACGCACGCACGCATGCACACTTACCCATATGATTTTCATCGGCTATCGGTATCTCTTGATCCGTTCCGCCAGAAACCTGGACTGGTGGCGCCTGCCTCGACGCTGGGGTCGTGGGATGCCTCCAATGGGTGGGTCCTGCCCCTGCGGGGCCCCTGCCGCGCTCCTCCTCCTTCCTTTCCTCCTCCTCCTCCTCCTCCTCCGCCCTCTCTCCTCCTCCTCCTCCTCCCCCTCCTCCCCCTCCCCTCCTCCTCCTCCCTCTCCTCCTCCTCCTCCTCCTCCTCCTCCTCCTCCTCCTCCTCCTCCCCTCCTCCTCCCTTCTCCTCCTCCCCCTCCTTCCTCCCCCTCCTCTCCTCCTCCTCCTCCTCCTCCTCCCTCCTCCTCCTCCTCCCCCCCTCCTCCTCCTCCTCCCTCCCCCTCCTCCTCTCCTCCCCTCCTCCTCCTCCTCTCCTCCTCCTCCTCCTCCCCCCCCCTCCTCCCCCTCCTCCTCCTCCTGCTCCCTCCTCCTCCTCCTCCTCCTCCTCCTCCTCCTCCCTCCTCCTGCGCAGGTGCTCGGCGCGGGCGGCTTCTCGCGCGTGCAGTCCGCTCGCCGCCGCGCCGACCGGGCGCGCCTGGCGGTGAAGGTCGTGCCGCTGGGCGCCCGCCCGGCGGCCCCCCGCGCGCCGAGCGGCCCGCGCGGGCCCGCGGAGCGCTGGCTCCCGGCGAGCCTGGGCGGCGGGAGGCCCGGCAGGCGCAAGCAGGACCCGGGCATCCAGCGGCCCAGAGATCTCGAGCTTGGCCGAGCGCGTTCCACTTTGGACGCCCGAGATGGGCACGGAAAGAATGGGTACAATGCCCAACAGCAGTTCCTGCTCATTCTGAACAGGGCTCGCTGTCCGCGCCGCCGCGGCCTGTGTCCATCTGAGACAGAAGGCCGCCTGCCCAACGGCGGCCGCTGTCGGTTTGGGACAACATTTGTTGTTGAGCATTGTACCCATTATTTCCGTACCCATTTCGGGCGTCCAAGCCGAGCGCGTTCCACCAATCGCAAGGTGCCTCGCCGAGCGCGTGCCACTACGAGGTATTCCTCCTCATTGTCATGCATCGTGGAATCCCCCGCCGCGGATCCAGGCCAGGTGCGAGTAGTTGATTTGCGAATCGTCGGACGCGCCTGTCCAGAGCTGGCAGCCCAGCCATAGTCGAAGAAGGACAAACGCCATTAACATACACTTTTGGGGCCCCGCGCGGATTTCTTGGATCCTCGCTGGGGACCCCCTTTCAGCGCCTCCGGCGCCGCCCATGGCGCGCTCCGCGCGCCAGGGAGTCCTGCGCGGATCCACGGAGTCCGCGCGGAGCGCCAAAAGTTCATGTGTATGACGTTTTGTCTTCTCCTACATATGCTGCCGGCGTCTTGGAAAAATCGGGGCGGGATTTGTTTTGAGTTTTTGTTCAGCCTTTGGTGGCCCTCGTCCCAGGGGAGGTCCGTTGGAGTAGCGTTCTGTCGGGCATGCCCCCCTACAGGGAGATTTGGGAGGAAAAACGAAAGATATTCAAAACATGTCAAAAGAAAGATCGCCAACCCGCATTACTTTGTTGTACCGCATGTTTTAAACAGGTCTCTCCTGTAGAGGGACAGGCCCGACTTAAGAGTAGCGTTATGCCGGGCGTGTCCCCCTACAGGGAGATTTTCGACGCAAATTAAAGAAAACCCCAAAAATGCCCCAAGAAGGTGAAAAAGTATCCAAAAGATAGTCCCCAGACTATTCTTGGACTATTTTTTGATTATCTTAGTGGTATTTTTTATTTTTCGTCGAAGATCCCCCTGTAGAGGGATAGGCCGGACTTGAGAGTAGCGGCATCGGTACTTCTTGCTTCTCCCAAGCGTGCGGCTCGTGCTGCGAGGCCGGCTCCCCGCACCGCACTGCGGGGGGCCCGGGGGGTCTCGCGAGAGAGCCGGGGGCCCCAGACAGGGGGGCTCTGATAGACCAAGACGTCGGCGCGCCCGGGACAGATGCAGACATGATCGCGACGTAAACAAATCAGGACGGGAAGTTTTTCAGGAGGGGAAAAAAACACACAGACACAATGAATCGTCGACTCCCTTGAAAATATGGGAAAATATGGGAAGTGGGGGGGGAAGACAGAAACCCAGAAAACATGGGAAAATATGGGTGATCCTTTTATTTGTGTGTATTTCTTAGTGCGTCCCAGGGCCCCTTCAGTCTTGGGCCATTTTTTTGCCCTCGGGGGGCCCACGCGGGACTTCGGGACCGGCAAAAAACGATTCAGGACGAAAAACCGGTCCCTCCTCCTCCTCCTCCTCCTCCTCCTCCTCCGCCTCCTCCTCCTCCTCCTCCTCCTCCTCCTCCTCCTCCTCCTCCTCCTCTCTTCCCCTCCCTCATACCATGCGTTTGGCGGTCCTGGGGCCGGGGCTAAGTCGTTCCAGGGCCCCCTGGAACGCCCCTTAGAGCCCTCTGCAAGGAAAGAATCGGAACTTCCAGCGACGCCGGCCTGAAAAAATCAGGACGTCGCACGTCTGGGAACAATTTTCCATGCTCGACTGACTACGCGTAGGAGCGACTCGCCGGAGTGACCCTTCGTGCGGGCCGCCAGGGGTCCCATGACCGCTGAAGGCGATGCGGTAGTTAGCGTCCTGCGCGCTTGTGTTTGGTCCCCAACGGCCTCAAAAATATCGCGCACCAAAGGTCACCAACGCTTACCCAGGATCACACTTGCGTGTGGCCGACAGATTCCTTCCCTCCAGGTGGAATTGTCCGAGTCCTGGTTGGCAGCGTCCTGGTTTGGGGGGCCCTGAGAAAGTCTGGCCGCCCAATGCCTGGTGGCAAGGACGCGCACTTGGAGGAGGTCATCGGCGAGCTCGCCGCCTGGTCCGCCGTCAATGGCCACAAGCACGTGGTCGGCTTCGTCTCGGCGATGGTGGAGGGCAACCGCGTCTTCATGGTAATGGAGAGGTTCGAACGAGAACGAGCGCTCAGCTGGCCCTGGAAGCGACATTGCCGTTCTCTTGCCGGTTCCGTTTTGCCGTTTTGTTGCCAGTTCCGACGCCGTTGTTTTGTCGGTTCTTTCGTCGTTGCTCCCCCAGGTTCTGCTCTGGCTCCAATCCCAGAGCCGTTGTTTTGCTGGTTCCGCTCGCCGTTTTTCTGCCGTTCCCATTTTCAAGACACACTGTTTAGAAACGGTGAAGAAACAGCCCTGCCTTTCTCTGGGGCCCACTATAAGAACAAACGTCATGAACATACACGTTCTTAGGTCCTTGCGGATCTCTCTGGTCGGCGCCGGACCCCCTCCCCCAGCGCCTTCTTCCGCCGCCACTGGCACGCTCTGCGCGCCGGGGGTCAACGCCGATCCAAGATACCCGCGCGGACCACCGAATGTTTGTTTTTACGTTGATGGGGTCTTCTAGAGGTGTGAGACCAGCATCATCCACAAGGTCTCCAATTCGCCAGGCTTCTGGGTGGTGGAGTCCCGGCGCGTGATGAAGGAGATGCTCCTTGGTGTACAGGCGTTCGGACAAGAACAATTTGTATTTACACGTCGTTTCGACGGTCCACGCAGATTTCTTGAATCTGCGCTGGAACCCCCTGGCCTTGCTCTGGCGCGCTTCGCGCGCCAGGGTGGGGGATCTAGCACAGATCTAGAATTCCAAGCGGACCTGCGAAAGTTCATGTTTCTGCAGTGTTCTCTTCCTCCAGGCGTGCCATCTGGTTGACATCGTTCACAGAGATATCAAGCCACAGAACTATCTGCTAGCCGCCGACGGCAGCACCGTGAAACTGTGCGACTTCGGGCTGGCTGCCAGGATGCCCTGCCCTGGGCAGCTGCTGGGGCTGGCCGGCACCATCCCCTACATGTCCCCCGAGATGTTGAGGCAGAGCTCCAGAAGACCACACGCGCCCAGACACATCCAACGATCGGTTTCCCCGAATCCGCTGCCCCAGAGGTTCCGGCTTCTGCCCTGACGGGGGAGTTTTGCACCCCCCCGACCAGCATCCCAGGGCCCGGTAACGGGCCCCAGGAGACTCGAAGAAGAGAAAACGCCATACACAGAAATTGTTGGTGCTCCGAGCGAGCACACAGGGAAGGAGCACCACGCCGCATCGCCGGTGCGTAGGTGATGCGGCTCGATGTGGAGCCCACTTTTCGGGGGCCATATCTGAACCCTACCCCTACCCCCCACGATTTCCGAGGGGGAGGGTGGGGTTCACTTCGCGAGAACCCCACCCTCCCCCTCGGAAATCGTGGGGGGTAGGGGTAGGGCTCACATGTGGCCCCCTAACGTTTCTCTAAACCGACGGCGCCGAGAAAAAAATGCATAAACGTACATGTTTGACGCTCCGCGCGGAGTTCTTGGGTCCGTGCTGGGCCGCCCCGGCGGCGCCGTCGGCGCCGTGCCCATGGCGCGCTCCGCGCGCCAGGGCGGGAGGTCCCGCACAGAGCTAAAAAATACCCTAAAAATAGTCAAAACATCGTCCCCAGACTATTTGTTCCCTACCTAGGCTCTGCCTAAAGGGGTTCTTACACGGAAGCTTAAAGGGCCGGGCAGTGGAACGCGCCCCGGGCGGTTCCCCCCGTATGCGCCCCGCGGTTCCCCCAGTTACGTCCCCTTAGCTTAGCGTTGCTCATCTCATCTTAGCTTAACCTAGCTTGCCTTAGCTTAGCTTAGATTATCTTAGCCTAGCCTAGCTTAGCGTAGCGTAGCTTAGCTTAGCTTAGGTTACCTTAGCTTAGTTTAGCTTAGCTTGGCTTGGTTCAGCTTAGCATAGCTTAGCTTAGCCTAGCCTAGCTTAGCTTCGCTTCGCTTAGTTGAGCATAGCATAGCTTAGCTGACCTTAGCTTAGCTTAGCGCAGCGCAGCATTAGCACAGCATAGCATAGCATCGCAACGCATATCATACCATAGCATAGCGCAGTATAGCATATCATAGCATCTCGTAACATTTATTAGCATAGCACAGCGCAGCATATCATATTACAGTGCACTGCATCATAGCATCGTATATCATAGCATCGCATCGCATAGCGCAGCATATCATAGCATGTCATAGCATAGCGTAGCATAACGTATCATATCATAGCCTAGCACAGCATAGCATAGCGCAGCATATCATAGCATAACATAGCATAGCATAGCGCATCATAGCATAGCATAGCATAGCATAGCCTAGCATAACGGAGCGCAGCCGAGCGTACCCTAACATGTAGATGTGAGTATCGCTGTTGATGTTGATGCAGATGTAGATGCAGGTGTAGATGTTAGTGTAGCTGTCGGTGTAGATGTAGATGTTGCTTTCCTAGATGTTCCAACTCCTAGGTAGGGTCGCACTGGGATACTTACTATGTTTGAATATTCCCCCTGTAGATGGACCGGCCCGACTTAAATTCAAGGCATCCGCGCGGACCGACGGAAGTTTCTGGTTCTGCCTTTTTTTGTTGTGGGGGCAGAAGTCGAGCAGAAGCGCTCGGATTCAGCAGACGTGTCGCCGGACATCGGGGGATCTGCAGCAATAGTCCAGACGCCTGCGGCTGGTCTCTCCGCCTGCGCCGGCCGAGGTGGGAGGAGGAGGAGGAGGAGGAGGAGGAGGAGGAGGAGGAGGAGGAGGAGAAAAGAAGGATGAGGAGGAGGATGAGGAGCAGAGGGAGGAGGAGGAGGAGGAGGAGGAGGAGGAGGAGGAGGAGGAGGTGGAGGAGAAGGAGCAGGGAGGAGCAGGAGGAGGAGGAGAAGAGGAGGAGGAGGAGGAGGAGGAGGAGGAGGAGCAGGAGCAGGCAGGACGAGGAGCAGGGAGGACGAGGTGGAGGGGGGGGGAAGGAGTAGCCGGTCCCCTCCGCTCCCACGGCATGCATGAGAAATAAGAAGCTGGCCCCCCCCTGAACCGGGCCCCCCTGACGCTGCCCCTCACGGTCGGCGCTGGCACGCTCCGCGCGCCGGGGAGGGGCGTCCGTCAAGCAGTGGCGAAGCTTCCTGCCTCGACTATAGTCAGGAGGGAAAGAAACACACAGACACAATTAATCGTCGACTCCCAGGAAAATATGGGAAAATATGGGAAGTAGGGGGGAAGACAGAAACCCAGAAAATATGGGAAAATATGGGGAATATTTTTATTTGTGTGTATTTATTTCTGTGTCCTGGGGCCCCTTCATGTAGGCCTACCAAAGAATGTTCTAAGAACTTGTTGTGGTTTCCACGGGATGATCTTAGCACAGGTCTGCCTGGGACTGTGGTGTTCTAACACATCGGGCTCATGTTCTAAGAACGTCGTTTTTGTTCTTAGGACATGTCTGGGTTCTGAGAGCATGTCGTGGTAGGCCTATAGGAATGGCGGGATGGTCGGGCCCTGCTCAAGTCAGGCCGCCTGGCCCCTGGGTCTGGCGCCAGCAGGGGAGCCGCCGCGCGGGCATTTGATGTGTGTGCGTTCTGCGTGCTGCCTTCTGGCGCTCCTCGGGCGACAGGGGCTCCGGGTACGGCAAGGCCACGGACATGTGGTCGTACGGGGTAGCCGGGGCGTGGAAGTTCCAGGCCTCCCAGATGGGGCCCGAGCGAGCACACAGGGTCGGAGCATCGCGCCGCATCGCCGGTGCGTAGGTGATGCGGCTCGATGTGGCGCCCACTTTTCTCTGAACCGATGGCGCCGAGAAGCTATCTGCATTAACATAAACTTTTGACGGTCCGTGTGGATTTCTTGGATCTGCGCTGGACCCCTGGCGCCTTTGGCGCCGCCCGGGGGGCCCAGCGCGGATCCAAGGAATTCGCGCGGCGCGCCAACAGTTAATGAAAATGGCATTTTTATGTTTCGAAGCGAGATGGCGGGCTGATGG
>CAUYUJ010000684.1:78695-110628 GCA_963575745.1 Prorocentrum cordatum
CCTCTACAGGGAGGGATCCTCAAAAATAGTTCTGAAAAAAAGAGTATGGGGACGTTTTTTGGTGTGTGTGTGTGTGTATGTGTGTGTGTGTGTGTGTTTTTGTTGAGCATGTGGGAATATGTTTTTTGGACTATTCCTAGCTTTTCGTCCCAGCTCCGCGTGTAGGGGGACAGGCCCGACCTACCTTGAAGCCCAGGACGCCTCCAGCAGCCCCCGGCCGTCCAGCTCGGCCACCCCGCTCCCCGCCTCGCCCGGGGCGGCGGGGTCGCCGCCCTCGTGGAGCGGCAGCTGGAGCTCTGCCCGGCCGCTCGCTGCACCGCGGAGGAGGCCCTGGCGCACTGGTACCTGCAGGAGCGGGGCTCCGGGGCGACGCCTCGGATCAGAGGAGGAAAAGGTGGGCCCATCCTTCTGCCCTTCGGCCGAGTTCCCCTTGTTTGGGGGCCTCCTGGGAAGCCCTCGTCGCCACCGCTGGATTCGCCTCGAAATGATGGTCAGAACGCACCCCGGGAGAGGTCCAGGGCATAGCGGTATCGGTCCCTTTTTGGTTCCCCATCCCATACCGCGGGCCCGCCCCTCGTGATTGTCCTTTGAGGCCTTCCCGGAGGCTCGGAGGCTCGCGTTTCGAACAAGAACAAAAACACATAAACCAAAAGTTTTGGTGCTCCGCGCGGGTTTCTTGGATCCGCGCCTGGGCCCCCCGGGCGGCGCCTCCGGCGCCGCCCCTGGCGCGCTCCGCGCGCTAGGGAGGGGGGCCCAGCGCGAATCCAAGAAATCCGCGCGGAGCTCTAACAGTTTATGTTTATGTGGTGTTGTCTTCCTCTGTCGTTGCCACCGCTGGATGCGCCTCGACATTCTGGTCAGAGCGCACCCCACGGCGAGTAGCTGCATGGATGCCTGTTGGTCTCCCCATGGGCGGGGGCACCGACGGGAGGGGCGCGCGAGGCTCGCAGAGAGGAGCTCGGGAGGGGATGGGGTCCGCGAGGGGTCGGGGTCGCGTCCGCTCTCAGAGGACAGCAGGTACCCTACATCCCAGACCCCTTGGAGTAGTGAATTAATCAGGGCGGGAGTTTTTTCGCCATTTTCGGCCTCTGGGTGCCCTTGCTGGGCCTCGGGACGGTCAAATTAGCTTGGCGAAGGACCCAACCATGTGCAGCTGTGAATACCGCAATTCTGAATGTCATCTTCGTCGCGCTCCCTATGGGGCCACGAACTGTGTGACGGGCGTGCCGACATGCGTGGCGGGGCGCACAGCGCGACCGAAGACGATAGGCCTGTGTGCGAGAGACTGAGAGCGAGTGAGTCTGATTGTGGATGAGTCTGCGCGCGCCTGAGTCTACGTGCGTACATGTCGACGCCCATGTCGGCGCGCCTCTCACGAGGATCGCGCCCGCTTCCTTCCCGTTCTTCTTCTCCCTCTTTGCCCGTGCACGCCCACGTCCAGAGCTGCGGGCTCGGCGCCGCACGGAGTCCCCGCGACGCGCGCTGGTCGCCCCGAAGGGGTCCCGGCGACGTGCGCGGGTCGTCCATTGCGCGGAGGAGGGAGCGAGCAGGCTGGCTCCCGCCCGGGATGCTCGGCCCGAAAGCGGCCTCAATACGCCGAGTACGATGAAGAACCTCCGGAAATCACAAGTCGCCGCCGTGCGAACTCCGCCATTGGGCCGCCATGCGAGTTCCGCCACGGAGACCTTAGGTGGAGCTCCATGTGGGGCCACGAAGCGTTGTATTGGGTGGTGGAGGACGCATGCGGGCGGTCCAACTGGGGCCTTCGGTGGAGTTCCCCATGGGGCAACGAAGCGCTGTACTGGGTGGAAGGTGACGCATGCGGGCGGTCCCAGTGGAGCCTTCGGTGGAACTCCCTATGGGGTCACGAAGCGCTGTACTGGGTGGTGGGTGACGCATGCGGGCTGTCCCACTGGAGCCTTCGGTGGAGCTCCCTATGGGGCCACGAAGCGCTGTACTGGGTGGTGCATGACGCATGCGGGCGGTCCCACTGGGGCTTTCGGTGGAGCTCCCTATGGGGCAACGAAGCGCTGTACTGGGTGGTGGATGCCGCATGCGGGCGGTCCCACTGGGGCCTTCGGTGGAGCCGTCTATGCGGTCACGAAGCGTTGTATTGGGTGGTGGATGACGCATGCGGGCGGTCCCACTGGGGCCCTCGGTGGAGCTCCTTATTGGGTCACGAAGCGCTGTGCTGTGTGGTGGATGACGAAAGCGGGCGGTCCCACTGGGGTCACGAAGCGCTGTACTGGGTGGTGGATGACGCATGCGGGCGGTCCCACTGGGGCCTTCGGTGGAGCCGTTTATGGGGCCACGAAGCGCTGCATTGGGTGGTGGATGACGCATGCGGGCGGTCCCAGTGGAGCCTTCGCTGGGGCGCCCTATGGAGCCACGAAATGCTGTGCTGGTTGGTGGATGATGCACGCGGGCGGTCCCACTGGGGCCTTCGGTGGACCTCCCTATGGGGCCACGAAGCGGCGTGCTGGGTGGTGGATGACGCACGCGGGCGGTCCCAGTGGGCCCTTCGGTGGGGCCCTTTTATGGGTCCACGAAGCGCTGTACTGGGTGGTGGATGACGCATGCGGGCGGTCCCACTGGAGCCTTCGGTGGAGCTCCCTATGGGGCCACGAAATGTTGTGCTGTGTGGTGGCTGACGCATGCGGGCGGTCCCATTGGAGCTTTCGGTGGGGTTCCCTATGGGGCCACGAAGTGAGGGAGGAACGGGGGGAGGAGGAGGAGGAGGGAGTAGGAGGAAGGAAGGAAGGAAGGAAGGAAGGAAGGAAGGAAGGAAGGAAGGAAGGAAGGAAGGAAGGAAGGGAGGAGGAGAACGCGGGGACCGTCTCTTCAAAACGAGGACCCAACGCCACAGGATGGTTGGGAAAAACGACTCGGGATGAAACGCCGGCCTTGGGGAAGGGGTCCAGATTTCCCGAGTGTCGACGTCATGGAAAAATGATGGCGTCGGGGGTTTGGGCTGCACCGTGTCCTTCCCTTGTTTTATCCTTTGCTCGGGGCCTCCAGGACGGCCCCGTCGCCACCGTTGGATTCGCCTCGGGCCAGCATGGACCCCGGGAGAGGCCTGGGGAGTAGCAGCATCGGTCCCTTTTTGGTTTCCCCGGGAGGACGGGGTTCAGGGGCAACGTTTGTTAGGGGGGGCGTTCATTCAGAATCGATAGTAAGGATGCGCTGCTTCCTCGAGGCTGCCCGTGCATCCCTGCTCGATGCGGATCCCGATGTTCTCGACGCCGACGTCGCCGATGCGTCGCCGACGTCGGCCATGCCATCGGGGGCATATCGCTGTTTCGCCGTGACGGCGATGTATCGCCGATTCAAGCTCGATGTTCCCCCCCGTAGGGCTTCTCCGCACACCAGGAGGCGGGATACAGGTTGTGGGTACGATCGAGGTGGGTTTGGAAAGACCGGGGGACGACGAGCGACAGAGCGACAGCAGTTCCTGCTGATATCCAGCAGGGCTCGCTGCTGGTGTCGCCGCGCA
Source organism: Prorocentrum cordatum (assembly GCA_963575745.1). Taxonomy (NCBI): domain Eukaryota; class Dinophyceae; order Prorocentrales; family Prorocentraceae; genus Prorocentrum; species Prorocentrum cordatum. The sequence continues at coordinate 82,189 of CAUYUJ010000684.1, forward strand.
TGCTACCCGTTTGGGCCCGAAAGTCGCCATGCCCTTGGAGCGGCCACCGCTGGATCTGGATCGCACCGGCTGCCGAGCACCGTGCCGTGTCTTCCAGACCCCTTTCGGGCGTGCCAGCTCCAGTGAGGAGGGGAAAAAACACACAGGCACAATTAATCGTCGATTCCCCGAAAATATGAGAAAAAATATGGGAAGTGGGGGGGAAAACAAAAACCCAGAAAGTATGGGAAACTATGGAGAGTCCTGTTATTTGTGTGTATTGATTTGTGTGTCCCAGGGCCCCTTCATCCAGGGCGCTCAAGTGGGGTCCGCTCTGCCAGACGTTAGCCTGCCCGCACCAGCCTCCGGCTTGATACCTGCTCCAGGAATGCTGGCGCTCCAGGCGCGCATTCTGGCCCGAAAGACAGCGGCGGCAGCAAGGCCTGCACCTCAGTCTCAGGCGAGCCATCTAGTTTGGCTCAGTTTCAGTTAAAATCGTTCAGGCCTCAGGCCGACGGGATCGCTGATGAAAAAGACCAAGCTGCCAGACTTCCTCGCGTCGTGCAGAAAAATCGCGACGGAAGGCGCTTGCTGCCTTCGGGCTCGCGGGGCCCTCCCCCCCGGCCCTGGGGCCGCCAACGCACGGCGGAGGACGAGCATTGAGTCGGGCCGTGCCTCTACAGGGGGAATATCCAAAAATAGCTAAAATAGTCTGGGGACGTTTTTTTTTTTTTTGTTTGTTCTCCTCCTCCCTTCCTTCCTTCCTTCCTTCCTTCCTCCTCCTCCCTCCTCCTCCTTCTCCCGCTCCTCCCCCATTCCGTGGCCCCGTAGGGAGCTCCACCGAAGGCTCCAGTGGGACCGCCCGCACGCGTCATCCACCACCCAGTTCAGCACTTCGTGGCGCCATAGGAAGCTCCACCGAAGGCTCCAGTGGGACCGCCTGCATGCGTCATCCACCACCCACTACAGCGCTTCGTGGCCCCATGGGGGGCTCCACCGAAGGGCCCCGTGTGACCGCCAGCATGCGTCATCCACCACCCAGTACAGCGTTTGGTGACCCCATAGGGAGCTTCACCGAAGGCCCCAGTGGGACCGCCCGCACGCGTCATCCACATCCCAGCACAGCGCTTCGTGGCTCCATAGGGAGCTCCACCGAAGGCCCTAGTGGGACCGCCCGCATGCGTCATCCACCACCCAGTGCAATGTTTCGTGGCCGCAAAGGGGGCTCCACCGAAGGCCCCAGTGGGACCGCCCGCATGCGTCATCCACCACCCAGCACAGCGCTTGGTGGCCCCATAGGGAGTTCCACCGGAAGCCCAAGTGGGACCGCCCGCATGCGTCATCCACCACTCAGTACAGCATTTCGTGGCCCATAGAGAGCTCCACCGAGGGCTCCAGTGTGACCGCCCACATGCGTCACCCACCGCCCAGTACAGCGCTTCGTGGCCAAAGTGGGACCGCCCGCATGCGTAATCCACAACCCAGTGCAGCGCTTCGTGACCCCATACAGGGCTCGCTCCAGTGGGACCGCCCGCATGCGTCCTCCACCACCCAGTACAGCGGTTCGTGGCCCCAGTGGGACCGCCCGCATGCGTCATCCACAACCCAGTGCAGCGCTTGGTGACCCCATAGGGAGCTCCACCGAAGGCCCCAGTGGGACCGCCCACATGCGTCATCCACCACCCAGTAGAGCGCTTCGTGACCCCATAGGGAGCTCCACCGAAAGCCCCAGTGGGACCGCCCGCATGCGTCATCCACAACCCAGTGCAGCGCTTCGTAACCCCATAGGGAGCTTCACCGAAGGCCCCAGTGGGACCGCCCGCGCGCGTCATCCACCACCCAGTCCGGATTTCGTGGCCCCATAGGGAGCTCCACCGAAGGCTCCAGTGAGACCGACCGCGTGCGTCACCCACCACCCAGTAAAGAAAGCGTTTCGTGGCCCCATAGGGAGCCCCACCGAAGGCTCCAGGGGGACCTTTCCGCATGCGTCATCCACCACTCAGTACAGCGGTTCGTGGCCACATGGAGGGCTCCACCGAAGGCCCCAGTGGGACCGCCCGCATGCGTCCTCCACCACCCAGTACAGCGCTTCGTGGCCCCATAGGGAGCTCCACCTAAGGTCTCCGTGGCGGAATTCGCATGGCGTCCCATGCGGAGTTCGCATGGCGGCGACTTTCGATTTCCGGAGGTTTTCCGTGGTATTCGACGTATTGAGGCCGCTTTCGGGCCGCGCATCCCGGGCAGGAGCCAGCCTGCTCGCTCTCTCTGCTCCACGCAGCGGACGACCCGCGCGCGTCGTCGGGACTCTCTCGGGGCGACCAGCGCGCGTCGCGGGGACTCCGTGCGGCGCCGCGCCCGCAGCCTTGGACGTGGGCATGCACGGGCAAAGAGGGAGAAGAAAAACGGGAAGGAAGCGGGCGCGATCCTCGTGAGAGGCGCGCCGACATGGGCGTCGACATTTATGCACGTAGACTCACGCGCGCGCGGACTCAATCACAATCAGACTCACTCGCTCTCAGTCTCTCGCACACAGGCCTATCGTCTTCGCTCGCGTTGTGTGCCCCGCCGCGCACGTCGGCACGCCCCACACACTGTTCGTGGCCCCATAGGGCGCGGGGGGGATGATGATCTATAGGCTTACGCCACATCCGCCAACCCCTATATAAACCATTGTTCTTCCAGGATTGAATGTCACGAGGCTTGTCCGAATCATGACACGGCGCTCGACATCGTTCCTGTTGCTTCGTTGCTGTTATCGTACCTCTTGGTGCTCTTTTGTTGCCTTTTGGTGGCATCTTGGCTTGTCTGCAGGCCATATCCGGCCGCCTCGAGGCATCTTGGGCCAAGTTTTGGGGCCTCTTGGGGGCTTCCTGGGGGCTTCTAGGGGGCCTTTGAGGTTCTTTTGGGGGTCACTCAGGGCCTTTTGGGTTGTTCTTGGGGCAGGCTGGGGACGTCGTTGGGCCGAAGGCTCGAAAAGGTGCCCTCCGGGCTCCTTCTTGGAGCCGTCTGGGGGCCCTCTTGGGCTGCCTTGGGGGCTTCGGGGGCTGTTGTTGGACCCTCTTCGACCCTTCTTGGGGGCCCCTTTGGCCGTCTGGGGGCGATATTGAAGGTTTCTTTGCCCGTCTGGGACGTTGTGAAAACCGACTAGGCGAGCATGCGACAAATGCTTGCTTTTCGAAGGGAACGGGGCGAATTTTGTCTCTTGGGGCCCTCTTTGGGCGCATCTTGAAGGCCTTTTGGGGCGTCTTGGCAGCTCCGGAGGCCGCCTGGAGGCCATCGTGGGCGTCCAGGGCGATATTTCGGTGATTCATGTCCCCTGGGACGGTCTGGGGAGCGTTTTGGTGCCTTCTTGGCCAGTTTTGGAACCCTCCGCTCCCCCGTGGCGCGTTCGGTCTGGGGTCCGGCCGGGCGAGGGGGGGGTCGAATTGCCGGTTTGGGGTTCCAGGGGGGGATTACGGGGGGGGGTACTCTCACACGCACACGCCTAGAGACCCAAAAAGGGTCGGCGGATATTCTTAATTGCGGTACTCACAGGTGCATATGGTTGGGTCCTTCGCCAGGCCAATGTTTGGCATACTTGTTGACTAGTTTGCAATGCCTCCCGAAATTTGCCTGTAGGAGGACATGCCCGACCTAACCCTAGACCCTGCTTTCTTCAGTCTGCGAGCCGGATCGATCTGCGATGGTATTGGGGCCCAGCACTTGGGCGAAAAGACAGTGCACCAGCGGTGGGCCGCGCGGATGTCTTGGGCCGTCAGGGGCATCGATAGGGGAGGATGGGCGGCATCGGGGGGACGCATCGACCCCAAAATGGCTTTTGACCGTCGACTGGTGCCCCAGTAACCCCGACCTGCCCAGCAAGCTGCTGATTCAACATCGGGGACCCATCCACGATTCCATTATTATAAGGAGAAGCAGAATAAGAAGAAAAACGCAAGCAACATAAGACGAAAAAACGCCATGGCTACAGTGGGGGCCCATGCCAAGAAACACCCTGCTTGCTTGCCTCCAAGGTGCCCCGGGTTTCTTGGGTTTCGATGGCTCTGCTATGGAAGGCGTGATTCTCCCACACAAAAAAAAAACGTGGACGCCCTGGGGTCTCAGGGCTGGGCTTCTCTTCTGTAGGGCCTCTTGTGGACGGGCCGCCACTGCATGCCAGCCTGTGGCCAGCCGCCCCCTATCGATGCCGCTGCCCCTCTGGCCGGCGCTGGCCGCCCCTCCCCCGCACACCCCGCCCCGGCTGCGCGCGCGCGCGGCCCCTGTGCCGCGCGGCCCTCGGGGATGGGAGGGCGGCTGCGGGGTCCTTTCGGGGGTCGGGCCCATAAGCAAGGGCGCCCTCGAGGGCGCGAAGGCATTCGCGCTCCGCGCTTCTCGCGGTTCGGCTCCGATTCCTCCTCGTCCTCCTTTTCTCCCTTTGGGAGGCGGCGCGTGAGCGCGAAGTTATCCGCACTTCGCGCTCCGCGCAGCGCGAAACGCGAAGTTGGGAGCCCTTGCGTAGGCCGTGTGCGTCCCCGCCCCGCCTGCTCAGGAAGGCCCCGCCGCGCGCGCGGAGACGCCGAAGCCCAGGAGCTCCTCCGACGCGAGCGAGGCGACCACCGCGGCCGCTTCGAGGGCGGAGTCCTTCACCGCCTGCTTCAGCACGACCGGCTCATGGTGCGTCTGAGGCGTTCGGCCAGACGTGGACGTCGGGCACGTCCCTCTACGGGAGGAAGGTTCAAAAGTAGCAGAGGCCAATATGGGGACGATCGTTCTGCCCTTTTTGATGACGTTTGAGGTCTTTTGGTTTCAAAACATATGGTTGGTTCAAAAATCGTAGTACTCATACTAATCATACGGATACGGAAGAACAGCTATTTCCAGAGTTTTCCTTCCAAATACGCCTGTAGGGGGACATGCCCGACCTAACCCGACGTCCAGAGGCCCAGGTATGACCAGTGGCGTGTTTCCATCGCTATCCTTCAGGCCAAGCCGAGAGCCCTGCAGAGTGCGGTGTGGAGGGGGAGGAGGGGTCCATATGGGGAACGAAGAATGACGTAAAACATAAAAACTCAGAGGTCCGCGCGGATTTCTCGGATCGGCGCTGGGGCCCCGTGGCGGCGCCTCCGGCGCCGCCCCTGGCGCTTTCGCGCGCCAGGGAGGGGGGTCCAGCGCGGATCCAAGATATCCGCGTGGACCTCCGAGTTTTTATGCTTATGCCATTGCTCGTTCCCCTAAGGAGGGGTCCAGCGGGAGGATCGGGCGGGGAGGGGGCGGGGGAAGCCAACCTGCATGCCTCGCGGCAGAGTTCGTGGTGATTCCTGTCGGTCGGGAAAGGCACGCCCATCGTCCCCCAGAGAGGAGGGCTCGTGGGCCTCCCTTCTCTCGGGCCGAACGAAAGGGGGGGATAGGGAAGGGCGGGGTTACGAGATCTGCTGCGTGCAGCTGGTTTCGGCCCTGCCGCCAGGACCATTCCTCGATACATGGGCGCCTCCCGGCGCCGGGAGGCGCTGGGAAAATCAGCTACGCGAGCTGATTCTCAAACCCCCCCCTTTCACCCGGCCCGATCCTCCGACGCGGCGCCTTCGGAGGACGAGGGGCCCTCCCGCGGGAGAGCCGGCGCGCCGCGCCACGGCCGCGTCGTTCACTCGTCCACGGGCACGCACGCGCGACACGGCGCGTGCGTGGCCCGCTTTTTTTCAATGGGCTTGTTTTCCACCAGAACCACAACCAGAAGTTGGAGGGGGGGAGGAGGTGGAGGACGAGGACGAGGACGAGGAGGAGGAGGAGGAGGATGAGGAGGAGGCTGAGGAGGAGTAGGAGGACCCCCTCGCCCTCCAACTTATGGTGGCGGTGGTGGCCAACAGGCCCATACACTTTTTTTACGCACACCAGTTTTGGATGCAGTCAGTCCCCGGACGGTTCTCCGGGGCAGCGAGCGCACGTGCGCAGAGTTGTTTTGTCTCTCGTGCTCGGACGTCTGAGGCCGAGCACGCCGCGGGCGGCGATCGGACGTGGTGTCTCGGCGCGCTCGCGTCCCGACGCCGAGCGCGCTGTTTCCCCCCCCCCCCACCCCCCCCCCAGCGTCCGTGCACGGGCGTACGGCCCTGATGAGGGCGCGATTCGTGAAGGGCGCAGGACTCCTCCTCCTCCTCCTCCTCCCTCGCTCCTCTCCTCCTCCTCCTCCTTCCTCCTCCTCTCCTCCTCTCCTCCTCCCCCCTCCTCTCCTCCTCCTCCCCTCCTTTCTCCCCTTCCCTCCTTCTCCCCCTCCTCCTCCTCCTCCGCCTCCTCGTCCCCCTCCTCCTCCCCCTCCTCCTCCTCCTCTCCCACATGTTTGGGAAACCATCGGAAGCCCTAGGTTTTTCAAGACATCTCGCCTTCTCGCTGTGGCCTCCCGAGGCCTCAAGAGAGTCACAGAAAGTGGCCCTGGAGAGGTCGGGGGCCCCTGGACCCGTCAAGACGGCTCCGAGACGGCCGCAGAGGGCTTCGAGACGGCTCGCGCTTTTCGTCGGCCCTGGCGTTCCCCTCCTATCGCACGGGCCCTGTCTGGCTCATCCGGTGCACTCAAGCCAGCTCTGGCCCAATATTCCCCAATCCGTGCTTGCACTGAAGTGGTCCTAGCGGAAATGGAAAATTGTGGCGAGAGTGTCCCGCCGATGTTGGTGGCCGGCTGGGTTCCCGGGTTCCCGGTTCCTGGTTCCGGGTTCCCAGGCTCCCGCTCGATTTCCTCATCAATCTCTTTATCGTCTGGTTTCAAACCATCTACTGATTGGGGTGTTTTTCTGGTGTAGCATCCGGAGAAGTGCTATTCAAGAAAGGCCCTCCTACGAGACCCTGCTCGGCCCTCGAAGTCTCCAGATCTCCCCGAGGCATCTTCGCGAGGAGGCCCCCGCGGTGGCCCCCGCGGGGATCCCCCACGCAGGGCCAGGCACGTCCAGCCGCCTCGGTCCTCGAGCTTCCATCCCTCCCCTCGACCCTCGCGCCGGTCAAGGTCCTCTGAGCCTATAGGTCGGGCATGGCCTCCTACAGGCGGATTGTGAGGACAAATGAGACTAGTCAAAACATGTTCCAAACTAGTCAAAAGTATACTTAAAATCATGCCCAGGTAATTTTTTGATTCCTTCTGAATATTCCCCGTGCAGAGGGACAGGCCCGATTTCACCTGAGCCCGGCGGGACTTCTCAGAAGCCCTCGCGCCGGTCGAGGTCCTCTGAGCCCGGCTCTGGGCTCAAGAGACGGGGGCCAATGCAACCGGGGGTCAGCCAGAGCGCCAGAGTCTTGCAGGAGCCTGCAGGGCCGAGGGGTCATTGACCCGGGCCTGGGCGCAGGTTCCTGCAGGGCCTCGCAGGGTCCTTCGCCTGGGCCCGGGCTTGGGTGCGGGATTTTGCATGATCCTGCAGGATCCTGCAAGGCTGAAGTCGGGCGTGTCCCCCTGCAGGGGGAGTTCCGACGAAAAATGGAAAATACCCCAACAATTCCCCAGAAAGGTCAAGAAATATGAAAAAATAGTCCCCAAGCTATGTTTGAACTATTGTTTGAGTTTTTTTTGGTATTTGTTTTCTTTTTCGTCGAAAATCCCTCTGTAGGGGGACAGGCCCGACTCAATGCGAGGCCTGACTGACCCGGGTCTGGATTGACCCGGGTCAGCAGAGCCCCGACCGGCGGGACTTCTCGGAAGTCCTCGCGCCTCCTGAGAGGCTGCCTGCGTTGTCAGAGGAGGCCTGGGCAGCTTCTCAGAGGGCCAGGGGGGGCTCCTTCCGAGCCTGCTGAGCAAGCCTGCCCCTTCTCACTGCCCCCAACCCCCCAATCTCGCCGCCAATTTCCTTTGACGAAGACGATCAGTGGAGCGGGGGAGTATCGCTACATGTGTTGAGGATGTCTAAAACATGTTCAAGATATGCTCCTGAAGTGCGAAGACATGTTTTGAGCACGTCCCGAACATGTTGAGAACCGGTGTAGTACATGTTGCGGTGCATTTTTTAGAAGTTCGAGGACAGAGCGCACAGAGTGTCCATTGTCATGGCATCCGCAAGACTTTCCCCTCCAGCTTCACTCAGGAGGGAAAAGAAACACACACACACAGAGACACAGTTAATCGCCCATACCACAGAACACATGTGAAAATGTGGGCAGTGGGGGGGGAAGACGAACATCCAGAAGATATGGGAAGATGTGGGGAATCCTGTGATTTGTGTCTATTTGTTTGTGTGCCCCAGGGCCCCTTCAGTTTAGGCCATGTGTTCCCCCGGCCGCGGCAGAAACCTTTCGGGGAACACTCGGGGGAGGGTGGCGGGGAAGGTCCCGAGGAGGGGGAGGAGGAGGAGGAGGAGGGGCATCTCGGGAGCCCCTGGGGGGGCACTCCTGGGGCCTCCTGGGAGCCTCCTGGGAGCCTCTCGGATGCATCGTGGGGGCCCCCTTGCGTGCCCCAGGGCCTCGTCGAAGGCTCTCCCCTCCAGCTCCCGCCTCCTCCTCCTCCTCCTCCTCCTCCTCCTCCTCCTCCTCCTCCTCCTCCAGGGCCTCGTCAAAGACTTTCCCCTCCAGCTTCCGCCTCCTCCTCCGCGCCCCCGGCGGAGGCCCCGCCGCAACCACCCGCAGGCCTCCGCGGGCGCGGTCGGCGCCCCGGCGGCCCGCCGGGTGGCGGAGCGCGGGGCCCTCGCGCCCGCGGCGGAGGCCGCGGGCAGAGCGCCGACCGCCAGGAACCCAGACCCCCGACGTCGTGATTTTTTCATGACGTCGCCCCCCAGAGGTCTGGACCCCTTCCCCGGGACCGGTTTTTCGTCCTGCATCGCTTTTTGACGGTCCCGAGGCCCGGGAAGGGCCCCCAGAGGGCGAAAATAACGAAAAACCTCCCGTCGTGATTTTTTCACGACGCGAGGGGGTCTGGGAACGAGTCAAGCCATCGACCAGAATCGTTCCACCGATCCCTGTCCTTCGGTCGGGCGTGTCCCCCTACAGGGGGATCTCCGGCGGAAGATAAAAAAAATACATCCAAAATGGTCCCAAAATAGTCCGTGGATTATGTTTGGGGTATTTTTGGACCTTTTGGGGGGTATTTTGGGCGTATTCTTTATTTTTCGCCCCAAATCCCCCTGTAGGGGGACACGCCCGACTTAACCCTATCCCCATTCCCACCCCCATCCCGATCCCCGCCATTCGGGCCGAACGAAAGGGGGGGATAGGGAGAGGGGGGGGTTACGAAATCTGCTGCATGCAGCTGGTTTCGGCCCCGCCGCCGGGCCCAGTCCTCGATACATGGGCGCCTCCTGGCGCTGGGAGGCGCCGGGAAAATCAGCTAAGTGAGCTGATTCTCAAACCCCCCCTTTGCTATCCCCCCCTTTCGCCCGGCCCGAACCATCCCACCACCCCAGTTGGGGATATGCCCCTCGAAGCCCGAAGGGAGCCGCCTACATCTCCATCCCGGGGGTAAATCGGTCAGTGGGGCCCAGGCCACGCCAGTGGGGACAGGAATCGGCGAAACGACGCTCAATCGAGCCTGCATGCGGGGCGGGCTCCAACTTTTTGGCTCTCGCGGGCCCGGCGCTCGCGCAGATCGGCCGGGCGGGCACAGGCTGCAGTCGAGTCGACGGCCAAGACGCCGACGGAAGGTGTGGGTTCGGGGGGGATCGACGCCGACGATGACAGCCAAGACGCCAGGAGGAGCAGTTTGGGTTCGGGGAGGCTCGATGTTCCTCGGGTCCTTCCGTGGCTGTTCCTCGCGCGCTCCTCGCGCACCCAGTCGCCGGTGGGGCCCGGGGAGGGGGCCTGTTCCTCACTCGGCGGTCCGTGCGTCCGCAGCCCGACTGCGGTGGGTCGACCCTGTCAAGTCAAGGATACCCCCGTGTCTTGGGTTTCGCGGCCCATGCCTTGCAGATTCCAGCGGCAGTGCGGTTCTCAGGAAGGTTTTGTGTCTTCTCGCGTGTCCTCTTCAGTCAAACTTGATTGTGCCGTGCAGGAAAGCGATGCGCTGCAAGAGACGGGCTGGGAACATCGAGCAGTTGCGAAGCGTCTTGGCTTGCCTATGGGCCCACCTAGGATTGCTTCTGGTGGTTTGCAAGAAATGTTCTTCGAACATCGGGCTTGTGTTCAAAGCACTGTTTTTTTTGGGTTCCTAATGCTCTTGTGTGGGTTCTGAGAACAGTCTGTGATAGGCATATAGGATTGCCAGGACGGTCGGCCCCGGCTCAGGAAGGAGAGGAGGAGGAGGAGCAGGAAGAGGAGGAGGAGGAGGAAGAGGAGGAAGAGGAGGAAGGAGGAGGAGGAGTGGGAAGGAGGAGGAGGAGGAGGAGGAGGAGGAGGAGGAAGGAGGAGGAGGAGAGGAGGAAGGAGGAGGAGGGAGGAAGGCGGAGGACGAGGAGAAGGAGGAGGAGGAGGAGGAGGAGTGGAAAGGAGGAGGAGGAAGGAAGAGGACGAGGAGGAGGAGGAGGAGGAGGAGGAGGAGGAGCAGGAGGAGGAGAAGGAGGAGGAGAAGGAGGAGAAGGAGGAGGAGAAGGAGGAGAAGGAGGAGGAGGAAGGATGACCAGGTGGAGGAGGAGGAGGAGGAGACTGAGGAGGAGGAGGAGGAGAAGGAGGAGGACGAGGAGGAGCAGGAGCAGGAGCAGGAGCAAGAGGAGGGCGAGAGAAAGGAGGCCCCCCCCCCCCTGTCCATGCAGGTCCTGCGGTGGCTTGCGGCGGCCCTCGCTCCGAGCACAGAGCTTCCAGGCTTCTCTCGGGAGCGGAGTGGCGGAGCCGCTTATCTTTTGTCCCGCGGCAAAGGTGTACATATTTCCCAGAGTGTCCCATGCACCGTAGCATTGGTGGCTAGCTCGCTCGCTCGCTAGGGAGTGGAGTGGCGGAGCCACTCGCCCGTGCTCGGCTGGCTCAGCTCTCGGATTGTTGAAAGCAGCCAGTCCCGTGCGACACCGCGCGGAGCAGGAGCGGCAAAGGTCCCCGCCCAAGGTTGGGGTCAAAGCCGGGCCCTCCGTAATAAGCCTCGCTTAAGGGCTCTGTGTGCACTGTAGTGTCCAGGAGTTTACTACTTCACTGGCTGTGATGGCCTCTTCGGCGCATCCTCTCGCCGGGCCGCATGTTGATACGACGGCAGTGCATGCTCTTTGAGCGCAGACCGAAAAAGGTGATAACGCAGTCCTCCCTTGCCCGTCGAAGGTGCACGCTGTGGCTTCTCCTCCGCAGTCTTCTCCTGCGTCCCCCCCCATCCTCCCTCCTGCTTCTCCCTCCTGCTGCTGCTGCTGCTGCTCCTCCTCCTCCCCAGGACCAGCTTTTCGTCCTGAGCCGTTTTCTGACGAGCCTGGGTCTCAACCCCCTCCCCCATTTCCATGGAGGGACACCGAGTCCTTCTTCCCTCCTCCTTCCCTCCCTCCCCATCCTGCCCCTTCTTCCTCCTCTCCTGTCCTAGTCTGAGCTGGACCCAGACATTATTCGCAACAGAGGTCGCATCGCATCGTTCTGTCCTGCCTGATGAGGATGGGGAGGGGAACCGTAGCGCCAGTATGCTGGCCACAGCGAATAATTACATGAAAGACCGATTCGGAGACGCACTGTTGCCAGAGTAACAGAAGCTAGACCCGCCACCGTAATTGCCGGAAGGCTGACCGATTAAATGTAGAAGCAGGGGGCCCGCGACGGCTTGTAGGGGCAGGGCTTTAGTACCGTGTAAGTAGGTGTCTTGCGCTCCTCCTCCTCCTCCTCCTCCTCAATCTCCTCCTCCTCCTGCACCTCCTCATCACTATCATCATCCTTCTCCACTCCTCTCGCATCAAGCACCCCCCTCCCTTTCCTCCTCCTCGTCCTCCTCCTCCTCCTCCTCCTCCTCCCTCTCCACACCTCCACTGGCATCCCGAACCCCCTCCTCCTTGTTCTTCTCCTTCTTCTCCTTGTCCTCCTCCTCTTCCTCCTCCTCCTCCTCTTCCTCCCTCCTCCAGAGTCTGAGTCTCATCGATACAGCTATGTATACACCTGCTTGTGTATACAAGTCTATATATATATAACATAGATGGTCGTCGAGTCTAGGTTCGTCCTCCATCCTCTTTCTCCCATCCCTTCCCCCATCCTCTCCTTCTCTCCTCCTCCCATCCCTTCCCCCCGTGTCTCCGGCGCCGCGGACAGGCCGGCTGCCCGTACACGCGGAAGTTCATCCTAGGCTTGGCACGTGGGAGGGAGCGGGGGAGGGTGACGGAATAGGATCGACGATACAGGTTCTCGGACGTTTATGTTGTTTGTGCTAAGCTTGGGGCTGGGAGGAGGAGGGGGATGAGGAGGAGGAAGAGTAGGAGGAGGAGGAGGAGGAGGAGGAGGAGGAGGAGAAGGATAGAGGGGTACCTCTACATCTGTTCTAGCGTGAACGACACACGGTGTAGGATGACAGGATCTGGGAGATGGGTTGTAGGATGATTTGTTTTGTTTTCTTTGTCCTCCTCCCCCGATGCCAAATCTAACCTTTCCACCTCCACCTCGTGCTCCGACGGGGCAGCAGCAGGAAGCCCCTGGCCCCGCGAGGTGGAGGAGCTGCAGGGGACGAGGGGACGATGGCCAACGGCCGCGACGACGGCGGCGACCACGGCTGCGGCGACGACGCCGGCGACGGCGACGACGGCGGTCGACGACCCAAGCGCCAGCGACCACGACAGCGCGGAGGAGCGCAGGGCGAAGCGGGCTGGGGCAGGGGCATCTGATTGCTCCGACCGATCTGGCTACCGATTCGAGTGGCCTTTCTGTCTGTCTCTCTCCTCCTCCTCCTCCTCTTCTCCTCCTCCTCCTCTTCCTCCTTCTCTTTCTCCTCCCTCCTCCTCCTCCTCCTCCTCCTCCTCCTCTCTCCTCCCTCCTCCTCCTCCTTTCCTCCTCTCCTCCTCCCCCTCCCTCCTCCTCCTCCTCCTCCCTCCTCCTCCTCCCCTCCCTCCTCTCTCTCTCCTCCTCCTCTCCTCCTCCTCCTCCTATTCCTCCTTCTCCTCCTCCTATTCCTCCTATTCCTATTCCTCCTCCTCCTCCTCCTCCTCCTCCTCCTCCTCCTCCTCCTCCTCCCCGAGGGCGGGCGGCAACAGAGAATGACGGCGGGCTGCAGCGCCGGGCGCGGCCCGGCCCCGGCGGGATCTCTCCCTCCTCCCGCCGAGGGGCTCGGGGGCGGAACAGAGGGGGGTGGTGACTAGGGGGGGGTGGATATCATGGCGGGGGGCATGATATTTCCCCAGATCTCATGGCGCCTCTTCTTATTTCATTACGTCCCTGGCCCCCCCCGCTGGGCCGCGCACGTGCCGCCGGTCATGATTTGCACCCCCCCTCTTGGACACCCCCCTCTGAGCCGCTCCCGAAGGGCGCGGCCGCCCAGGTGCCCTGAACAAGACGCTGACGTCGGAGGCAACGGCCCCGCCCCGCCCGCCCTCGGCACGCACGCCAGGGCACCGGTGGCCAGGGCTCGCAGGGGCGGCTGGTCACCATGCTGGGTTTTTTTTGGGGGGGGGGCACTGGGGGCCAGGACTCGCAGGGGCAGCTGGTCACAATGCTGGGCGTTTTTTTCTTTTGAATGCTTGGGTTACGTCACCGATTATATGTTGGCAAGTGGTGGTCCAGACGAGGCGTCAGCCAAAGACGTCGAGCTTGCCGGATTTCGCCACGCCGGCGTCGCCAATGCGTCGCCGACTCGTCGCGATCCTCCGGCCCCATTTGCTCAGACCCCTGCTGCGTTTAGAGTAGACCCCTTGCGAGGAGTTCGGAGGCCGTCCCCCCGCCCGCCTGCGTTTAGCGAGCATACGTCGGGGACCCTGGGGCCGAGATAATGGCGCAGACCTGGGCCGAGCGGCAGCGCGGAGGGGGTTCTAACCTCATGAAGGTGTCAAGACCCCCTCTGCCGGCAAAGCGACGACCTTTCCCGCACCCTGGAAGAGTAGCTGGTTGGAGGGGAGGGGGAGGATTAATATGAGTACCACTGCTACTACCACGACTATTCTTATTATTACTACGACCACTCATACGACTGCTACTCCGACTCCTAACACTACGACGACTACTACTACTGCCAGTATTCAGAGTATTACCACAATTACGACTGCTCGTACAATTACTACTAATAATACCACTACGACTACTGTTTCAACTGCTACTAGGATTACTCCTACGACTACTACAGCTACTACTACTACTACTACTACTACGACGACTACTACTACCCATCGTATTATTACTTCTACCATTACTACCACCACTTCTACTACCACTACTACGACGACTACCACTACTATTACTACTACTACTACTACTATTACTACTACCACTACTACTACTACTACTACTACTACTACTACTACTACTGCTACTACTACTACTACTACGACTACGACTACGACTACAACTACAACTACAACTACGACTACTACTACTACTACTACTACAACTACAACTACGGCTACTACTACTACTACTTCTTCTACTACTACTACTACTACGACTACGACTAGTAAACAAACATTGTTATTAACTTGTTATTTCTACTACTACTACTACTGTGACTACTACTTTTAGTACCACTACTAGAACTATCACGGTTACGACTACGACTAGTATTACTAGTACTACTACTACTACTACTACTACTACTACTACTACTACTACTACTAGTTTGTTCTAGTATGACTGCTACGACAACCACTGCGACTATTTCTGTTACCTTCTACACCTACGAAACCGACGGCTACTTCAACCTTTTAGTACTCCTGATACCATGCACATGCTGCTACTACCCCTGCTGCTGCTATTACTACGGCTGCTGCTGCTACTGTCACGACGACGATGATTCCGACAGGGACTGCTCCTGCTAATACTGCTATGTCTACTTCTACTACTACTACTACTACTACTGCTTCTACTACTTCGACTACTACGACTACTGCTACGACCATTTCCTTTTTATAATATTCGGCTTCTACTACCATTACTGCGACTCTTACGACTACTACTACTACTACTACTACTACTACTACTACTACTACTACTACTACTACTACTACTACTACGACCACGACTACTACGACTACTACTACTGCTACTACTACTGCTACTTCTACTACTACTACTACCACTACTACTACTACTACTACTACTACTACGACTACTACTACTACTATTATTACTACTACTACTACTACTACTTCTAGTACTACTGCTACTACTACTACTACTACTACTACTACTACTACTACTACTACTACTTACGATTACTTCAACTACCACCGCAACTACTACGACCGTTAGTACGACTACGATCTCTTCTGCTACGACGACTACTGCTACCACCTAAACTGCTACAAGCATGTGGTAGTCTTAGTAGTAGTTGTGGCAGTCTTCGTTGTAGTCGTAGCAGAAGTAGTACCGCTACTGCTATGACCGCGATTGCTGTTGGTATTGCTCTCGCTACCACTACTACTACTACTAGTACTACCACTACTACTACTACTACTACTACTGCTGCTACTACTACTACTGCTACTACTACTACCCCGGCATCTAAACCTTGTGGTCCCTTTGTTTTTCAGCAGGCTTTTATTGTCCGTTTAATATTACGACTGCTACCAACTGAACTACGACACCTGCTAGTATTAGTCGTATCCCTTCTAAGGGTTTCAGTGGGCATTACTACCAAGCTCTACTAATATCCATACTACTACTTCTACTGCCACTGCTGCGAAAAAAAACTAGTAGCAGTTTTTTATTCGTACTGTTGCTGGTAATACGTGTGCTAGCTTCTTCCGTTTCACCCGTGGTACTACTACTACTACTACTACTACTACTACTACTACTACTACTAGTACTACTACTACTACTACTGCTACGGTTACGACTGTGATTAGTCGTACGACGAGTCCCAGAATCAGTAGTAGCCGTAGTGCTGATAGTACCGCCCGTACTAATTCTACCAAGACTATTATTACTACGACTTGTACTATTGCTACGACTGCTAGTATTCGGGCTACTGTTGCTACTACGATGTCCACTACGACGATTACGATTACGACGACTTCGGCAACCATTATGCCGTTCACAACGTCTACGGCCCGAATCACACTTACCTCGGTTTATTTATATACTGGTGCTGCGCCTGCCTCTGCGAGTGCTACTGCTAACTGCCGCTGTCGTTTCAACTAGTCCTACTACGACGTCTGCTCTCAAGCCCTTCTGGCCCAAGCTTCGGCTGTGCCAGATCACCTTGTGCTGTTACCATTTGTGTGCTGGCTTGAGAGCCTCAGTCAGGAGGTTAAAGCAAGGTCTCAAGATTCCCTTGCAGCCGCAGCCATGGCGCCTGCTCCCAGTACTGTGGCTCCTTGGAGGGGCTCTGCAGCCGCTCCTGCTGCGGACGACGCCGCCTGGGCCACCTTCTCTGCCAACGGTAAGACGTGGACATGTGGAAGTTGCGGTTGCAAGCGTAACAAGCGTTCGTGGTGGTTCTGCAAACATTGCAAGACGTCCCGTGCTTCGTCCGACTCTGGCACGTATGCCCCCCCCCTCGTGGGGTGGCAGCTGGCACGCGGGCGGGACTGGAGGCTACAGCGGTTGGCCAGGCCTTCCGCTACGTGCAGGGCCCCAGTTCGACCCGAACGCAGGAGGTGTCGGCGGCGGCGGTGGTGCAGGCCATGGCTGGGTTTCGCCTCCGCCCGTCGACCACGGCAACACCTCCATTCCCGAGTTGGAGAAACTGGTGGACCTCCTCACGAAGTGCGGCGACACGATGGGGGCGCGGGAGCATCAGCTCATTCTTGATCAGAAGCGCCGTGCTGCCACAGCCCCCGCTGTCCCGCTACAGGCTAAGGTCAACAAGGCTTTCCATGACCTTCGTCAGCTTCGTGATCGCACCGACAAGGCCTGCAACGTCTATGAGAAGATGGAGGCAGAGTTGGTGTTGCAGCGGGGCCGCATCCAGACCCTTACGAACGAGCTCAAGCAGGCGGAGGAGGCTCACACGGCCCTGGTGGAGCAGCTGCACAAAGAAGTGGCACCTCCTTCGTCATCAGGCCCGCCTCCAGCTGCCTGTCTGGACATCGCGGCCATCATCCAGGGCAAGGCTGAGGAGATCCCGGTCTCGATCGACTCGCTGTTGGCCCCTCAGAACGACTATGAGATCGCTGGTGACGACCTTGAGGAGGCGAATCGCAGGGCGCAGGAGCTCAAGCAGTCTCTTCAAGATGCAGTTCGTAAACTATTCGGCGACGCGCTGGACAGGACCCAAGCCTTCCAGGCGGACCAGCAGAAGATGCTCGAGCGGCTCGCCTCCAAGCGGAGGCGCAAAGATGGCGACGGAGCAGCGGAGACAGTCACGGGAGGTGGAGATTCTGCTCCTACTGCCGCTGCCGCCGCCGCGGGCGGCGACAACGTGGCTGCTGCTGGGGCAGCCGCCTCTGCCCCCCAGGCTGAGGTTCCAGGAGACGGCGCTGCTGCCGATCCCGACCGTGCAGATGTACGAGCCCGTGCTGAACGCCTGTTGTCACATGACCTCCCCCCCGCGGCTGAGGGGCTGCGGGGGGGCACAGCTGCAGCCTGAACATCATCATCTGAACCGCTCTGATGGACTCGCGCCTGTCTCTGCAGGCCAGCCGTTCAACTTGTCTAACTCTATTCTTTCGGCCTCTCGGCCTCGCCTCCGTCGTTTCCTCCGCTCCCGCGTTGCGCGTCCTTCAGGCTGTGGCCTGAAGGCTGCTGTTCGCCACACGTGCTGGAGGACCAAACGAATTTTGTCTGGTGAGTGTCAGAGGTTCGACTCCCTGCAGGTTGCCCTATCCAAGCCTGCCGATTTTGCTCGGCCTGGCCCAGCTTACCCCGTGTTGGCTGCGCCTGGCTCTCAGTACCCGATTGAGGTGGTGCCTGGTCCCAGGATCTCCCAGGCTCCCCTTCCGTGCTCCTCCCTTGCCCCTCCTGGCACCCTGGAGCCTGACGGGATGAGCTCTGTCGCTTTGTCTGTTCGAACCCTCAACTGCAATAGTTGGGGCACCCTGAAGAAGATGTTACCTCACACGCCTTCGGCGGTCCTGCTGGTGCAGGAACATAGATTGGCGGGCAGTGAAGAAGTTGCTGAGGCCTCCTCTTGGTGTGCTCGCAATGGTTGGAAATCGTTGTGGACCCCAGCCGTTCTCACGGAAAACGGCACGTCTGGGGGCACTGTTTTGCTTGTGAAAAGTTGGCTAGGCCTTTACCCCCCTTCCTCTGGACACGCTATCGTTCCAGGGCGGGCTACCCATGGGGTCATTCAGGTTCCAGGTGGTTCCAGCTACCACATGTTTTCGGTTTACCTGCATGACGGGGAAGGTTTGACCGAGCGCAATCTTGAGCTCTTAAGTTGTGTCGGTGCCTGTGCTTCCGCGTGCTGCTCCAGTTTTGTTGTGGGCGGCGACTTCAACGTCTCTCCGTGCGAGCTGGAGAGTAGCAAGTTTGTCTCTCAGCTTCAGGGCCAGCTCGTCAACCCTGGAGGCCATACTCATTTTGGTAAGGGGGCCCCCTCCACCCTGGACTATTTTGTTTGCAGTGGTGGGCTGGGGAAAGCCGTGGATTCTTGCTGGATCGATTTGACGACGGAGCTCAGTCCCCATCGTCCCGTGGAGCTCCAGTTCCACCGATCCCCTGCTACTCTCAAGGCCCTCAGTTTCAGGAAGCCCCCCCCTCTGCCGAGAGACCGTGTTATAGGTCCGATGCTGCCCCCTCCGTGCTGGGATCACGTGATCACGCGATCTCAGGCTGGTCTTGACGCGGTCGCAGCCGGCGACGCCGCGGCTGCCCTCAGCCATTTGTCGCCGGCTTACGGCGCTTGGGCCGATAAGGCGGAGGAGGAGTTGGCCCATTTGTTGGGGGCGGACTTGGTGAAGACAGGATGCAGGAGTAAGGGGCCTCAGCTCGTGTGGCGCAGCTTAGTTGGCCGAGATTCTCAGCCAAGGTATCCTGAGCATCGTGCCATCAGCTGGCTGGTGGCTCAGTTTCGCGCGTTTATGGGGCTGCAGCGGGCCGACCAAGGTTGTGGGAGCCAGGCCGCCAGCTTGCACGCCTTGCTTGTCAGCCCCCCTCCTGTGATTTCACGTCATTCGAGCAAGTATGCCACCTCTTTCAGCCGCGTGAAAGACTTTACTGCTGCTTTGCAGGGCGATCTCCGCCAGGCCCCTCCTGAGCAAATTGTGAAAGGTGACGAGCTTCTTGGCACCCTTGTCTCTGTCTTGGGAGGGGCCAATGGGGAGTTTCGGGCCCTGGCTCAGTCTGATTGGAGAGCCTGGCTCACGGAGGGCCTCGATCAAGGGGCCCGTCGGGTTCATGCGATAGTCCGTGACCCCACCCCTTGGGTCCCCACCGCGACCCTTGCCCGAGATGGGTCTGTTGTGGCCGACCCCCTTTCGCTTCTGTCTGATGAGGGCACCAAGTTTGCCAGGTTCTGGAAAGATGGCGCTGGCAATCCAGCGAGTTGCACTCTAGTGGAAGCTCTCCCCAGGGCTGATCCTGCTCAGTTGCGGGCCGTTAGTAAGAAATATAAGAAAACCTCGGCTGTCACTTACGACGGTTTTGATTGCCGTCACTTTCACCTTCTGTGTGATGCTGGGCTGGTTGCGCTTGGCATGCTCTTTCAGCTGATGGAGTCGGTTGGCCAGCTTCCGCGCCAGATCTCCGCGGTGTTGATTGCCCTGCTCTCGAAACCCAGCGGCGGCTACAGACCGATAGGGGTGTTCTGCTCCTGGTATAGGGTCTGGGGGCGCCTGAGGCGTCCCCAAGCCTTATACTGGGAGCAGCAACACCCCCGTCGGTACTGGGCTGCTGGGGCGTTTCGCGGAGCAGCTGATGTGGTCTGGCGCCGATCGTTTCGCTCGGAGACGGGGGCCTCTAAAGGGGAAGAGAGTGCCAGCGTCTTCTATGATATGCTCAAGTATTATGAAACGATTGATTTAGACGTGCTTGAGCAGCGTTGCCACCAACACAATTTCCCGATAGTGTTGACTAGGCTTACCCTTTATGCGTACAGGTGCGGCCGCTTCGTCTCCATCGCCGGCCTCTTGGATGGGCCGCACTTTGTGCAGAAAGGAGTCATCGCAGGCTGCAGCATGGCCACGACACATATACGCATATATGGTATGTCTTCTTTCGATAAGCTCCCCTCGTTTCCATCTCAAGACTTCGACATCTATATAGATGATACTGGAGTGTCTTGCACGGGGTCTCGAAAGCATGTGATTTCTTCCATAGTTGCCGTCTCTCTCGCTCTCCATCATGCTATTACTGATGAGAATGAAATGAATTGTCAGCTGGCGCTAGACAAGATATGCACTGTTGCGTCTTCCAAAGGCCTGGCCACCGCGCTGTCTGCCGCTCTTGGTCAATTAGGAGGCAAGATCACTGCCTCGACTGTGAACCTTGGAGTTGACTACTGTGCTGGCGCCTCGGTCAGGGCCTCTGGGCGTAGCTCGAAGCTCAAGAGCCGCGTGGCGCTTCTTTGCAGGAAAGCTCGTCGTCTCAAGCGTCAGGCAGGCAACCTTGGTCGCAAAGCCCTCAGAGTGTTCGCCTCGGGTCCCCTCCCTGGAGGGGCCTACGGGGCGGACATCCTGGGGGTGGGCGACCAGGTCCTCCTGACTATGAGGCGGCAAGCCTTCAAGACGGTGAGGCCTATTGCTAAAAGTAGGTCTCTCACGGCTGTCAGCATTTTGTCGGACGACCCTTGCTGGCGAGCTGCGTCGGCCCCCCTTCTGCGCTGGAGCAAGGAGGTCTGGTTGGCCCAAACCCGTGAGTTCCCCTGGTCCATTCCTCATCGGGAGCTCCGAGACGGCTTCAGGAGTGTTTTCGCGTTGCCCAGGGTTACCTGGCCAACTGTGAAGGGCCCAGTGTCTGCTCTTCGCCTTACCCTTCTTCGCCTTGGTTGGATCATGGAAGACTATGCCACGATTTCCGATGACCGAGGATACCGTTTGCAGCTCGGTTTGATTCCCCCCAAGCTTTTGGAAACCTTGTGCAAAGAGGCCGACCTTCGTGGGCTCGAGCGTGATCTCGGGGGGAAATGGGGGCTAGAATGCAGGGCGTGCCTGGACATTCCCAAAGCTGCTTGTGTCAGTAAGAAGTTCACGCCAGCGCAGAGGGGCTGGATTCGAGCATGCTCTTGTGATGCTATTTGGCCTGCGGACAAGGCCCTGGCATGTGGGTATCAGGTCGACCCGCTCTGCCCTCTCTGCTCTGCTGCGCCCGATTCAGTGTTTCACAGGATTTGGCAGTGCACGGCGACGGAAGCTCAAGAGTTGCGGACTCAGCTGGTCCCGGCCTCAGTTGTGCTAGACGCCATCGCCGTGTGGACAGCTCAGGCGGAACCTGACCCTCACGTGCGAGCACTATATACTAGAGGAGCTTTCGCTCATCCCGCCGATGTTTTGCCGCGTCCTGTCGTGGAGGGAACGAATGCCCTTCAGTTCGTTTGGCATTGTGACGAGCTTCAAAGCCCTGAAGGTCCCAGGGTCCCAGTGAACGGGGAAATGTGGGGTCATGTCTTCATTGATGGGTCCTGCCAGCGTCACCCGATCAAAGAACTTTCAAGAGCTGCCTATGCTGTTTCAATGAACGCCGATGATGGCACTTGCCTTGGAGAGGCGAGAGGCCCTGTCTGGGCTCATCTTCCTCAGACGCCTCAGGCGGCTGAATATGCTGCCAGATGCGTCGCCGCTCAGTTCCTGGTGTTGCCGACCACTATTTACTCGGACTGTGCCAATGTCGTGTCTCATAGTATGTTGCCCTTGCCAGAGAGATACTCGGGCAAGAGGTCGTATTCAGGAATGATTATGTGTGCCAACAACTTTGAGGGCCGTCTTTTGGAAGGCATTGTAAAGGTCAAAGCTCATTTAGATGTCCATCAGGAGGGCATCTCGGAGAGAGAACGTTTTCTCAGGCGTGGAAATGCTGACGCTGATGCTGGTGCCAAACATGCCCTTCAGCTTCACCCTTCTGACCCGTCTGAATTAGCCAATGTTGACAAGCTTGTGGAAGCGGCCAGGGGTTATTGCATCCTTGCTGCTAACTTGCTTCCATTATGGCCTAAGCTCTCTCTTGACGTTCCTTATTTCCCTCCCCCTCCTGCTGAGCATTCAGGCACCTTCAGTAAGGTAGGTCATCGTTGGGAAAACTGGGCTGGTGTCTGGAGGTGTGCAGTTTGCCTCCGTGGGAGTAGGGGCACGACGCGCCCTTCCCCTGGTCGATGCCCCCAGGAGTCTAAGTTGCATGCCGCGCGGCAGGATGCTCTAGGGCACAGAACTGTTGCCTTCGACTGCTCAGATAAGTCAGTGTTATTCATATGCCTGAAATGCAAATGCCACTCCACTGGTGGCAGGGTTAGAGGCTTAGGGGAAGTCTGTAAGAAGCCTTCCCGCGCGGGTCGTCTTGGTTGGGCTGCCTTGTGTAAGGGTATTCATCCACACTACTCCCGGTCGAGTAAAGGTGTTACAGTTGATGATACCTCTCTTGTGCGCTGCTTTAACTCGTATTTGGTTGCGAATCCTGATTTTACGGAGGATGGTGACAAGAGCTCCGCCCCCTCTGGCTCGACAGGTAGTGCTGCCAGCGCTGGAGGGCAGGAGCCTGCCCGCTCCGCAGAGTCTGCTACTGCTTCTGTTGCAGGCGTTCCTGTCTGCAGCGTTGCGCCCAGCTCTTCCTCGAGCGTTGTGGTCGCCTCGGCCGCTGCCACCAGGGAGTGCTTGAGGCGCATTGCTGCTTCTCTCCGCCGCGAGGCGGATGATATGGGAACGGGTGGGGCTGTGGAGGCGGGGTCGGGATCGGATTGACTTGCAGCGTTCTAGCCTGCCCTTTTCTTTTGGCAGGCGTGCGCCCGTCTTCTTGTGTGGTTGCCGTTCCTGCGCAGCCACCCATTCTAATTCAGTTTTCTGTTCTCAATCTTCTCCTCGGCCGTGCTTTGCCTCCTCGGCCCTCAGGCTGTTGTGGCATAGGTCGCGGCTCCGCGATCTAAGCGGCGACCGCCTGTCCGCTCAGGATGCTCTCCGCGTTGCCGATCTTTTTACCAGCTGGTGGTCCAGCTGGTGCTTGTTCTTCTCCTGTCATTCGCCACTAATGGCAGGTGTGGTTACTTGTGTGGTGAGCCGTGAGGCCAAAGCCGTATTTTTCTTGTGCACTGTCTCTGGCGGGTTTGCCAGACAGTGAGAGTCCGAGCCGAGGGTCGATCCGTGCGGGGAGGGGGCCATAGTGGGCGCTCCGAAAGGAACTCGCGAAGCCCCCTCCCCATAGCGGCTCTCGCCGGGGCGAGGTATTTCTCAGAGCTGGCAGGTCCCGCACTGCCAGTTGCTTGCACTATGCGGTGGGCCCGTGGAGGTCAGAAAAAAATACTACGACGTCTGCTACTACTACTGGTGCTGCTACTACTTTCACTACTGCTACTACTACTACTCATGCCCCCGGCGCCCAACAGACAATTTTAACGAGAGGAGTCAGAGGGAGTCAAAATTGCCGACATTCAAATTTTGAAAGTTTGAAAGTTTGAAAACTTTCAAGGTTTGAAATATTGAAGTTTTTAGGCCGTCCAAGTTTGAAACTTTGAAGATTGACATTTGGCAAGTTCGAAATTCATTTATTTCAAATTTTCAAACTTCGCGTTTCTGTCAAACGTTCAAACTTTCAATCTTTCAAACTTTAAACTTTCAATGTTTGAAAAGAGCTTCAAACTTTCAAATCGCATCCACTTCAAAATTTGAAAGTTTGACCATTGCAAAGATTGAAAGTTTGAAAGTTTGGACCCAGAAGCGTTTAGATGTTCAAAATTTAGGTGTCGTGTGTTTGTGCCCGTGCTCGTCCGGATTCGGGAGGGGGGGAGGCATGTTGAATGTGTCTGTGTGTGGTGTTGTGCGTGGTGGTGGTGTGCGTGTGTGTGCGGTAAGAACGAGTGACGCCTGAAGGGCCAGCGCGTCGAGACATCCTCAACCTATTGAGATGGTTCCGCCCGTTTTGCATTAGACATCCTCGCAAGTTTGCGTTCCGATACGACCGGGTCTGCGATGGTCCAGGCTGTTTCGCCTGAGACATCCTGGCAGTCCCCTCCTTACCTGTCTTCCTCCTCCTCCTCCTCCTTCTCGTCGTCCTCCTCCCTTCCATTCTCCCAGCGCCCCTGGGATCTTGGCGAGTACGTCGAGACTGCGACTGGTCAGAGGAGGAGGAGGAGGAAGCGGCGGAGTCGGGCGCATTCGTGTCATATACGTTTTCGTTGCTCTCGGGAGACTCCTCGTCGCCACGGCTGGACGCGCTTCGAAAGTGTCTTGTGCTGTGGCGTCGGTGCTTGGCCCGCCCTCACAGATCAAGGCACGCCTGGTCGACGTAATGTTTTTTTTTGCATTGTGTCAACCAGTATTTTCAGTCCGCTCTCAAGCGAAAAGCGTTTGCGAACATCGAGCCCTGGTTTTGTGGATTCCGGAGGGGGCAATGGACTAAGAGGAGGGGGTTGAAGGGGGCCGTCTGTCATATCGCCACATGTCCCGTGTTTTGTAGAGGATGAGGTAAAAGAGGAGGAGGAGGAGGAGGAAGAGGGGGAGGAGGAGGAGAGGGAGGACGGGCCCGGGGGAGGAGTCTTGTGGATGATGGGGAAGAGAGTTGAGAGGGGGATTGAAAATAAGAAGCAAACCAGGGGGGGCGTGCCTTTAATATTCGTGTCCTCGAAGAGGGAAACGCTCGCAAAATTTTCAAAACATGTTTTTGGCATCTTCTGGAGATTGACGCTGGGGACCACATTGATTTGCCAGAGTTTAGGGTTTTCGTGCCGCGATGCAGAAGAGAGGGTTTTGCCAGGACGTCGCCACTGAAATGCACGCTCGCGCGCGTCACGCCGCAGGCACACCACAGGGAAACCTCCAGCACACTGGGCACAAAAGCGCACCGACGCGCATCATCATGTGGAGCCACTTGCGTGATTTGTACGAGACGTCTGCATGTTTTTTGTGTGTTGGCGGTGCTCGTTTTGCAGGTTAGCGCGGGGGAATTTGTCTCATTCCCTTTAAAGGAAAGACAGCTGTTTTCCCCCAAGCCAGCCTGCAAAAGAAGCCCCGCCAGCACACCAAAAAACATGCAGACGTGTAGCATAAATGACGCATGTGCTTTCGCGTGTTCGTGCGTGTCGCTACGGTTTTGTGGCCTGTGTGCTCTTGGTGTGCCCGCGGTGTGCGTGCGATGCGGTTTCGGAAAAATCGGTGCCGTAAGATTTTCCATGACTGCTCTCATGAAAACAAAGGAGCTGCAATCCAAGAAATCGTTTCCGCTCTGGCCGAGGAGTGGTTTTCGGACACTCCCGGAGGCCGATAAATATGCCATCTTGGATGCCATCTTGTGCTCTAGCACGCGGCGCTTGGTTTAGGAAAAACATCCATTTCATAAGGAATCTGCGGGTTCACGTTTTTTTGTTGAACTTCTTGTATGCCTGTATTCCTTACTTAGGCCATCCAGTGCCAACTTGGAGACCATCTTGTGCTCGAGCACGCGGCGATGGGTCCAGCAGAAGGCTCAATTCGATAGAGGAATCTGCGGGTTCAGGTTATATGTTTCGTTTCATAGGGGAATCTGCGGTTCGAAGTTTATATAAGTTTAAATTCTTCATTTTCTTTGCGGCTTGAGGGTGGAGGAGGAGGGGGAGTAGGATCAGAGCGAGGGGAAGGACTTGGAGGAGGAGAACATCAGGGACGGGGGGCGGGAGGGTGGGATATGCGCAGGGAGGGGCAAGGGGTTGAACGGGAAGTGGAGGAACACAAAAACGTAAACTTGCATTATTACGTTCTTCCGGTGTCCACGCCCCCAGAATTAACTCAGCTGTTTTTTTCTTTCCCGGGTTTTATTTTTCACCGTTTTTTTTTGTTGTGTTTTGTTTGTTTCTTCTTTTTTTTTTTTTTTTTGGTTTTTTTTTGTTTTTCGTTTGTTTTGTTTTGTTTTTTTGTTTGTTTTTTTGTTTGTTTTTGTTTTTTTGTTTTTGTTTTTTGTTTGATTTTGGTTCTGACGATTTGTCGGCATGTCCACAGCAGTGGACGACAGCTTACCCCATGAGTTGCTTCCCAAGCTCGCTCGCCCAGGTTTCGTGCCCAACAGCACCCAGGACGATCACTTACATAAGCTCAGTGCCATGGTGTGGCATTTTATGGATAATCGCATGCGGCAGTTCCTGAGGAACCACAGTTCCATGCCAATTTCCATCAGCTACCAATCTGATTGCACGCCTTGTGCCACGCAGGAGACTTTCACAGCGGAGACCGGGGGAAAGAAGATTAGGAGATCGGGCGCCCGCTCGGGCGAGTACCTGTTGCATCGAACTTTTGCCCGGACGCCTGATCACGAACAGTGCGTTCTCTTCGGCCCTCCCGATTACTTGGCCGACAAGACGGTCATGACGCACGCAGCGGCTGCGCGGAAATATTTACTGTACCCTTTTCAGTTCGGCTGCCAGACGATAAACATCACGCACGTTGTTTTCGACGGTGCTCTTTGGGAGCCGTTGACGTCCGCGCTTTACAGCGACCGCGCCAGTGCCTTCAAGGAGCACGCTCTCAGCAACGGTGCGGACTACGACATCATGAAACTATTCTCGTGGTTTGTGCGCGCCCCTTGCGTTTTACACTCATGCCATAATGGTTTGAAATGGGGGTTGCAACATGAGCTGGGGGACAAAGTCTACATGAAAGACGTTTGGTCTTGCGTCGCCAGTTCGAGACAAACCTTCGGAAGTTTGCAACCGTACATGAGGACGTGGATAGGTGCGCGTTTAGTCTTACGGGAGCGCGCGGAGGATGACTGGCCATGTTCTCTGTGGAGCGCGATCGGTATACCAGAAAAACTGCGTGAAGAGTTATGCCGGTTGAACCTCCGTTTCTCTGAGGGCAGCCTGCTTGCCTCTGCAGAGCACAAGGATAGCGCGACCATTCATGCGGACATTTACGCTGTGCTGCTGCAGGTGTTTCGCGTTTTCGAGTGGTCGGACAGCCGATGGTGCGGGGCTGGCAGGACTTCCAGGCAGATGTTGGGGGCAATCTTCCTGGGTGTCCAAGATTTTGTAGATTTCGCCATCGCCAGAGGCCACGGCACGTACCACTTGACGTCCTTTGGCAAACTCGACCGTCGCATGAAGCAGTTTTTCGTCCAGGCTGCTATCGGGTCATACCCCATGGATGCGTGCATGGACGTATTATCCAATAGCTTTCGGCCGTTCCGCCGTACCCCCTCGGTCTCAGGTTTGGGGGGCTGGGGTGACTCAAACAAAACCATCGTGAGCGGTGGTTCTTCGGTGTGATGCTGCACTCTGTTGTCGTAGTGTCGGTTTGATTGTATTGTATTGCGATGCTTCGCGTGCGCCGCATTGCTTTCCACGCTTTGCGTCGGCGGGCGCTGGAGGATTCGATGACGATCGGGTTCCGCTCGTCCTGACGAAGCTTCAGCAAGAGATGGATGAGGAGGTCGAAAGTATTTTGGGCATGAGTGTTGACGTGTGGCAAGCTTTCGGAGGAATTACGGGATTGCCTGCCCTTCATGTGCGTTCGCTGGTTGTTGACGTGGCTCTCAAGTCTGCGGCGTACATGCGCCATAAGCTGCAGGTCGCCCATGCGCTGCCGTGGTCTGCATTATGTCTGCCTTTGGAGGAGGCGTACGAGGAGTTTGCACATATGTCCAGGCCTGGCGATGAGCTGAGCCTCAACATATGGAGTTTGATTCGCGTGGGCACCGACCGCCAAACAGTTCTCGAGGGCATATCGCTGCTGCAAAGACTGAGCTGGTCAACGAACCCGACGGAGCAGGGTCACTCACATGCCGCCCGGATCGTTCGTCACCATCGCGTCAGCGCAACGACGATGCAGGTTCGCAGCTGCGTCGGCCAGGCCCGGCCGTTGTTCGCCATCCCAGCCGACGAGAGGAAACTCGGCACGCTGTTTGCGAGGCTTCGCCGGTTGGAGGCTATGCAGCCGCAGAAGATCACCGCGAAGGCTGCTTTCGTCGGCGACCTTCTCGATCTCGCCGCTGGCGGCATCATTGCCGAAAAGCATGACGCCAGTACCAGGGGCAAGCGAACTGTTGCTACGCACGGGCGGCTTTGGCAGGCCCTTCGCCCAGAGCAGAAACGTGTGTACGAGGGGAAGGCCGCAGTGCGCAGGGCTGCTAGGATAGAGGAAATTGACGACAACGTTGCCCACGTAAGGCAGGAGATCCGAGCGGATTCGCACTGCGGACGACGAGTCCGCTGCTCGCGACGTGTCTTGCAGGTTCTCGTCTTGCCGTTTGTCTGACAGCGAGAAACGTGCATTTGACGACTTGTGGGGCCACCCCGCGTTCACTCTGAACAGGCTGGCGGATATCGAGCAGATCATGAAGCAGCCACTTGGGCCACTGACGGAAATCGAACAGGCAGCCCTGTCAGATGCTGACCGACTGGCTGTGCCCCAGGCGCCGCCAGTGCCCGCTTGGGTCACGGGTCTGGCGAGGCATCGCGATCACTTGCGACGTTGCCTTGTCCGCGTGCGGGATGGCGAGTGCACTCGG
>CAUYUJ010000685.1:5000-20287 GCA_963575745.1 Prorocentrum cordatum
TGGCCCGCGACCCACCCGCGACCCACCTGCGACCCACCCGCGACCGACCCCGCCATCCACTCACATTGTTTCCACAAATAATCGGCGCCTGCGGCGGGCTCCCTCCATAATTTGTAAAAGTTAGGCGCCTGCGGCGGGCTTCTTCGGAGCCTCGCAGACTAACGACGTTATCGCCGCCCCTCACTCTTCTCCGCAACTGCGGGGTGCTACGTAGAAAAATATTTCCCCTCCACGGGTCCTGGGGGGTCCCAAAGAGGGTGCCGGGCTGGATTCCGGGGGGTATCCTGGTGGTCGTGGCTTTCTCCCGCGCTTGTCCCGCCTGTGGGCAAGGAGGACAGGGGGTGGGTTTCCCTATGGACAGGGGGCCTCGAAACTTCTTCCCCCGCTTTCCCCCGCCTCCCCCTGGCTCCCCCCCGGCTCCCCCCCTGCTCCCCCCCTGCTCCCCGCCGGCTTCCCCCGCCTACCACCGCCTTCTTCTGCCCCGCCTTCCCCTGCCCCGCCTCCCCGCCCCGCCTCCACCCGCCTCCCCGTCGCCGTCGTCGTCTTTCTTCAGGGTCAGCAGCACCGGCCGTAAGGCCTTCCTCTATTTTCGTAGCTGTCATTGCTGAGTGGTGGCGGTTCTTGCAATATGGCTTCAAAGGAACATGTGTGCCGATCCTGGGTACTCCAAGGAAGCACGCGTCTTAATGTTTCAATCGCGCGCATTCGCGATGTGGGTTCGGTGGGGTATTGCCGTACATACTCTGGCTATTTGCGGACAAATAGATTTGCGAGACAATACATCCAAATCTGGCGCGAAAACAAATGTCTCTAACTCGAGACCAATCATCCTTCGGACCCCCCGTCCGACTGCACCTCCCGGAATAATGTTTTTTTTTCTGCCGATACCTCGCTGTCACTGCCAGGATGGGAACAACATGTTAGCAATCCTTGTGATGATCATTCCGCGCGACTCTCACTTGCCCTCCCCAACGCCTGCACTGCTTCGGCTCTGTAACCCCAATTATGGACACCGTTTCCCGTCTTCTATCGACTCTAAATATGGATTCCCGGTCCGACTCTAGAAACGAGAAATAACGTTCTTGTTACGACTCAACACCCGATCGTATCGGTCCGACTTTTTTGCACTTACATCTCGTACTACAAGCCATACAACGTGGCATGAACAAACTGGCCCAACTCCAACTTGGCTAGACACTCGAGATTCATCCAAATCGTCTTCAGACTCTGGTGACTCAAAATGGGAAGCACAGGTTCGTATCAACATCCAATCCACATCAACGTCCCGCGTGTCTCGTGATCGGAACCTATATGCTCGAGGTCCAGGACCTGTTGTGGGAAATCACTCCGCCCGAAGCATGGTCCGACCTTCTGGGCCGACGACTCCGGCCCGACATGGGAATTCGTATTTGCTTCAGATTTTTCCCGACTCAGGCGACGCAAGGCATGTGGCACGCTCGAATGTTGCAATTCACGTGCGAATCGAGATCGACTGCTGATCTTGCTATGGGGCAAGATACGGTCATAATATTCAATACCGTTCGTTACCCTAGCATGGTGAGTATCTCCACCACTTTGGCTCCCATCTTTACGACTTCAATTTCGACCACTCCCTCGACGCCAACTCTCCTTTCCTTCCGACTCCGACGATATTTCCTGACGGTCTTCCAATGTCAACTCCCGTTCACCGTACGCCTACAGGACCGACCTGCACTCGTCCCGTCCGACTGTGGACCTTACTGATCGGAAGTGTGGTCGCCAGCACGAGAGTAAACGTCACGAACAACATTATGATGGATAGGAAGAAGAACAATAGAAACGGCACGACACAAAACGCAACCATAATATTGAGCAACAGTACGGAACGTAATGCCAGGGCGTTCAGACATGTGGTCAAAAGAGCCACACCACGTTAACGACTAGAACACCGACGATGCTGGAGACAACCAGTACGACGAAGTGCAACACTTCTGTGTAACTGAGCGTGGTGATCGGATGCACTCATAGACATGGACCCTCACACGCATCATCAAACCTCTTGTACGCCGAGATGAACCACACCAACCACCCGTGGCAGACAAATCCTGCACTGCAAAGAACCCTTGTCTGCAGAAGGAGAAGACTATGAACCGCCACCTCGACGTGACGATCGTTTATGTATTTTCCCACAAGATCTACCAGACACTCCACCTTCCGGTGAAGGAAGCCACGCCATCGAATCATCGACCGGTGGTCAAATGGCATACCATATGGGGTCTGTGAGTGATCTCGACCGCGACACAAAAATGGATGACGACGGAATCCGGCATGCACCGCCACTCCAACACTTTACCTCTGCGAGTGCGGCTTAAATCAACATCCACATAATGATGTACCTCGTTCCGGAAATTATAGACACCCTACAGATAACTACTAAGGACGGGAGATGCCATGATAATCGTACGGCAACGTAAGAGGTCTGCGTTCATACCGCGACTACGGGCCGCTTCGGTGTTCCATGACAGATCTGCAACCCTCAACTGGCTAGGCAATGTTCCTCACACATTCCTAACACTCAATGAACTATTGTTGGTAATGCAGTTTTAATGAGTAAATCACATGGGGAAGATTTTGGGTCAAACGTCTTGCTCTCAACCTCATTCAAGCCGTAGCCGCTTTGGCTCCAAATGCGCGCTTCCAGAGCGCGCCATTGCATGGGCGGATTCCGGCTGTGGACTGGCGACCGACAACCGAGACGACGACCGACCGACCGACGACCGGACCGAACGACCGACCGACCGACGACCGAGACGACGACCCATGACGACCGACAGACCGACCGACCGACGGACCGAAACGACGACGACAAACGACCGACGACTGACGGACCCACTGACCGACAAACGAGCGCGCGGACTGACCTGGTTTGGTAGCGAGGCGTGGATACAATGCGAAGACCCCCGCCCCTTGCCCGTCGCCCCCCTCTCCCCCGACTTATTCGTAATTTTGAGGCCCTAAGCCGGATGATGTTCCAGCCTTCAACTTCTACAAGGGAACACTTTCCAGCCGCCTATACCGACACGAAGGGGTGGTTCCAGTCCTCAATTTTCACGAACGGAAATCTTCCAGCCGCCCACCTTGTCAGTTCCAGCCCTGAATTGTTACCCAGCGCGAGTGTTCCAGACGCCCACGGTGTGGGTTCCAGCTCAGCGGGAGCGTTCCAGCCGCCCACGGCGTGGGTTCCAGCCATGGTTTTTTACCCAGCGCGAAAGTTCCAGCGGCACACGGCGTGGGTTCCAGCCATGTTTTTTTACCCAGCGCGAGGGTTCCAGCCGCACTCGGCGTGGGTTGCAGCCATGCGCTTTTACCAATCGAAAGCGTTTCAGCCAGCCACGGCACATTCTCACTAGCAAATTAATCTACTGACTGAAGTGAAATGGATTGTGAAGTGCTGCCCTTACATCAGGCGAGCCTTCCGAAATGGGTGGGCAGGATCAACATGGGCCTTCACGTTTGTTGTGTTGCTAGGTCTACGTGTGGATGCACATTGTGATATGAGCCCCTCTCCAAGACAAACTTTATCCAACTATGAGCCTCTCACGTTCGCAGCACAGCGAACGTGGAATTGGCAATTGCAACTGTGGTGACAACACATGCGATATTCCACCGTTTCGTCAATACCTGTCCGGTAAATACTATAAATGGGTCACAATACGACAACCGCCGCAACAACGGGATATGGCAAACCCCTCGCTTGGCGAGATACCACATCCAATTCCACCATGAACTGTATGGACTGGTTTGCCGAATGATCTGCATCGCATCCGCTGTTTTGGGTTCTTACATCAAGATACGGGTTGGGACGATAAAGGGCGTGCCGACGTGCATCCTGGCCCAAGCCTTCCGCATGATCACGAAATTCGAGCATACATTACAAATCACGGCGTCTAGGCCTAATAGTGTCGATGCGTGGGTGTTACTTTTGCTCCTGCCTCGTTTGCTCCTGCACGAAACTTGTCGTAGAGAGCAAGCAAGCGAACGCGAGTTTAGCCATCGCCTAATTTCACCGCGGCCAGTGGGACCGTCTAGTGCAACTGGCGGCCACGTGCACACAACGTTACCAAGCACGCAAAACAAGTAACGAATGGTATCGCATTGCCGATGCTACGGGCCTTATCCAGCATGGGGAGGGAGCTCAATCATTCTCCACGTAATCAAGCATCGCCTGGCCTGGCTTCTGTAAACTAAATTGCGGAGCTATCCCTCTGGCCGACCAAACCTTCCGAACCACTCGCAGATGGGTCTGATATGTCTGTCTGTAGACAACACTGGTTTTAAACTGCGCATCTGTAGGAGTGCTACGGACCTCGCGGGAAGGTCTGAACGCTGGCTTGCTGGGATGGCGTTGCGACTGCGGCAAGGGATGCCTCGGAGACGATCAAAACTTGTTTTGCTGTGTGTGCGACCGCTGTATCCAATTCCTGGGGAAGCAACCACGGTTTTGTCCCTCCACCTCGGGATCGGTCCGCACTGCTCCTGCTTTCCCGCTTTGCCTCGGGCACCACTGACGCCTTACCCCTCCTCGTCTTGGGTGCTCGCTGTCATCTCTAGGATTTCCGATGGATTCCGATGGAGCATTCAGGATCATCATCATCATCAGCATCATCATCATCATCATCATTAGCATCATCATCATCATGAGCATCATCATCAGCATCCGCACCAGCATCAGCATCATCATCATCGTCATCATCACCGTCATCATCGTCGTCGTCATCGTCGTCATCGTCATCATCTTCATCACTATGCTGAGATCTCCGGGAAAACGCTTATCATCACCCCCTGGACCCCGAACTTTCTTATCCCATGGGGATTCAACATCAGTCAGGGGGACGTAAGACCTGGGTACAGGGGACTCGGAAATCCCCGACGAGGTCGTCACATTACTCACTGCGTGAATCTCCCCATATGTGCATCTCATGTTTTATGTCATGCCGTGGTGAGCGTCTGTTCATGAGCGGTCGACTACAATAGCGCGTCCACGTGGGCGACAGGGCCGACGAAGACGAGTGACCCCTAATGCGAGTGATTGCGTATGAGTCAGAATGAGCTTTGAGTACGGTTGAATGCGAGCCTCTTTCTCTTCATCCCCCCTCCTCAGCTGCCAGGCCTTCCCCTTTTCAGCCCGTGGTAGCTTTGGAGCTTCCCACATGTGCATATGTTGTAGGATAGTTGGCAGTGGGATATGTAAGACGAGCGTTTAGCCACACAAGGCCATAAGTGCATGTCATGTTGGAGGATAGTGCCCCGGCGAGCATTTCCAACGATCCCCGCACACAACCACCGCCCCCCCCCCTCGCAGTCACCCCCTTATGAATACATACGTATATATATATATATATATATGTCCTGGACTTCGGAACAAACGTTCTGCTCGCGTCAAGGACCTTCGAGCAAAGCGCCCTCCTCCTCCTCCTCCTCCTCCTGTTCCTCCGCCCCCTCCCTTCTCCTGCTCCTGTTCCTCCTCCTCATCCTCCTGCTCCCCCTCCCCCTCCGCACCCCCATGCCCTTCCTCACGATCCCCCGCCTCCTCCTCCTCCTGTTCCTCCTCCTCATCCTCGTTCCTGTCATTTCCCTCCCTGTTGAGCCCAGAAACAGGCGAACCGCTTGAGACATCCCCACAATATGGCCGCGAACGTGCCCGTGCAACCACCCCTGCCGGCTCCCTATAGGGGTGCTGCAACCAGCGCCCCGCTTGAGACATCGTCACAATCTGCTCTCCAAGCGAAGGATGTTGAGCCAAGAAACAAGCAAACCGCTTGAGACATCCCCACAAAATGGCCGCGAACGAGCCCGTGCAACCACCCCTGGCGGCTCCCCTTAGGGGTGCTGAAATGAGCGCCTCGCTCGAGACATCCTCTAAATCTGCTCCGAAAGCGAAGGATGTTGGGCACAGAAACAGGCAAACCGCCTGAGACATCCCCACAAAATGGCCGCGAACGAGCCCGTGCAACCACCCCTGGCGGCTCCCCTTGAGGGTGCTGAAATGAGCGCCTCGCTCGAGACATCCTCCAAATCTGCTCCGAAAGCGAAGGATGTTGGGCACAGAAACAGGCAAACCGCCTGAGACATCCCCACAAAATGGCCGCGAACGAGCCCGTGCAACCACTCCTGGCGGCTCCCCTTAGGGGTGCTGAAATGAGCGCCTCGCTCGAGACATCCTCCAAATCTGCTCCGAAAGCGAAGGATGTTGGGCACAGAAACAGGCAAACCGCCTGAGACATCCCCACAAAATGGCCGCGAACGAGCCCGTGCAACCAACCCTGGCGGCTCCCCTTAGGGGTGCTGAAATGAGCGCCTCGCTCGAGACATCCTCCAAATCTGCTCCGAAAGCGAAGGATGTTGGGCACAGAAACAGGCAAACCGCCTGAGACATCCCCACAAAATGGCCGCGAACGAGCCCGTGCAACCACCCCTGGCGGCTCCCCTTAGGGGTGCTGAAACCAGCGCCCCGCTTGAGACATCCTCCAAATCTGATGTGTGTTGAGTAAGTCTGAGTATGAGTAGGTCTGAGTATGAGTATGCCTGAGTATGAGTAAGTCTGTGTATGAGTAAGTCTGTGTATGTGTACGTCTGGGTATGAGTAGGTCTGTGTATGAGAAAGTCTGTGTATGTGTACGTCTGGGTCTGAGTAAGTCTGAGTATGAGTAATACTGTGTATGAGTAAGTCTGGGTATGAGTAAGTCTGTGCATGAGTACGTCTGGGTATGAGTAAGTCTGTGCATGAGTAAGTCTGTGTATGAGTATGTCTGAGTATGAGTAAGTCTGAGTATGAGTAGGTCTGAGTATGAGTAAATCTGAGTATGAGTAAGTCTGTGTATGGGTAAGTCTGAGTATGAGCAAGTGTGAGTATGAGTAAGTCCGACAGGAGGGAAGGAGAAAAGAGGAGGAGGGAGAA
Organism: Prorocentrum cordatum; assembly: GCA_963575745.1. NCBI lineage: Eukaryota > Dinophyceae > Prorocentrales > Prorocentraceae > Prorocentrum > Prorocentrum cordatum. The sequence goes on from CAUYUJ010000685.1 coordinate 11,938, forward strand.
GAAGGAGTAGGAGGCGTCCAAGTAATAACAAGAACCCCATCTTAGGAGATGGGGAAAAATGACGGGGACGAGCCTGCATTTTGACGAGGCCTCCCGCTGCAGACATCCCACGAAACTCCTCCTCGTCAAAATCCGAGGCGGGTCGTCAAAAAACGATGGCGAACCCGAGTCCTGGCAAACCCGGGTCTTACCCTCCCCCGAATCAGGGGCAGTGGGTTATTTCGGGGGCGGCCAAGAGGCGGTCGTCCAAGAGGGGGGGTGTAAATCATGGCCAGCGGCGCGTGCGCGGACCAAGGGGGGGCCAGGGAAGTAATGGAATGAGAAGAGGCGCCATGAAATCTGGGGAGATATCATGGCCCACGCCATGATATCCCCCCCCTGTTATCACCCCCCTCTTGGCCGCCCCCGATTATTGCTTCTCCTCCTGGTGCCACCTGGCTGGCCCGGGATTCCTCACGCTGCCGCTGCTTCTCCTTTTCGGTCCGCTGCCGCTGCCGCCCTCCTGCTGCGCCTCTCTTGCTGCATCGGCCCGTTGCTGTCGTACTGCTTCTCCCCTTCCTCCTCCGCCTCCTCCTCCTCATCTTTTCCCCCTCTTTCCACCCTCCCCTCGCGACTATCCCCTTGTGCGTGCTGCTGTCGATCCCATGCAGGTGGATCCAACTTCTCTACGCTCCGTGAGCTGGCCTGGCCTACGCGCTTCCGCTTGACTTGACCTGCGCCGCGCCGCCGCGAGAGTGGCCGCGACGACAACAGTTGTATGTGTGTGTGTGTGTGTGTGAGAGGTTGCAGATAAGATGATTCGAGCAGACGTGACATAGAAAGTGTGAGGCGACAGCTCTGAAACGCATCAACAGAATCTGGGGGATTGCGGCTGGGGCCACCGCTCGACTCCTGGTGCCAAAAGCCAACACTTCCAAGCAGAACCCCACCCTCCATTTGGTCGTAGTTCGTTCAGGGTTCCAGCTCTTCCGCCCATTCCTCTTCGAGGAGGGGTCTGCCCCTTCCCCACTACCACCTGTTCTGGGTCTGGAGGGGCCCATCCGCGAAGTTTTTGATTCGCTCGAGATGGCTCCAATACGCGCTCGAGATGGCTCCGATATGGCCTCAAATGCCCAAGTGTTGCTTCCAAGATGGCGGGAGACAGACCCCGTGGGACGAACGTGGCGTCTAATGTGCCTCCATAAGGCCATCAGATGCTCCCAAGGCGGGTGCAAGAGGCTACGAAATCTCCCAAGGATCCTACAAGAGGCCAACTCGTTTACGTCTTGTTGTTGGTTTGAACTTGTTGTTGTTTTATTTGGACTTGATGGCCTTTTCGCTTCCGATGGGCGTCCGAGGCCTCCATGAGGCTCACATGTCGCCAAAGAAAGCTTCAATGAGGGTTCAGAGGTGCTCGAAGACGCCCTCTAAGGGCCCCCAGACCACTCCAAGAGAGCAGGGGGCTCCAACAAGGCTTGGTTTCGGGCTTCGACGGAGGGCCTGAATGTAGGGCCCCTCCCTTTGTCATCGATGGTCTCCTGGGTGGGCCCACGAGGGCCTCGAAAGCCCCTGGGAGGGCACCGAATGCTGCCTAAAACAACCCAGCCCCATTAAAAAAACACCTGGGTCGGTGTCTTTCGAAGTCCTGATTGATCCATGCTGCCGCCCCAAGTTGCCCATTGGACGCTGTGCCGCACGGCCCAGAGGGCTCAAGATGAAGGTGCCTCGAAGACGGCCCCGGGAGGCTCCAAATAGGACTTCAAGAGCCCAAGGCGGCCCACGATGGCCCCAAGCTGCCTCCAAGATGGCTCTGGAGGGCACCAAGACGCCCCAAGAAGACAATAACAATTAAACAACCGTAGGGTGTTCAGGTTATTTTACCGGAGTCCCCGAGCTTGTCCAAGACGGCCCCATGGTTGCCCTGACAGGCACCAAGACACCGTCCAAATCGCCCAATATGGTCCAGTATATTGCTCGACTACAACGAGTTTTTCCCAACCATCCTGTGGTGTTGGGCCCTCGTTTTGAAGAGACAGCGCCCCGCGTTCTTCTCCTGTCCTGTCCTCTCCTCCTCTCCTCCTCGTCCTTCTCCTCCTCCTCCTCCTCCTTCCCCTCTTCCTCCTCCACCTCCTCCACCCCCCTCCTCCCATCCCCGTGCCCCATTTCGGCAGACCCCTCACACGTTTCGCGGCCCCATAGGGGGCTCCACCGAAAGCCCCAGCGGCAGGGTCCGCATGGCGGCCCCAGACACGTTTCGGCACACCCCTCACACGTTTCGTGGCTCCAAAGGAGCTCCACCGAGGGCATTCGGGGCACGGTCTGCATGGCGGCTCTGGGCCAAATTAAGCGCACCACTCACACGCTTCGTGGCCATATAGGAAGCTCCAACGGGGGCTCCACCGGCAAGGTCCACATGGCGGCCCCGCACCCGTGTCCACCGAAAGCCCCAGCGGCACGGTCCGCATGCCGGCCCCGCCCCATTTCGGCACACCCCTTACACGCTTCGTGGCCCCATAAGGAGCTGCACCGACGGCCTCAGCGGCACGGTCCGCATGGCGGCACCACACGCGATTCGGCTCGCCCCTCACACGCTTCGCGGCCCCACGGGGAGCTCCGCTGAAGGCCCCAGCGGCAGGGCCCGCACGGCGGCCCCACACCCATCTCGGCACACCCCTCACGCGCTTCGCGGCTCCAAAGGAGAGCCCTCTCGAAGGCCGCAGCGCCCGGGTCTGCAGGGCGGCCCCGCCACATTTGGGAACACCCCTCACACGTTTCGCGGCCCCATAAAGGAGTTCCGCGGGAGGCCGCAGCGGCAGGGTCCGCATGGCGGCCCTGCGCCCGACTCGGCACACCCCTCACGCGCTTCGTGGTCCCAGAGGAGCTCAGCCGAAGGCCCCAGCGGCAAGGCCCGCATGGGCCGCCCCGCACCCATGTCGGCACACCCCTCACACGTTTCGCTTCCCCATCAAAACCTGCCCCTCCTTTCTCCCGCCTGATGTGCGGCACTCGCACCCGCATATGATTGGGCCCTTCGCCGGGATAATTTCCCTCTGTCGGGTAGTACCTCTTGGTGCGCAATCTTATAACGTGTGACGCACCATATGTTTTACACAGAACTCGGCACCGTGCTGGTTGCTTTGGGAACCCTTTTGTGCCAATGCGGGTAGACCGTGTCAAAATTCCGCATAGTGCAATCAGCTTTACAATTCCAGGGGAGCTGCTATCTAGAAATATGCTTTGTCAAGGGCAAGTGCTTCTGCTCGCGGAATCGTTCGCAGCAATTCGAAATAGGTCCCATGCCCTACCAACGGCTCAAACTGCCATCCCTCCAAACGCTTGTTCCCAAAGCCCGACAATCCACGCCGCGGCTGCGTAACTTCCTCCTGGAGTCCACCGTCTGTCGGGATGATGACGTTGGGGTTGTTGAACGCGATGGCGGTTGTCTCGTAACTCGTCTCCCATGTTTTCCGCTTGTCCATGGCTGAATCAGCCAACCCTCCTGCGATGCAACGGTGTCGGCACTGCAGCCATTGGACAAAGTCCTGTGTAACTGGGTGCCATCCCTTGCTAATGTTCGAGATAATCTGGTCCAGCATCAATGAAGTCAGACAAGGTCGGATGACCCGCGGTAGAGGGCTGCGCGTCGGCAGGCAATTTGCTGACTTCAGATGCTAGTGCGTCTTGGAGCTCATCTAGCTCAGGTTGAAGACCTCGGATAATCAGGCGTCCATTCTGGTGCACGTAGTCTGTCAGGCTTCGTCTTGCAAGAGACTATCATGCGACTTCGGCTTGACTCTCCGGCGGGTCGCACACGGGTAGTTGTCATCACTCGCAAACGTGCGCCACAAACGCCCTCCTCCGCCCTCCTTCCTCCTTTTACCTGTCATTCACCTCTTCCTTTTGTCCCCCCTTCCTTCGCCTTTTCCTCCGTCGCTTCTGGTTCCCGTCCCTGTGCTATTCCTCCTCCCTCCTCTTCCCCGTTGTCCCGGAGGGGGGGAAGGAGGAGACGGGGGAGTACGACGACGAGGAGAAAGATAGTACAAGAGAGTACAAGAGGTTTTCAATTCGGGTCGAGGAGGCTCGAAGAGCCTTTGGCAATGATAAGGGTTCTCCTGCTGCCTCCGCCTCTCCTCCTGGCCCTTCCCCCCGTGCTGCCGCCGGCGCCGTTGCTGCTGCTCCTCGTCCTCCCCTATCCCGCTGATGCTGCTGCTGCTGCGGCTGCTGCTGCTGCTGCTCCCCACGTTCCCCATCCTCCCGCGGGCATAGCAACGGCTGCGTGCGCACGCTGCTTTATCAGCCGCAGCTCATCTCCGTGACAGGTGGACCTAACAGGCAGCACGGACAGTGCCCTCTTCTAATACGCAGCCGCGCCCCCTCGTGGCAGCAGCCGAGCGGCGGAGGCGGAGGTCGAGGAAGGGGATGCCTGGGGCAGACACGGCGAGGGGGCCCGATGAGGAGGAGGGGAGAGGGAGGAGGAGGAGAGAAGGATGAGGAGGATTCAGGGATGAGGAGGAGGAGGATTCAGGAACGATGATGATGATGATGATGATGATGATGATGATGATGATGATGATGATGATGATGATGATGATGATGATGATAATGATAATGATGATGACGATGATGATGATGATGAGGAGGAATAGGAGGAGGAGGAGGAGGAGGAGCATCATGATATTGAGCAGGATGAGGATGATAAGGCACCGCGCCGAAACAAGCAGGATCGGCAGGACGGGAAGGAGGGGGGGCGATAATGAACAGGAGGAGGAAGAGGAAGCGGAGGAAGCAGAAGGTAGGAGGAGGACGACCACATCTCTCTTCTCGTATAATCCCTGGAGCGCGCAGCGCTGGGCAATCATTCTCATAGCAGCGCCGTGAGAGGCGCCCCTCATGGGGCCCGAGTAGACGGAGTTGGAAGATCGCAGCGCGTCGCCGATGCATCGGCTCCGCTGGCGTGGAGAAAGTCGGGCTCCACGACAAGCCGCAATCGCCCATGCACCGGCGATGCGGCGCCATACACGGACCCCATCTACTCGGACCCCATCAAGGAGGCCCGAATGGCATGGCCACAGGTGGGGGTGCAGAAGTCACGCGTGTCCGTTCGTTTCGGTGTGCCTGCGGCCGCCAGGGCCGATCGGGAGAGGCCGTGCCTCGGCGAGTGACCCCGGGGCACAGACGCGCGGGCACCCGGGAGGACTGGAGGAACCAAAGGCTCAGCGCCCCGCCCCCTACGGAAGGCGGAGCGCCTCCGGGCCCCTCAGAAAGAGGACCGCGCGACACGCAGCCGCCGCGATGGCGCTTGGCCGCGCCAAGTCGCCAGCCACCGGCCCCTGCTCGGCGTTGCGGACAGGCCTCGGCCCCGCTAGGGGGGGTGCGGCCTCCGTGCGGGCGGCGGCGTCATGCGAGGGCCACGGCTCGGCGGGGAGTGCGCCGAGCGCTTCCTGCGGGCTGCGGCTCGGCGTGAGGAGCCGGCGATCCTCATCGGTCGGGCAGCCAAGCCAGGTGGCCTTTTGGAGCCCCCTGGGGCAGCGCCCGAGCCGAAGGCGCCACTCGTCGGCAGGTGCCGAGTCTCCACGGCGCGGCGCTTTACCTTTCCTTCGCCAGCGCCCGCCCCACGCGCGCAGCGCTGACCACCGTGGCATCGCTGCGGGTGATGAGAGCACGATGCCGTGTGCTTGGCGTGGCGAGGGAGAAGCGCGGGCGAAAGCGAGCAGGACATGGGGAAGGCGAGCGGCGCGGAGCTCCGTGGTGTATCGCTCCAATGGCTTGCGCGTCCCTTCCGCGCGGTGGGCGCTCGGGGGAGGCGGCTCGGCGGACGGGGCTTTCGGCGGCGCGTCGGGCGGAGTGGCGGCACCGAGGCCGCCAGGCTGGACCCCTTCTGGCGGGTCGCTACAACATCCGCCCGAGCCTCCTACCTCGACAAAAGGCAGGAAAAAACCTCACGATGAGCACAGCGGCAATTTGGAACCCTGCAGTGACCTCACCGAACGAAGGAACGAACAAAGCATGCCGGCTCAGCAAACGCCGAGGACTAATAAGTAAGCTTCGGTTGGGCATGTCTTTCTACAGGCAATTCGTGGGGGAAGAATGATGAACATAGGAAAACCATCTTCTGAACTGATCAAAACAAAACAAGCCCAAATCGTCCCCATACTAGTTTCTGACTACTTTTGATTATTCCTCCTGTAGAGGGACACGCCCGACTTAAAAGTAAGCTCCAGTTCGGGGGGGTCGGGCTGGCCCTTCCTCCCTTGAGTCCGTGCCCCCCCCCCCGCGGTGAAACTGCGGGCGCGGCTCCTCCTGCTCCTCCTTCTCCTCCTCCTCCTCCTCCTCCTCCTCCTCCTCGAGGTCGCGGTGAATCTGCGCGCGCCTCGAGCGCGGTCTGCGAGGGCTTCGGGCGGCCCCTTTGCGAGCGGAGCGCCGGGCGGGGGCCCTGCCGAGGCGGCTCGCGCCGTCGGGCTCTCGACGCGCTCGAAATCGCGCCCAAGCGGACGACGCCGACACCGCGGCAAGCCCACGGCGAACCCTGCGTCCGGCGCCCCGAGTGGACAAAGCCGGCACCGCGCCCCATTCGGCGTTCGTCCTGGTGCCTGCGGCGCCCTCGCCGAGGCAGGAGGCAATGCGTCGGAGCAGACAGCGCGGCGACGGATGCTTCGGGCCTCGGGCCGCGCCGAAGCAGCCGCCTGGCTCGGGCTGCACTTGTGCAGGGCACCCGCAGGATCGGCCACGAGGGGCTGCGTCCTCGTAGGAACGCATCCAGGTGTGGCAGTTCCGCTTGTAGCTGATGCTTGCCCGACGACCGAAGGCCCGGCAGGTCCGAGCCATCTTTGAACCACCAGGCCACGCGGCGCGCGGGCCGCCTCGCTGGAGTCGCGTTGGTGGATGGCGGCCTGAAGGGAGGGATGCCTCCGCAGGACCTGACAGAGCCTGGCATTTGAGGGCCCTGCGAAGCCTCGAGAACGCCCTCTTCCAGGGGAGAGGGGAGGTTTGGGGTGGGCCGACGAGCGCGTGGGTGGGGAGGGAGGGATGCTGGGCGGGTGGGTGGGTCGCCGAGTTCTCCGGCCCACCTTCTGGGCCCTCAGAGGGCCTACAAGACGGCCCCAAGAGGCAAACGTCATCGGTTTCCCATGCGTTCGTAACGCAATTTCTGCACTGTCGCCTCTTCGGGGTCATGAAAGTCCGAGGCGGCCCGAGAAGCCCCCAGGACCAGCCCAAGGCGGCCGAAGAGGCGGCCGAGGACGTCGGCCGCGCCGACGAGCGACACCGGCCTCGCCTCGCCTCGCCTGCCGCGCCCGTCGCCGCTCCCGCAGCAGCCCGCCTCCTCCCGGCCAGGGCGGGGCGACCGGGCGCCCTCCTCGAGGGCTGCGGCGCCGCGCCGCGCCGCTTCTCGAGCGAGGCGAGATGGGCCCCGAGGGGCGCACACAAATCGACCGGCTTCTATTCTTGAAGATTCCCCACAGGCCTCCCCTCTGTGCCTCATGCTTGTCCATGCTCTCATGTGGGCAGCCACGTTGATATTCGTGCCTGTGCTGGCCTTCCCCTCGTGAAAGAACAAGGGGGGGAAGTTAACAGGGCGCCCGGCGATGCGCGGCCGTGGGAGGGGGAGAAGGGGAGGAGCGCGATGACGAGGACAAGGACCTTGCGGCGCCCAGGCGTCGCTTCCGCGAGCAGCGGTGCGGCTCCATCTGGGGGCGGGTTCCAGGGCGCAGCCTGCTGCAGGTGCCGACCGGCCGGGCCCCTGCTCTGAGAGTGGCTCCGCGGGCGCACCCAGGTGCATGGGCTCGGCGCCACGCGGCCCCTGGCGCAGTGCGCAGCCAGGGCTCGCGCAGTGCGCAGCCAGGGCTCCCCCACGCGTCCGTCCTTCGAGATCAAGCAAACCAATTCATCGAGGAAGAGAGCTGGAGACAGAAAGAGAGAGAGAGAGAGAAAGAGATCCTCGAGATCCTCGACCTCCTCAACGTGCGCCTTTCCTCCCACGAGCGCCTCTGCTGAGCAGGGGTCGGGCCGACCATGCTTCTGCAGCGCCGGCTGGATGGGGCCTGCGCGATGCCCGCGAGCACCCCTCGGGGCACCGCGCAGCCTGCCCAAGAGTGTCAGGAGGGAAAAAAATCACACAGACACAATTAATCGTCGATTCCCCAGAAAATATAAGAAAATATGGGAATTGGGCGGGACGACAAACATCCAGAAAATATGGGGAAATATGGGGAACCATTGTAATTGTGTGTATTTATTTGTGTGTCCCAGGGCCCCTTCAGAGTGATGCGGTTGGCGAGCTGGCGCCATGATCCGCTGCGCTGGCGTCGCGAGTGCGCGACCGCGGCCGCGGCCCGCCCGGCCCCCTCCCCCACAAGGGGCCACGGGCCTCCCG
>CAUYUJ010000685.1:20387-27887 GCA_963575745.1 Prorocentrum cordatum
AGGTGAAGGACCAGAACGAGCTGGAGCAGGCTCGTTCGCGCCATCCGCGGCCCGCGGACGGCGCCGACCCGAGCGCCGCCCCGTCGGGCGCTGCGGGCCGTGGCGACGGCGGCCGTGGCCGCGGTGCTGGGGCTGGGCGGGGGGGCCGCGGCAGAGGCGATGCGGCCGCCCCTGATGGCGGGTGACCTAGACGACGGGTCGCGGATTGGCCCTCCATGCCGCGGCCCGTTGAGAGTGGGGGATTTTCGGGCGGGAGGACGCCCCAAGCTTTTTGACCAGTTCCCGATCGCGCTGCCGCCTTTGGAGTCTGCGCCGACTTCGGGAGGGCGTCGGTCGAAGAGATACCGCAGACGTGACCACGTGCGGCAACTCGTCGAGGGCGCTTCAAATGCACTTAATTGGCTTGCTAAGACCGATGACCACCGACTTCCTGATCTCCGCGGGCGGCCTCAACATGTTTCGGAGCTCGGCCAGTGCCGGGTGATTCGCGAGCGTGACGAGGTGCTGTCCTACGTGGAGCAGTTGGCTGCGCTTCAGGTGCGCGACGGTGGCCATGAGTACTACTTGCCGCCAGAAGTGGCCCTTCGGGAGCTGCTCTGTGACAAGGCGTCTGGCTACAGGATGGACGCCTCTATGACTACGCTCGCGCCGTACCAGCGAGGTCGGGTCCCCCTGCCTGAGAAGCGTGATGCGGTGTCGTCCGTCTTCGACCTGGTGGGGGACCGTGGCCGTGCCTACCTGGAGGGTGCAGGAGAGCGCATGCTCGATCCCAGTGCTAGTGACACGTTGGCTGGCGACGCTGATCGGTGTTATGTTGATCCCCAGCTCGCCAACAGCCCGAAGCTCTACGCCCGCTTCGCGCGCGACCTGAGGGCCAGGAACATGCTGGTATTCGGCAAGTGGGCGCGTGAGCGCACAGGACTTTTCTTCGTTCGAAAAAAGAGTGGGAAGCTCCGACTTATCCTCGACGCGCGGCGGACCAATCGGTGGTTTCGACCGCCGCCGCGCGTCGACCTTTTGACGGCCGAGGGCTTGGGCCGTATAGAGGTCGAGCTTCCCGACGACCAGGAGTTCTCATCTCTCTACTGCGGCACAGCTGACGTGCAGGACGCGTTCCACAGGATGGGCATGCCGATGTGGCTGTCTCGCTGGTTCGGCTTGCCCCGTGTGCGAGCTCGAGACGTAGGGCTGACTTCTTGTGAGGACGGCCCCCTCGCGCCCGACGACTGGGTCACGCCGATGCCGAGCTGCCTCCCCATGGGCTTCGCCTGGAGCCTCTTCTTCGCCCAGGACATCGACGAGGAGGCCGCCAGCCAGGTTCTTCCTCGAGCTGAGCTGCTGCGCGACCGTGGCCAGCCGCTCGTGCTCTCGATGCGGGGAGCGGGCGCCACTGCGACGCGCCACTACATCTACGTGGACAACATCGGGGTGTTCGGCGCCGACGGCCGCATCGTGGCCTCGAAGCTCGAGGACGTGGTCTCTGCGTTCGAGTCTCGCGGGCTGGCGGTGCACGAGGTCGACGTCTCCGACGAGGGGGTGGAGGCGCTGAGCGTTCTGCTGCACGGCCGCAGGCGGCACACCCGCCTCACCGCCAAGCGCTTCTGGAGGGTGCGAGGGGCCATCCTGGCCCTCACCAGCCGCCGGCGGGTGACGGGTCAGCAGGTGGAGGCCATCCTCGGCCACGCCACCTTCTGCGGCCTGCTGCGGCGCGAGACGCTGTCGGTGTTCACCACCGTCTACCCTTTCATCAGGGCTCACTACGACCAGCCCGTCGCCCTCTGGCCGTCGGCCGCGGACGAGGCGGCGACACGTTTCGCTGCCGGCTCAGGGTCCCCTACACCTATTTGATTCGTAATTCCTATTCTTGCCCCGTCTGTGCTCGTGTCCGACTGCGGAAGCACGGACTGCAGAACCCCATGATATGGCTCGGACCGCATCCGAGTGGGGCTACGGACTTTGAGACAGCCATTTTATTTTTACCTTTTATCCATCAGTCTTGTTTTTTAGAACTTGATTTGCTGACGGCTGCGAGCCGGGACCCGACCGAAGGCCTGCGGCAGTGGGTCGTGTTCGTGAGCGCGATCGCTACCTCGACCCTGACCACGTCGCCGCTCGGGCCGCCGCTCTTGGAGAGGCCCAGTCGGCGACCTCTATACCCGCCGAGCCTTCGGACCTGTGGGATGCCTGCGGGACGAGCGGCCTGATGGCCGACCCCACCTTCGCGGAGGTGCCCTCGCCCATGCTGGAGAGCACGTCCTGGAGGACCATCGGCGGCTGGCCTTTCTCGGCTGAGGATGACATCTTAGTGCTGGAGGCTAGGGCGCTGCTCCGCGGGCTCGAGCGCGTGACCCGCACACGTTTCGGCCGCAACATTCGCCAGGTTCTTTTTGCCGACAACCTCGGCCTGGTGCTCTCAGTGGGCAGGTGGAGGTGTCGGAACTTCAAGGTTCTCGTCATCCTGAGGAGGATGGCAGCGTGGTGTCTCAGCCGCAACGTTCGTCTCTCGGTGCGGTGGGTGCCGTCGGAAAAGAATCCTGCTGATGCCCCGTCCCGTCTCTTTCAGCCCAAGTCTCATTTTCTGTCAAAGGAGGTTGATGGAAAAGACCACCCCGATCCGATAGGGCACGCCCCCCATGACGGTTTTCCGCCTGTAGCTGCGAGCCCCTCTCGGGTGGAGCCCTGTGCTGGCGACGAGCCTCAGAAGGGTTCGGAAGCGGATGAGACGTCCTCTCCCGCTGGCTCTCGCCTCGGTCCTTCTTCCGTAGCCGTTTTGGCTCAACCCGACTTACATGATTCTCCCAAAAGCGACTGCAGCCGAGCGCACCCGCACTCTTTTTTCCTCTCAGCCTCGCAGCGATGTCGCACTGGCGAATCCTGTGAGGAAGCGTCGGCTCCCGTCGACGGACGTCGCATCCGTCTCACGGCCGCGCACTTCCCGTGTACCGTGGGCAAACAACGAGGCGGGGGCCCAGGCGCTAAAGACGGCGGCGGGCCTGTGGGAGATCTCGGACGACGAGGTCGTGCAGCTGCTGTCGGAGCTGCGGCGCCGCCATCAGCGTGGGCTGGACGCGGAGGCTCCTTCGAGCTCGGAGAGCGAGCCCGACGTCGAGCCAAGACCAGGTGCGACCACTCGTACTCGTACGCCTCCGCCGCGGGCCAAGAAGGCCCTCGAGACCCTCCTGTCGGCCAGGACGCTGCCCGACTTTGCCCACCTCACAGCGGGAGAACACGCCGCCGTGAGGCCGAGAACGGAGGCCCAGTACGCCCAAGAGGTGGCTGCGTTCAGGACGTTCGCGAACGCCGAGAAGCTGACCGACATCCCGATCACGGACCTGGACGACCTGCTGGTGAGTTACATGGACCAGCAGATCCGTCAAGGCGTCTCGGCTGCTCGCGGGATGAAGCTGATCGCTGGCGTGGTTCACGGCCAGCCGAGAGTGGGCAAGAACGGACCCCGCACCTTGTCACGCAGCTGGAGGGCGCTCAAGGGCTGGCAGAACCTCTGCCCGTCCACATCACGCTTGCCCGAAGCGTGGCCCATCTGGTGTGCCATCGTGAACGGGCTGGTGCTGCTGGGCCGCTTCGACATGGCGCTGTTCATCTGCCTGATGTGGAGCACCTACGCCAGGCCCATCCAGCTGATGGCCCTGAAGCCCGAATACCTGTACCCGCCTTCGCGGGTGTCGACCTTCTGGACGGTCCAGCTCAACCCCGAGCCAGAGGGGGTCCCGTCCAAGGCGAAGGAGTTCGACGTGACTATCGAGCTCGACCACGCCTGGTGGCCCCGCCTCTCTCCGATGCTCACGACGCTGAAAAGTTTGCCTGCGGGCCGTCGAGTGTGGTCGTTCACCTACCCGAAGCTGGCGGCGACAGTGGCGAGAGTCGCCAGGGACCTCGGCTTCGACTTGGTGGTGTACCAGGCTCGGCACAGCGGCGCCAGCGCAGACATGGCGCCCCGCAGGCGTACCCTGGCCGAGGTCAAGAAGAGGGGCGGCTGGAAAGCCGATCGGTCGGTGGTGAGGTACGAGAAGAGAGCTCGCCTGGCCAGCACTTGGGCTCGCCACCCGGCCTGGCGCCAGAGCCACGCCGAGCAGTGCGAGGAACGATTCGTGGAGATCTTGCTGCACGGCCTCACGGTGCCCAGGCCCGCTTCCATTTCCCGTTAGGGGAACGTCGTCTCTTCGTGCTGATGGTCGGCGACGCTTTCCTGCAGCCGCACCATGTCACGCGGCAGGGTTTCTTGACCAGAAGCCTGGCCGAGCGGGATCTGACGCTTGGTTCCTTGCTCGCGCTGCGCCGAGATTTTCAGGAGTCGCGCATTGCTGCCTTGTTTGTCTCAGTAACCGATTCGGACACGATGATGCGAGCTCGTTCGTTGATCACCCTTGCTGTGAACTTGGGGCTCCCAGTTATGATTGTGTGCCGTGCCAAGCTAAGTTTAGACGTCGACCGAGCGTTTAGCGAATTTGAGGGTGTTCTCTGTCAGGTTTCGCACATGTGCAGATATGGAGGTCGAGGCAGATTCCCGACTGTCTCGTACATTTTCAATATACAGTCTGCCGACTGTTCTCGCCTTGGCCTGGCGTGCCCTGGCAAGCGTTCCCGTGACAGCCACCAGCCCCACCTTTTTGCTTCGCCCCGCCCACCAGATCCCAAAGAGGTTCCAGAGAGCCCTGGCGTTCACGCTGCTTGCTGTCCCTCGTGCTCTGTATCTATCAGTGCGAGAACATAACCCGTTTTTGGGTTTTCTGATTTGGGATGATGTGTGAAGTTTAACTGCGGAGTTCGAACTCCGCTCTGTCTTCCCATCTCGGATCCGAGTCGCTTAGACCAGCGAGTGCAGTAGAGAGAAGTAATCACCGTTAAAAAATATGCATGTAAGTCATGGGGGTGCGTGCACATTAATGACTTAGCGGATTTTGGGATGTCGGTCTCATCACCTCAGCGTGTCACTCAGTAGTCGTCTGGGCCCCCCTCCCGCCCAACCCCTTTGAGGGGCAGTATAAGCCTGGATGATGTGTGAAGTTTAACTGCGGAGTTCGAACTCCGCTCTGTCTTCCCATCTCGGATCCGAGTCGCTTAGACCAGCGAGTGCAGTAGAGAGAAGTAATCACCGCTAAAAAATATGCATGTAAGTCAGTTTTCTTCTCTTGGACAGCGGGCCGCCGTTGACCACCTGTGCGAGACCATCAATTCTTTCCGGCCGCCGCCTCGGGCGGTCTCAGACGAGGAAGCCATGCGTGCGCTTCTCGGCAGCAGAGTCCCTTATGGCGGGGACGATGACTTGACAGTGGTTCCCTACGACCGTGCTCTGGTGTCTATCCCCGGTGACGGGCGAGTTCCCGCGCCCCTTGCCGAGGTGTTGCCGCCTGACGCCGCAAAGATGATCGTATATTTTGACACCCACCTGCTCAAGGATTACAACCAGTGGGGAGCGGAGGTGGAGCGTGGTCTCGAACACATCGGTTCTTACATGGGCCCGCGGCTCCGCTTCAGCCGCCGCAGTTATCTCAACTTCATCGGGGACCTGTTCAGAGGTGGGCTTCTCGCCTGGCGACGGGCCGACCAAGTTCGAGGTCGGATCTCGGTATTTTTTTGTACGAAAGAAGTCGGGCAAGCAGCGCCTCGTCGTCGACTGCAGACGCGTCAACGCCCGCTTCCGAGAGCGCCCCCACGTGCCGATGGTTCGGGATCGTCCTGGGCCGACGTCGTGATGGACACGGGCGCCGACATGTATCTCTCGCTTAGTGACGTGAAGGATTACTTTTACGCCTGCGGTCTGCCGCCGGGCCTCGAGAGCTTCTTTTGCCTCCCCGACATCACTGGGGAGGAGCTGAAGGTGGTCGCCCAGGGCGACCCCGCCTTTGGATACTTGTGGGGCTCCACGGCGGTCGCCCCCGCTATGAAGGTGATGCCGATGGGGTGGACTTGGAGTTTCTTCTTCGCGCAGGTCTTGCACGCTCACCAGGTCCACCAGATCAGGCCCTGGTCGCCCGGCGCGGTCATGCAGGATCGCGTCCCTCCGCCTCCTTTCAGGACGGGGACCGAGCTGGCTCTGCCCTACTGCGACAACTTCGTTGCGGCTGCCTCCTCTCTCGCTAAGGCCGACGCTCTCCGAGAAGACTGTAAGCGCCGGATGACCTCGCTCGGTTTCGAGCGAGGTCCACGAGGAGGAGGCTGCCCGCCACTGGGCCGAGTCCTTGGGGTTCGCCATCGACGGACTCACTGGGGAGCATCGCCCTAGCCCTGTCAAGGCGCGGCGCCTCCGCCAGGTCTGTCGCCGCGTGAGCCGCCAGCGGCCCTGGCTTAGCGGTCGGCAGCTGGAGCGGCTCTTGGGACATGCTACTTTCCAGTTTCTGGGGCATCGGCCGCTACTCTCTGTCTTCCGCAGTTGCTGCACCTTCGTGCAGTGCCACTACCTCCGACCGCGACGGCTCTGGCGGACCGCCGCCGAGGAGCTCCGTGCTGCCGCTGCTCTGCTGCCCTTTGCACGGGCCAACATGCGGCGGCCCTGGGCTTCGGAGGTGGAGGCGTTCGACGCCAGTCCCGCCGGCTGCGGGATCATGACGGCGGCCCTGCCAGAGGAGGTGGTCTGAGATCGGGAAGGTCGATGAGGGGCGGCGTTGCGCTTTCCAGTGCGAGCAACCTGGCGGGCCTCGTGAGCGCGCCCTCCGTTCGGCCCCTCCAGTCGAGGAGTGCTTCAGCAACGTTGAGTCCGTTCTCCCTCGCGACTGGTCTCGGCGGCGGTGGCAGCCCGCGCAGGACTTCCCTGAGGTCCCGGCGTCCATCTTCCAGGATTTTGACTGGGCCGAGTGCGTGGCTGGCCGCTGGAGAGACGAGGAGCATATCACTATGCTTGAGGGGCGCACGGGGTTGATATCTGTGCGGCGCACCTGCCGGTCGCTGTCCAATCGAGGCAAGCGGCATCTCAATATAGGTGACAATCTGGGTATGATCCTTGCTTTTGCCAAGGGACGTGCGGACAACTTCGGCTTGCTGATGCTTTGGAGGAAAAATGCCGCGTTCACGGTTGCAATGGACATGACGATTCGATGGCGTTGGGTTCCTTCAGAGATCAATGTTGCTGATGCCGCCTCTCGTCGTTATCTCACTGAGGATCGCTGCAGCCGCGAGCGAGGCCTGGCCCGCCTCAAGCTTTTTCGAGGCTCGGGCTTGGGGCCGCCCGCGGCAGCTCGCGTGGGTGATGAGACGACTGCTGCCGCCTACACAGGCCAAGCGATCCCATGGCGAGGCATCTGCTGGTCTCCCACAGGGGCCCGCCGGCAGCCGCCCAGTCAAGGGGCCGCGGGTCTCACGGGTGCTGCAGGCGCCGCATCGCCAGGCGTGCTCCCCCCCCCGCGACGGCAGCCGGGGGTTGCCGCCTCCGACGCACCGCCGCCTGGCGGGGGCCGCCTCAGTGCGGGCGCTGCCCGCCAACGCCGATCGGAGCCGCAAGCTGCAGATCCTGGCGCGGCGGGCGCGGGCGAGGACCCGCCGAGC
>CAUYUJ010000685.1:35387-57462 GCA_963575745.1 Prorocentrum cordatum
TGGTGGTGGTGATGATGATGATGATGATGATGATGATGATGATGATGATGATGATGATGATGATGATGATGATGATGATGATGAGGAGGAGGAGGAGGAGGAGGAGGAGGAGGAAGAAGACCAATGAGAAAACGAGGAGGAGGAGGAACAATACCAAGAAGAAGACGCGGAGGTGGAGGAGGAGGAGGAGGACTTGGGGGTCGACGAGACGACGATGCGTAGGACGATCAGAAGGAGGAATAGAGAGTAGGAAGGAGGAGGAGGCGGAGGAGGAGGACTGGGAGGAGGCGGAGGAAGACGGATGACGATTAGGTGAAGAGTATTCCGAACAATTTCCACCGGTGCTGCAACATGCCCTTGATTGATGCTGCAGCTGCACCAGGTGGACTTGGACTGGTGAGAGCGCTGTGGTCGTCACATAGCTGCAATGCGAGCAGAGTGCCCCCCCTCCCCTCACGCCTCCTCGTCCCCCCGCCTCCCCCGTCTCCGCCTCCTTTGTCCACCGTCTGGGCGGTCCCTGGCACAGCCACGACCCCGACCGCCGTTGCGTGGTCAATCTCCAGGCGGGTGGCTGCCCTGGATGGGACAATAATCGCCCCCCCACCCCCCCCTCTGAATCTGCTGGGGGGGTTGGGCGCGTGCTGCCAGAAGTGGTGAAGGGGGAGTTGGAGGAGGCGGGGGAGGGAGAGGAAGGAGAGGCTCGAGGAGGAGGAGGAGGAGAAGGAGGAGGATGAGGAGGAGGAGGAGAATGAGGATAAGGAGGAGGAGGAGGATCAGAGGGAGGGGAGGGAAGGTGGTGGCGGGCAGGGGGATGGGCAAGCTTCGTCGGAGGGTCACCCCCCCTTGGTAAATGCCCCATCCAGGCCAACCTTTCCACCCTGCCCTGTCCCTGGCAGCGTTCGTCGGGCACGAGTCGGTATCCTGGGCTTGTTGGGTGAGGCTCTGATGGTGTGCCTCTGAAGGGCTGCCTAACAGATGTGCGTGGCGCACGTGGTGGCGGACTTCGGGCTTCTTCTCGGTACGGTCGACATGGGTACGGACTGGATCGGTACGAAAACCAACAGCAGTTCGTGCCCATTTTCAGCAGGATTCGCTGGCGGCGTCGCCGCGGACGTTGTCCACTCGAGACAGAAGGCCGCCTGCCCAACAGCGGCCGCTGTCGGTCTTTGACAGCATTTGCTGTTGGGCATCGCACCCATGTTTTCCGTATCCAGTCCGGGCGTCCAGATTTGCCACAGGAGGAGAGGCGGACGTGGACGTGGATGTGGAGGTGGAGGTGGGGGTCTACGCATGAAGAGAATGAGGGGAATGATGAGAAGAAGGAAGAGGGGCGGAACCATTCCAGTGCTGCTGCCTCCTGGGCCCCCTCTTGCACCTCGCAGGGGCCGCTCGGAGGCCACTGCCATCGGACGGAGTTGGGGGTGCACGGGGCCATGTGCGATTCTCCCAGAGCATGATCTCCACCTTGCGGTACGACTCCTCCGCTATCTTGGTGGCTGTTTTCTCTTTGGGCGGTGTTGTGGACGCCCCCCTTCACCTGATACGCACACAAGCAGTGTTCTGCTGCGCTGGGGGAAGCGGCCGCAGACCCAGGATTCGTTTGACAGGGCAGGTGTCGGAACTGCTGCGTGCCTGGACCGCGGTTCCCGCCCCATCCCCTCCTCCGCCGCGGACTTCCACTTGGCGTCGCCTTCCCGCGCCGCCCCCTCCGTGTGCAGGCTCGGCGAGGGGAACCATCGCCGAAGTTCCGGCGATTCCAGCCCGGCTCTCCACGGTGGTCGCAGGAGCGGTGGGGGCCTTCGGGGGAGGGGGGGGCCCGTTCCTCGTGCTCCTCCTCCCCCTGGAGGGGGACATGTGGGGTGCGGGGAGCAGTTCTCCATCCTCCCACTCCTCTCCTTCTCTCATCCCACTCCTTCTCCTTCTCTTCGTCCCCCTCCACTCCTCCTCCCCCTCCTTGCCATCTTCTTCCCCCTTCCTCGCCTCCTCAGCCTCCTCTTCGTCCTTCTCTGGCTCTGCCTCGTAGGAGCAAAGGTCTGCGATTGCTTGGGTTTGACTTCTTGCCCCCGCGCCGGACGGCTTATGGCTTTCCAGTCTAGCGCAGGAGGGTTTCGGGAGGGGGAGAAAGACAGGACTGGTGGAATGAGGGAGAAGGAATCTTGACTGACGGCTGGTCGGATGTGGACATGGGGTGGATGGTAGGAAGTGGAGGGGGAAGCACGGAGAAATGGAGGGAGAGGGAGAAGGGGAGGGAAGGGGGAGGGAGGGATGGAGAGGGCACGGACGGACGCAAGGACGGACAGGAGGAGGGAAGGAGAGGAAGAGAGAGAGAGAGAGGGATGCTTTCACACAGCAGGGTTTTCGGCCCTCGGATGCCTCCCCCCGACACCACACACACAGACACACACACACATAGACACGCACACACACGGACACGCACGGACACACACACAGATACACATACAGGCACAGTCACAGACTCAGACTCAGATTCAGACTCAGACTCACGCGCACACAGGCAGACACGGACACGCACACACGTACACACGCACAAAAGCACACACACACCACACATACGCACATACGCCCACAGCACACGCACACATGCACGCAAGCACACACGCACACACGTACGCACGCACATTCACACACGCACACACGCACACATGCACAACAACACACAACACACACAGCACACCAACACACAACACACAACACGCATTACACATACACACCACAACACACAACGCACGCAACATACACAGCAGACAGCACACAAAATACAGCATACAGCACACACACAACACATACATCACACACAGCACACACACACGACACACAACACACATACCACACCACGGACACACACACACACACACACACTTCAACACACCAAAACACGCCACAACACACCACAACACAGCACAACACACACCAACACAACACCACACACACCACATACACACCGCGCACACCACGCACACACACACACTTCACATATCACACACAGCATACAGCACACACTTCGCAACACACGACATACACTACACACAACACACACGTCGCAAAACACAGCGCACACAACACACAGCACACCGCACACAACACGCAACCCACAGCACAACACACACACAGAGAGCACACAACACACAGACACAGAGCACGCAACAAACACAGTACGAACAGCACGCAGAACACACACACCACACGGCAAATAACACACTCATCACACAACACACACACAACACACAACACACAACAACACACACACACACACCACACAACACACAACACATACCACACAACACACATCACACAGTACACACCACACAACATAACACACAACATATACCACGCAACACCCAATCCACAACACACAGCACGCAACACGCAACACACGCAACACACAACATAACACAACACATGCAACACTCAGCACACAACGCACAACATACAAAACACAACAAGTAACACACCATACTACACACAACACACACATTCACACCCCTCGCCTTGAGCACCATCCCCTCTGACCTCCTTCGACCTTCCACTGCGCGCATCCCATCCCCTTACCCGCTTCGACCTCCTTCCCCCCCTCATCCCCTCCTCCCCTCCCCCTTCCCGGGGCGGCCACGAACTCTGATCGAGCCGAGTTTTTGTCGAGGATCCTGTCAGGCTGACGCCCGAAGCGTCGGAACAGGCCCGAGCTGGCTCGTCGATCTTTGCTTCTTCGGATTCGCTTCGCGACTGGTCTTGCTCACTCACTCCCCTCACGCCCTCCTCCACTCTTGTCTTGACTCTTGCCTGGTCTAGAAAAGTCAGCGCAATGGGAAGAGATGGGCGGGAGGGGCAGCATGCCAGACATGGCGCAATCGCACCTAGCGTGTCCACCTCCCCTCTTGCCCTGTCCCCACGTAATCCCCCTCACTCACTCACCCAATTGCTTTGCTACTTGTCTCACCCGCTCAGCCGAGCACCTTGGATAATACAGTATCCCCCCTTCACACCTGAGAGTTGATTGTCCCGGGTCAAAGCAGAATTGGTCGGGGGACAGGGACGGCGAGGCCGAACTTCATTTTCGCCGCGGAAAATACGGATCGAAGTTGCCATCCTCGTATTTCGAGTAACAGCACTGTTACGAACTTGTGGCAGGCATATGGGATTTTCGCAATGTCAGCTTTCCTAATTCAGGAGCGTGTAGCAGGGCTATGGTTCTCACCAATTCAGTTTTCCCAAGTCACGAATGTGTGGCAGGGCCATGGGATTCTAATCATCTCAGCTTTACCAAGCCAGCTTTCTCAACTCATCTTTCCCAATCACCGCATGTACTGCTTCTCGGGACTCATGCTCCTCCGACCCCTCCAAGGAGTCCCCGCCAGAGCGAGCAGGGTATCGCTATACCATACTAACATGGCATCGTACATACGAGTTGACGGGAGAAAGCATATTATCCCCCCCCGATCCCCGAATTTGAATTATCTCCACCTTGTGGTAATCAAGGGTATACGGTCCCTCCCTCACTCACTCACCCCCCCCCACCTCTCCTCTTGCCTTGCCCTGCCTCTCCTCCCCCCCATGCCGTCTCCCCCCCTTTCTTTCCCTCGCCTCCCCTTGTCCCCTCCCCCCCGCTCCCTCTCCCCCCCCTCCACCTCCCCTTCCCGCCCTGCCCCTGCCGTCCCTTCCCCTCCCTCCTCCCCCCTCTCCATCTGAGCCGCACCACCGACGACGCCACGGCGGACAAAAGAAACGTCGAAAACTGCTCGATCTGAAGTTCTGGGGCTTCGGCCCTTCCGCGCAGCCCTGGCCAGGGCCGGATCCCCAGTCCCATGGCAGCTCGCTCTCTCGCTCGCTCGCCCCCCCCCGCCCCTCCTCCTCCTCCTCCTCCTCCTCCTCCTCCTCCTCCCCCTCCTCCTCCTCCTCCTCCTCCTCCTCCTCACCCTCCTCACCCTCCTCCTCCTCCTCCTCCTGCTCCTCCTCCCTCCCCGCCCTGGGGTCTGCGGCGCAGCAGCGCCGCCCCGAAGGGACGCAGCGCCCGCAGGATCAGCCGCAGGAACAGCGCCGAGTCCCGTGTCACGGGTGTCAAGGCGGCCGGCCGGCCGTCTCCGCTGCTGCTGCCAAGAAAGCGTCTTCTTGTTCTCGGGCATTGACAGAGCGCCCCCCCAGACAAGTCGACCGAGGAACTCTGCACCTGTTCACTCGACATTGGCATTCGAGTGTGCCAGTACAGTCCGTCGGTTTCGCTAATCGATGTGCGTTTCCCTGGATACACTGGGTCGTTTTTGGATGTCGATTAACTACACCGCTGGGGTGCACTCGGAATGCGGTGCCGTGCGCACGTGGACTGCCCCTGGCTGCTTTAACCCAAGTGCGTTTTGCTAATGGGGGTTCGTTCTGTCCTCCCCCGATGTTCCCTGGCGATAACTGGGGACGTGACGATGGGGGGGGATGGGGAGGGGACGGGTCACGTTGCGATTCGCGCCCGCGCCGTCTGGGAGTGCCTAGGCATGGCTCATTCCCCGACGGCGCTGGCGCGAAGCGTGACGGGACGAGGCGGGACTCGGATCGGCTGGACTCGGCCGGGCCAGGCTGAATCCGGCCCGGCTGGATTCGGCCAGGCTGAACTCGGCCAAGCGGGCTGCGTACGAGTCTGGACTCGGCCGAATCCGGACTCGGCGCCAGCCGAACTCGGCCAGTCTGGACTCGGCCGGGCCAGACCCAGCCAGGCCGGACTCGGCCAGGCCGAGTTCGGCCAGCGCTCTCGCTGCAGGTCGGGCGCTGGCCGGACTTGGCTGGCCGAAGTCGGCCGAGCCAGACCCAGCCAGGCCAGATTCGGCCGGCCGAACTCGGCCAGGCCAAATTCGGTCGGGCCGGAGGTCGGGGAGGTCGAAATCAGTGGGATGGGGACCGGTGCGGATGGACGTTTGCTTTGCTCTTCTGTTCTTCCTTCTACCTACTCTTGTATCTCCTTTTTCGGACTTTCGTTTCTCTCTTGGTCGGGTTCCACTCATCCGCTTTGCTCTCTGTGCCTCTGGCCTTCTGGCACTGCAGTGCCCCCCCCCCCTGCCAGGGGTCGGAGGACGCCAATGAAGCACCTGCGCCGATCCTGGCTGGACCAATCCTGGGCCTAGGAGTCGTGCATCCCCTTGCCGCCCCCTAAGCCACGAGGGCCATGCGCCGATCCTGGGCCCAAGGTCGGCCTGACAAGGATTGGTCTCGGTCTTCAGTCGTCCTCCGACGGTTGGCGCGCGGCGCTGACCTGGGAGCTTCTGGTAGTCTTGGGCAGTCTTGGGCTGTCTGGTGGTCGCGCGGCGCTGAAGGGTAGTTTTGGGTCGTCTTGGGCAGTCTTGGGCTGTGTGGGATAGTTTCGGGTAGTCTGGGGCGGTCTTGGGTAGGCTTGGGAAGTCTCGGGTGGCCTTGGGTGGGCTTGGATGGTCTTGGGTAGTCTTGGGTGCTGTTGGGTAGTCTTGGGTAGTCTTGGGTAGTCTTGGGTGGTCTTGGGCGGCCTTGGGAAGTCCGTGAAGCCTTGGGTAGTCTTTGGTTCGTTTTGGGCAGCTTCGGGCACTCCCAACAAGGTCTTAGGATTTCGGCTGGATGTCGGCGCTACTTCGGGCCGTTTC
Source organism: Prorocentrum cordatum (assembly GCA_963575745.1). Lineage (NCBI taxonomy): Eukaryota > Dinophyceae > Prorocentrales > Prorocentraceae > Prorocentrum > Prorocentrum cordatum. Next base: position 42,002 of record CAUYUJ010000685.1, read on the forward strand.
GCTTCATTTCATGCTGCTTCGTTTCATTTCGCGCAGGAGACCCTGGAAAAAATGGAAACGGTCCGAACTAGTCCGAACTAGCCGCGAAACCGCGGCAGCACATCCCCGTCCCGCCGCGAACTCTCCCTCTGGAGGCGAGGCCGCCAGCGCCTTTGAGGCGGAGCGCGGCCGCGTGCCCCTCCCCCCTCCCCCCGCCCACTTCTCCCTTTCCCGCCCTCCACTGCCTGCTCCCTCATTCCCCCCCCCCGCCCTCTCCCCTCCCTCCTCCCTTCCCCTCTTTCCCCTCTCTCGCCCCATCCCTTCTCTTCCCTTCCCCCTCCCCCGTCTTCTCTTTGCCTCCCTCCCCCTCCCTCCTCCACTTCTCCCTCCTCCCTCCCTGCTTTCCTCGCCCGTCCCGACCTGACCCCTTGGCTCCATCCAGCCGCGGGCGGGGGGGCGAGGCCTGGGGCAGACGGCCGCCGCCTCGTTGCTGCCGGGTGGCCCCCCCCTTTTCTCCGCATCCGCTTCCCGCTCCCCTCCCTCCGCGTCTGGCCGTTCCCCTCCCCCCCACGCCGTCCCTCGTTCCCCTCCCTCCTTCGCAGGCCTGGAGGTTGACACCAACACCAGAATCGGCGATGTGCCTCCACCGAGGGAAGAATATCCCGATCTCGGTGATGGTGGCAATTCTGGCTTCCAGGGTGACCGACATATTACCACCAGCACCGACATCCAGGATCGCCTTCCTCCTGTGGAGGCAGCCCCCTGTGTTGGTTCTGGTGCCCGCTTCCAGGCCTCTAACTCCCCCCTCCTCCCGCAGCGGGCTCGGCCGAGACGTGGAGTAAATGCGGAGCCTGCGGGCGCTGCGAGTACAACGTGATCTTAGCCGAGAAAGACAGGATATGCAAGTATGGCAGGCAGGTCAAGCTGTTCAAGCCGAAGAAGGCCGCCACCGTAGACGCTCTCCAGGCCAACCGGTTGAAGACCGTCGGGAGCGGCAAGGGGAGCGACGCGATTGCCCCAGCCGCGGGGTCGAGCCCAGCCGACCGCCTTGTGCTCATGAGGAGTACGCTGGCGACGACGGAGGATCCTTTGTTGAAGAAGTTGCTCAGCGACGAGATCGCCAAACTAGAGGCGTCGCAGGCCAAACCTCCCCAGTCCAAGGAGGAGGTCTTGAGGCACGCCTCGGGAGTTTGGCGCGATGCATCGCTCAAGCACGACCAGGCCATCAACGCAGTGGTCAAGGCGCAGGATAACCTTGACAAAGCACAGCAGAGAGAGCGCGAGATGGCCCTGGCTCTAGCCAAGGCCGAGGCAGCCAGGCGCCTGGCTGCGCAGGGCATGGCCATGGAGATGGGTTCCGCCAGCAACGAGTGCGCCAACACCGAGGTGAAGGAGGTCCTCTTCGAAATCAAGATCGACGAGGATTTTTTCGGCTCTCTCGACGCGCTGGCCATAGAGGAGACGGACAGGGCGGCGTTGAAGTCGCTGGAGCAGGAGTTGCGCAGCGCGCAGGCGCTCATGCAAGGCAAGCGCACCGAGGTTAAGGGGTTGAACGAGAAGATGTCCGCGCTGAAGGAGAAGATCGACGAGCGGCTCAGGAAGAAGAGGCGCCAGGACGGGGACGCGGCGGCGGCAGGCGACGGCGGCGCGCCAGGCGGCCAAGGGGCTGCGGCCCCAGGCGCCGCGGGCGCGGGCAGCGGCCCAGCGGCCGCCACGCCGGCGGCCGCCGTGCCAGGGGCGGCAGGCACCGCCGCGGGCGATGCAGCCACCGCCGAGGCGCAGCGGGTGCAGGAGGCAGCCGACCGCATCAGCGCGGCCAAGTTGGCTGCAGCCCAGGCAGCGAAGCAGGCGCAGAAGGTGACAGCGCAGGGGACTGCGGCGGCCACAGGGTCTTTTCAGAAGTGAGAGCAGCAGCCGTCCTCCCCTCCTTCACCGAGTCCGTCGACTGGTACTGCGCGGAGGGCGAGGACGGCGAGTAGCGGCAACCATGAGGCTGCCAACGATGCAGACAATTCAGTGAGTACTTTCTTTTTCGCCAATATCACGTGCATCGGCAAGCAGGCCTGGGATTTCGTAGCGGAGCAGCCTTACCACTACATGGGCCTTGTCGAGACGCACATGGACGCCTCGGGCTTCGCCGAGTGGGACGGCAAGGCCAGAGAGGCGAAGTTGCGCCTGCTGGCCAACCCCGCCAGGCCCTCAGGGCGAGGCGGCGCCTCCTCGGGCCAGGCCCAAAGGGCCAACGAGGGAGGCGAGTGGCTGCTGGCGCAGGGGCATCGCAGCGTGAGGAGCCTTGCAGGGTCGTGGCGCGCGCTGAGAGCTGACGGCCACGACGCCCTGGGCGGGCTCCAAGTCTCCGTGATAGACATGAGAGGTTTCTCTTTTGTAGCTGTTTGTTTCTATGGTTTTGCGAGTGAAGGGTGGTCTGGGAGGAACTTACAGAGGTTCAGTAGGCTCGGGGTCCTCCTTGCCAGCCTCCAATTACCCTGGGTAGTTTTTGCTGATTGGAATATACCTGCCTCTAGTCTTGAGACGCGCGGTTTTCTTGCCAAGGTCCAGGGGCATGTCTTGAGGGCTTCGAACGTTGAGGTTACGTGCGCAGCAGGTGCCAAAGGTTCGGAGATAGATTATGCAGTGGCCAGCTCGAGTTTTGTACCGTATGTCTTGTCCGTTGAGGCCCGTGTAGATGTACCGTGGAAAACGCATTGCGGTTGGCTAATGCGTTTCAGAGGTGCGGCCGCGCAGCTCCTCGCACGGTCTGGATTTGCCAGCCAAGCTTCCGCAGTCTCATCGTCCTTCCCCCCTCCCCTCGCCTGGTTCTAAATCCCCCAGGGCCAAAGCCCAGCGTCTTGAAGCCCAGGAGGCCGATCGGGCACGTCGTATAGAGGAGGCTAGTATTTTGTTGGGGGATGTCTTGGGTGAGCCTGGGGGGGGGGGGGGGGGCATAGCCCCGACCCCCAGAGCCAAGACAGTGTTTCGCGCGATTTAAATCAGGTTTTAAATCAAGATGCCGAGTTCGATTTTGCTTTTGGGGCCTGGGATGAAGAGGGGGAGGGCCCGTGGGCTCATGAGGGGAATTTCAGCGCCTGTGACGGGGCTTCTGTCTCTGGCGGCGTGAGCTCTGGAGCCAGCGGTGTCGGAGGCATTTCTGGAGCCCCCCCCATGTGAGCTCTGAGGCCACCCCGAGTCCCGAGCAGACCTCAGCAGGTCTCACCGTGTCCGCACCAGGGGCTCAGGATTTCGTGGCGCAGCCTGGCCAGCCCTGCAATGCCCAGGCGTCTGGTGGAGTTCCCAGCAACAATCTCACTGCTGGCGGTGGCGCCGTCGCGGGCCGCCCTCCAGAGGTCCACCAAGTAGAGTCTCACGACCCTTCGGCGATTCCCCCGTGTACGGTCGATAGTGCTGCTGCTTCTCTCCCCCCTTTGCTCTTCCTTCACCGTTGTGGCTCAAACATAGGGCCCATGTTGGTTTTCTCCACGCCCCATGCGCCTGGGGTGTTGTGCACGATTCCTTGGCTTACAACGCAGGAGCCACTCACGTCGACCATGTCAGCGGCCTCTACGGAGCTTGGGCGCTAGCTCTGGAGGGCGCAGTCTACGAACACCGCCGGATGGTTCCGTCAGCCAGGCTTCCGCGCAGGGCAGGGAGGCCACGTTTTCGAGTTCACGAGGTGCACATGTCGGAGCGCAGACGTGCCCTCCCGCTGCTGGACCGCTGCAGGACGTGGTGGTCACGATGCCATACAGTACTGGGACGCCTGGCTCATCGCCGACGGAGGGGGAACGGCTCACGACAGTGCATCATTCTCCTTCAGGCATGCCAGAAGCTGGTCACGGATTACCCCGAGAAGGCGCACCTCGCCTTGCACAGGGTTTGGACGTGGAGCAGCTGGCTGGAGCACGTGAAGTTCCCAGGCGGCCACTCGCTCGAGACCTTATCAGACATGGTGGCGGTGGCCGAGAAGGGGGCCATCAGAGCCCGCGGCAGGGCCTTGCACGCTTATGTGGATGACATCAGAGCCTGGATTCCAGAAGATAAATCGGTTAACATCTTGCACGAGAGCATCAAGAAGGTCCCAGCGGCGCCTCAGGAGTTCATCGCTCCCACAGGCGCCCTGCGCCACCCCGGGGATATCATCGACTTCAAGGTTCAGAGGTGGCGCGACCTCTGGAGTAGCACCCCGTTGGCTCAGGTGGAGCTGCTCAGGGCCATGGACTCGATCAAGGCCGAGGCGGAGTTTCAGGAGTTGCCTCCACTCACGGGGGGGATGCCGAGGGCCGCCGCGCACAAGATGCGCCCGCGGGCGGGGCAGGGGGTCGACCGACTCTCGCCGCTCGGCGTGGAGCGGCTCCCGCTTGAGGGCCTCGACAACCTGGCGCGGGTGCTCGCGGCAGTGGAGGCCTGTTTCAGCTGGCCCTGGCATCTCCTTCTCATCTTCGGGCGCCTTTTGCCGAAGAAGGCTGGAGGCGACAGGATCATCGGGCTGGCGGGGATGGTGCCTCGCATTTGGTCTTTGTCACGCGAGCCGCTCATCAGGGAGTGGTCGCGTGAGTCCCAGCCTCACTGGGATGCAGCGGTGAAGGGCAACTCGGCGCTTCGGGGAGCCTTCCTCCGCATCTTGGGTGAAGAAGTGCACTCGCGCCTGGGCGTCGTGTGTGGGCACGGGCTCCTCGACGTTCAATCTTTCTGCGGCAGTATTTGTTGGCTCCGTCTTGCCAAGACGGCGCTAGAGCTGGGTTTCCCGCCCGCGATCCTCTTCCTGGAGCTGCAGCTCTGCCTGGCGCCGCGGACGCTAGCGCAGGTCGAGCGCTTCTCGGGAGCTTTTCAGCCGAGCCGCAGCGTGATCCAAGGGTTGCGCAGCGGCGCGAGATTCGCGCGCTGCATGACCGATTTCATCATCGGCATGCTGACGGCGACTCACCCAGGCACTGACATGCGGCTGTGGATCGACGGCCGGTCCCAGTATGTTGTAGGCTCGCGGCGGCACATCAGGACAGTGCTGGTGCAGGTGCTCAAGCAGACTAGCGACCTTCTCGACAGCGAGGGGCTTCAGGTGGCGAGCAAGAGTGTCGTCATCTGCTCCAAGCACCAGGGCGCGAAACACATTGTCGCTCGTCTCCGTCGGCACGGTGTCCAAGTCACAGCCGCCATCCAGACCAGCCTCCTAGTGGTCGACTCTGGGGCAGGGCGGCGTGCGCGGGCTATTCAGAGGAAGCGAGTGAGCAAAGCGACCGCCATGCACGGCCGCATCGTTCGTTTCGCCAGGGCGAGTCGGCGCTACAGGCCGACGATGAAGCTGGAGGCTTCAGGAGTTCAGCCTGCTGGCCACTACGGTCATCAAGTATATGGAGTGCACGGCTCGGCAATGCTGAGCATGAGGAGACGTCCGGGTCATGTCGCGGGTTCTGCCCGACGAGGGCGTTGCCTGACGACGGAGCTGGATTTCAGGTGCGTCGACCAGGGCCCAGGCTACCGCCTCCCCTGTGGCGCTCGGAAGATGTGGCTGCAGGCCTGGTTTAGTGAGAAGCATTTGCGTGCTGGCATTCAGCTTGCCTGGCCTGCAGTGGTCAAGTAACTCAGGGGCGTGGCCCCGTCATTGCGCAGCAGGAATGTGCGCGGCCCACTTTCAGCAGTCATCGCATATCTTTTGCAGTGCGATTGGGGCCCCGTGTCGGCCACAGAGTGGGGGGCCAAACCTTGCGGAGCCGAGGGCCGAGAGGCTTTCATTTTCGACGGGGACCTAGGGCCCGACACTGATGTTAGCGACCTCATACATGAGTTCGAGGCCGCCGTCAAGCGCAGGCAGTGGGAGGTTGCTGCGACCCATTTTTGTGGGGGTGGTTTGGAGCAAGGGGTCGACAACAGATCCTCTCGCAGCTATATCCAGTCTTTAGAGCGGGTCCACAAGGGGCACCAGCTAGCGGAGCTCATGCTTTGCATCGCGGCTGGCGGCTCATAGCCGCTGCAGAGAGTCTCTGACGAAGTAGGGGGTCTCGAGAGCACCTTATGCCCTAGGTGCAAGGAGGCCCCCGAAACGCAGTTTCATCGGTGCTGGGCTTGTCCGAAGAACGTGGGGCCCCCTGCTTTCGAAGCTTCAGAGTGCCTTGTGGCGGAGGCTTGTAGCCGACGCGAGTCGGAACACTGTTTTTGGCTGAGGGGCCTTTTACCTTCGGTGTGGACATCCACTCCAGCTCCAGCGAGCGAGCCTTCTTGGCTCGCCAGCGGGGTCGAGGGCCCCTTGGGGCCAGGGGCGCTGGGCACAGGCTCAGCGACCAGGCCACTTCTCCTTTTCGGTGATGCCAGCGGGGGCCCTGAGTCGAGAAGCGAGGGCCTTCGCAGGGTGGGCATCGGAGTGGTTGCAGTCTCATTTTTCAGTCCTTTTGTTGTTGATGCCTCCATCCGAGGCCCTCTTCACGGCCGCCGTCAGACGGTTCCGAGGGGAGAGCTGATAGGGCTACTTGTTGCAGTTGAACTTAGTGCTGGCCATATGATCTACATCACTGACAACGAATCGGCGATGATTGGCTGGCACCAGCAGCGTTTTGTTCGGCCACAGGGCGACAACGCTGACCTGTGGTCCAGGCTTGAGAGATTGCGCACGAGTCGGGATTTCGACCAAGTCACTGTGCTGCAGGTTTCGTCACACCAGTCCGCACGCGAGCGAGCTTGCCGACTCGAGTCTTTCGTGGGTGGCTCTCGGGAATGAAGCTGCGGACGAAATGGCGGGGCTGGCAGCTACGGAGGCACGTGTGCCAGCTTCCTTTCGACATAAGGTCGCCCGCTCGGAACAAATGGCCAGGTTGGTCCGCCGTCGCATTTTGCGGGCCACCCTTGAGGCCATCGCTGAGGAAAAACGTTGTGGTGGTCGCGCAGTGGGGAAAAAGTCTCGTTGCTCCCCCCCCCCCTCTGCCTCTGCCTTTGCCTTTTTCTCCTCCTCCCACTCCTTGTCGGAGGACGGAAAGAGTTGCCTGAGATGTCGTGGGGGCGCGTCTCAGCTTACTCAGCAAGACAAATATTTCTCGCGGGCGCCGAAGGGTCAGTGTGTGCACATAGGAGGTCGTTGGACTCACCCCAGTCACCATCTCCTGTATAGTCACAAGTTGAATCTTTGGGTGTGCAGCTCGTGTGGTTTTTATGGTTGCCAGCAGATGCGCGGTTTAATTTCAGAGTTTCTTGCGTCTCCCGAGCTTCCCCTTGAGAAGCGTTGTCGCATCACGCCGACCAGGAGGAGTTATCTCGAGAGAATCCACAAGGGCTTATGGCCCAAGTATTGAAGTGTGAATTTGTGTTTTGGTCCTTCCCTTGCATGTTCGGGAAGGATCCTCAGCCTAATTCAACCCGAGCAGACGGCTCGGGTGGTGGTTGGGTCATGTTGCTTCGCTTCGCGATCGGTCCAATCCTATCCTCCTCCCCGCCGTCCCTCCTTCCCCTCCTCCTCCACGCCGTCCCTCGTTCCCCTCCTCTTCCACGCCTTCCTGCCCTGTCCTCCTCCTCCGCGCCGTCCCTCGCTCCCCGCCCGTCCTCCCTCCTCCCGCCCGCTCCCTTCCCGCCCGGGGCGACCCGGCCCGAGGGCCGGGTGGAGGAGGGGCAGGCGTGGGCTCTTTCGGGGCGCCTCCCCCATGGGTTAAGTCGAGCCTGTCCCCCCACAGGGGGATTTTCGACGATAAATAAAAAATGCCTCCAAAATAGTCAAGAAATAATCAAAAAATAGTCTGGGGACTATTTTTTGACTATTTTTTTGACCTTTTTGGTGCATTTTTGGGGTATTTGCTATTTTTCGTCAACTCCCCCTGTAGGGGGACAGGCCCGACATAACACATGGGGCGGGGGGAAGGCCTCTCTCTTGGCCCGGGCCCCTCCTCTTCTTCGGTGTTCTTCGTTCGGGGGCGGACAGGACCCCCAACAGTGACACGTCGATTCGTGAATGGTCCGTCTTCGGTTCTCGAGGGGGCGCCGTGGCCGTCATTTTCCAGGCTTGCGCCCGCCAGGTTTGGGCCTCGGGTCGTTTTCACTGAACCGCGTTTTGCTAAAGGGGGGTCTGTCCATCCCCGATTCGCGCTTCGCGCGTCCCTGCCGGCCCATCCCAAGGCGGCCACGCCCGCGAAGTGCGCTGGTTCTCGGCGCAGCTGTCGCTCTGGCGCATGGGTCGTTGGATCTTTGCGCACAGGGGATGTGGGGCCGAATCTGAGCTTGGGAACTTGACAGAACTCCTCGGTGACGTCGTCGTCGTCGTCGTCGTCGTCGTCGTCGTCGTCCGGTTGGTGTTTGGGGGGCCCGACCCCCGCAGTCCCGAGCCTGCGCTCGCCATGCAAGCAGGCCCCCTCTCCTTCGCTGCTTGCGGCAACTCCTTGGTTAGTCTTGGGGTCGTCTTGGGCAGTCTTCTGAGATTTTTTTTGGTAGACCTGGAAGTCTCGGGTTGCATTGGGTAGTCTTGAGAAGCCTTCGGCCGTCTTGGGTAGCTTGGGTCGTCCTGGGTGGTTTTTGGGGGTCTTGCGCTGTCTTGGGCTGTCTTGGGTAGCTTGGGGTCGTTTTGGGCAGCCTTGGGTGGTCTTGGGTGGCCTTGGGCAGTATTGGGTGGTCTCCGTCGCCCTCCTTGTCCTCTCTCCTTCCTCTTTGCCCTCCGCTGCTGCACTGTCCTTCCCTCCCCCTGCTCCCCCTTCCTTTCTCCTCCTCGACGCCTCCCTCTTCCCAGACCCCCGACGTCATGATTTTTTCATGACGTCGACCCCCCGAGATCTCGACCCATTCCCCGGGACCGTTTTTTCATCCTGAATCGTTTTTTGACGCTCCCGAGGCCCGGTGAAGGCCCCCGGAGGCCGAAAATTGAGGAAAACCGCCAGTCGTGATTTTTTCATTGCTCGAGGGGGTCTGGGTTCGAAGCTGCGCCTCACACTTTGCGTGCGGGGCGGGCCCCGGCGATCCGACGCGGCCCGTCTGCACACGGCCGGGCCGAGAGCGTCGGCCCGCCGGCCTCGGCCAAGGCCGGCCTCGGCCGGCCTCGGCCGGCCGCTTCGGCCAGGCTCGGCCGGGCCAGACCTCCTCCTCTTTCTTTTTCTCCTCCTCCTCCTCCTCCTCCTCCTCCTCCTCCTCCTCCTCCTCCTCCTCCCCATCCTCCCCCTCCTCCCCCTCCTCCCCTCCCCCTCCCCTCCTCCTCCTCCTCCTCCCTCTCCTACTCCTCTCCTCCTCCTCCTCCTCCTCCTCCTCCTCCTCCTCCTACTCCTCCTCCTCCTCTCGGCCACAGACCCGACTCGGCCGGGCCCGATGCGGCCAGGCCGGGCTCGGCCGGGTCTTGAGTTCGGCCAGCTGGGCTCGGCTGGCCGGGCTCGGCCCGCCCTCCAGAGTCGGCCACGCGGGCTTCGGCCGGGGCTCCCGCTGCGGCGAGAGAGAGCGTCTGGCCCGACTCGGCCGCCGACGAGTTCGACCCTGGACCTCGACCCGGCCGAACTCGGCCAGGTCGGGGCGCGACTCGGCCGGGACGGACTCGGCCAGTCCAAACTCGGATGGCCAGACTCGGCCGGCCCGACTCGGCCAGTCCGCACTCGGCTGGCCGAGTTCCGCCCGGTCGGGCCCCGCCTGGCCGAGTCGGGTCCCTGGCGACGGTGGGGTGTCGATGGGGTCGGGGCCGGTCACGGAACAAAACGGGCTCCACCGCCGTCGCCGCCATGTTGGACGTCGGCTGGAGTGCGTGATGTGGCCGGAGGCCCAGAGGTGTGCATCAGCAGTGGCGTTTCCGTCCTCTCTGGGCCTCTTGGATGCTTCTCCGCGCGGGGTCCAGGGGCCGATTTCAAGCGGTGCTGGGCGGGCTAGCTGCGGTCGTCGAGGTGGCGGGATCCTCAGAGGTTTGCACCAAACCCAGTGTCGGTTGATGCCACCATTCACCAAGGGAAGATGGTCTTGCCTTGATCTCGGTGACGATGATGGCCATGCTCGGGCTTCCTAGGTGGCTGATCGATTTGCATCTGGATTCCAGTGCCGGTGCCTCCTGGGGCCCCTCTTGCACCTCGCAGGGGCCGTTCGGAGGTCATTGCCATCGGATGGCATTGGGGGTCCATGTGCGTTTCTCCCAGGGCTCGATCTCCACCTGCGACGCGACCTCCTCCGTCATCTGGGGGCTCACTTTCTCCTGGGGCGATGTTTTGGGACCCCCCTTCGCTCGATGCGCCAAGCAGCCGTGTTTGGCTGCGCTGGGGGAGGCGGCCGCAGGCCAGGATTCATGTAAATCACCGGCCTCGAACTTGTCCCTATCCCTAAGGTTGACACGCCAAAAGGCGATGACAAAATCAGGGATGCGCCCTGCAAAACGAACGGAACCCCTAAGATCGGCATCGTGATGAGGCGACGCCCAGCTTGGGGATAGGGACATGCTCCAGGCTGGCAAGTAAAGGGCAGGTGTCGGAGCGACTGCGTGCCTGGACGGGGCTTCCTCCTCTGCGTCCGCTCCCCCGCCGCGGGCGGCGGCTGGTACCATAGTGTACATAAGGCGTTCGGCTGTCGCCGAAAGTCTGGGTGGCTCCTCGCCCCCGGGTCGCGTTTAAGGGGCCCTCCGCTGCTGTGTCTTCATCGGAGCAAAAAAAAAGAATCCGCTCCCCCGCCGCGGACTTCCATCCGGCGTCGCCGCCCGCGAGGGGAGCATCCGAAGCTCCGCCGATTCCAGCCCAGCTCTCCACGGTGGTCGCAGGACCGGCGATGTGCCCTCAGGGGAGGGGGGGTGCCTGTTTCTCGTCCTCCTACTCCCCCTGGGGGGGGCGCGTGGGGTGCGTGGAAGTGTTCTTCGTCCTCCCCCCCCTGCCGTTCTCTCGTCCCTTTTTTTTTTTTTTTTGTTATTTTTCCTCTGCCTCCATTCCTCTTCCCACTCCCTCTCCTTTTCCTTCTCGCCGTCCTCTTCCTCCTCGCCTCCTCCTCACCATCCTCTTCGTCCTTCTCTTGCTCTGCTTCGCAGGCGCAAAGGTATGTGATTGCTTGGGTTTGATTTCTTGCCCCCGCGCCGGACGGCTTGTGGCCTTCAGTCTAGCGCAGGAGGGTTTTTGGAGGGGGAGAGAGACAGGACTAGTGGAGTGAGGGAGAAGGAATTTTGACTGACGGCTGGTCGGATGTGGACATGGGTTGCATGGTAGGACAGGGATGGGGACGGCTGGAGGATTGGAGGGAAAGGGAAAGGGGGAGGGAAAGGGGGAGGGAGGGAGGGAGGGAGAGGGCACGGACGCACGCAAGGACGGATGGGAGGGGGGAAGGAGACACATAAAGAAACACAGAGAGAGAGGGAGATGCTTTCACAAAGGAGGGCTCGGCGTTAGGATGCCCCCGCCTCTCACACTACACACAGACACATATACGCACACACGGACACACAGACGCACACACACAGACACAGACTCAGACTCAGACTCATACGTACAAAGGCGCACACGCACACATGCTCTCACGGACACACGCACACATGCATATACGCATACGACACGCACACACGCATACGCCCCCCCCACACTACACACACTGACGCACACACGGGCACACATAGACACGCACACAGACACAGACACAGACACAGCCACAGACTCAGACTCAGACTAAGACTCAGACTCACACGTACACAAGCACACACGCACACGCATGCACACGTACGCACGCACACACGCACACACGCACACACGCACACACACACATAGACGCACACACGCACGCACGCACACGACACACGCACACACGCACACTCGCTCACACGCACACACGCACACAAAGCACAACACAGCACACACCACACAACCCAACGCACACACACATATCACACAACACACATACACACCACACAACACACAACACACCACAACACACCATAAAGCACGACAGCACAGCACAGCACACACCAGCACAACACCACACACACCACGCACACCACGCACACCACACACACCACAGACACACACACACACACCACACCCACACCACACACACCGCACACAACAGACAACACACAACACACAATCCACAGCACACATCATACACAACAGACAACATAATACACACGACACGCACAGCACACAGCACACACACGCACACTAATACGACACACACACAACACGCATAACACAGCACACAACACACACCACACACAACACACAACACATGCACACAACACCCATTGCACACAGCACACACACACCACACACTGCACACACCACACGCCACACAGCACAATCAACACACACGCAGTGTACGACACAACACAGACATCACACAACACACACAGCACACTGAACACAGAACACACAACACACAACACAGCACACACCACACAGCACGCAACGCACACCACACAACACACAGCACACACCACAACACATTACACCACACACACCACACAACAGACAACACACAACACACAGCACGCAGCACGCAGCACGCAACACACACACCACAACACACAAGGCACAGCACACACATCCCATAGCACTCAGCACACAACACATAGCAGACAACACCCACCACACAAACACAACACACACACATAACGCTCGCACGCCTCGCCTTCCCCTGCGCACCACGCCCACCTACCTGCGCATCCTCTTCCCCCCACCAGGGCGGCCGCGAAGCCTTGGAGCCGGCCCGAGCTCGCTCGTCGCTCTTCGTTTCTTCGGATTCGCTTCGCGACTGGGCTCGCCCACTCGCTCCCCTCACGCCCTCCTCCACTCTCTTGTCTTGACTCTTGCCCGGTCTAGAAAAGTCAGCACAATGAGAAGGGACGGGCGGGAGGGGTAGCATGCCAGACATGGCGCAAGCGCACCTCGCTTGTCCACCTCCCCTCTTGCCCTGCCCCGAATCTCCCTTACTCGCTCACTCACCTATTTGCTTCGCGACTTGTCTTACCAACCCCCTCACTCACTCACTCACTCACTCACTCACTCCCCCCCGCACCTCCCCTCTTACCTTGCCCCTGCCTCCCCTCCCCCCCATAATGTCTCTCCCCCCCTTTCTTTCCCCCCTCGCCTCCCCTCCCCCCCCCCTCCCTCTCCCCCCCCTCCACCTCCCCTTCCCGCCCTGCCCCTGCCGTCCCTTCCCCTCCCTCCTCCCCCCCCTCCATCTGAGCCGCACCACCGACGACGCCACGGCGGACAAAGAAACGTCGAGAACTGCTCGATCTGAGGTTTTAGGGCTTCGGCCCTTCCGCGCAGCCCTGGCCAGGGCCGGATCCCCAGTCCCATGGCAGCTCGCTCTCTCGCTCGCTCGCCCCCCCCCTCCTCCTCCTCCTCCTCCTCCTCCTCACCCTCCTCCTCCTCCTCCTCCTCCTCCTCCTCCTCCTCCCTCCCCTCCCTGGGGTCTGCGGCGCAGCAGCGCCGCCCCGAAGAGACACAGCGCCCGCAGGATCAGCCGCAGGAACAGCGCTGGGCCCCAGATCACGGCCACCAAGGCGGCCGGCCTGCCGCCTCCGCCGCTGCTGCCAAGAGAGCGTCTTCTGTTCTTGGGCATTGACAGAGCGCCCCCCCAGACAAGTCGACCGAGGAAGTCTGCACCTGTTCACTCGACATTGGCATTCGAGTGTGCCGGTGCAGTCCGTCGGTTTCGCTCATCGATGTGTGCTTCGCTGGATGCATTCGGTCGTTTTTGGACGTTGATCTAGCTACACCGCTGGGGTGCACTCAGAAAGCGGTCCCGTGCGCACGTGGATTGCCCCTGGCTGCTTTAACCCAAGTGCGTTGTGCTAATGGCGGTTCGTTCTGTCCTCCCCCGATGTTCCCTGGCGATAACTTGGGACGTGACGATGGGGGGGGGGCATGGGGAGGGGACCGGTCGCGTTGCGATTCGCGCCCGCGCCGTCTGGGAAGGCCTAGGCATGGCTCATTCCCCGACGGCGCTGGCGCGACGCGTGGCGGGACGAGGCGCGACTCGACCCGGCTGGACTAGGCCTGGCTGGACTCGGCCAGGCTGAACTCGGCCAGGCTGAACTCGGCCGAGGCTGGTCTCGGCGCCGGCCGAACTCGGCCAGTCAGGACTCGGCTTTTCCAGAACAGTGCAGCACCAGATTAGCGAGTTGTTGATTCGTTTTTTGGGTCTGTACGGCTGCCTTTCATTCTTCTGCTGCGAGGTTGGGAAATACTTCTCGTGCATGGTTTTCAGCTGCGTCCACTGTCGGGGACGCAGCTGCGGGTCAGCATCGCAGCAAACAGCAACTGCTGGGTTCATACACTCTCGCCTGTGATCAGGATTCGGAGGGTGGGCTGCTTGGTCAGCTTCGCTACGATAGGCGGGAGAGAGGAGGATGAGGAAGATAGGGGAGGCTCCTCTCGCTGGACTCCTCCCCTTGGGTCTCGCTCCATCGATGATGATGATGATGATGATGATGATGATGATGATGATGATGATGATGATGATGATGATGATGATGATGATGGTGATGGTGATGGTGATGGTGACGGTGATGGTGATGATGATGACAATGCTGATTGTTGTGGTGCCATGATAATGATAATGCTACTTATGATGATGATGCTGATGATGATGACGATGATGATGATGATGATGATGATGCTGATGCTGATGATGCTGCTGCTCATGATGATGATGATAATGATGATGCTGATGATGCTGATGACGATGACGATGCTGATGCTGATGATGATGAGGATGATGCTTATGATGATGCTGATGATGATGATGATGATGATGATGATGATGATGATGATGATGATGATGATGATGATGATGATGAGTGATGAGGAGCTCCACTCGCTGGACTCCTCCGCTTGGCTCTCGCTCCCTCCCCTTCTCCTCGTGCGGTGCCCTTGCCGACTTGGAACGGCAGCCGGACTGTTCCCGTCCAGCTGCGGCTTGCGTCCTCACTTTTCGGGTTGACCCAAAAGGGGGTCCAGCGACAAGGGGGTGGTGCAATAGATTTGGTGCAATAGATTTGGGGCGTGCAATACATTTCGGGGCACAAACGTATTGCTGTATTTTCGCGTGCAATACATGACTTGCAATACAATGCAATACAATTTTCCGGCGCAATGCATTTGCAATACAATTGCCCCAAATCTATTGCACCACCCCCTTTCAGCTGGACCCCCTTTTGGGCCACCCAAAACCTTGGGGCCTGCACGCCTTCGGCATGTCGTGGGGGTCCGGGGGGGAACGAACACGGGGGGGGACATTGGGAGGCAAAGGAAGAAGTGGCCAATGAATTTGCAGACGCGTATGAAGAGCAGGCCGCCGCACAGGAGGCCTATGCGAAGACATCGCGTGACAGTTGATCCCAGACTTCTGACGTTGATGTGCGCTTCTGCGCTTGGCGTCGTGGCTGGCGCAACTTCCGAGGGGGTGGGGGTGGGGGGGGGCGCGAACGTGTCGCTGCTGTTGCTGGTGGTGGTGGTGGTGGTGCTGGTGCTGGTGATGGTGGTGATAATGATGATGATGATGATGATGATGATGATGATGATGATGATGATGATGATGATGATGATGATGATGATGATGATGATGATGATATGATG